>JAPZDV010000021.1:3691652-3715015 GCA_029814665.1 Acanthurus lineatus
AATATGCATACATAATTCTTAAATGAGATATATTTGAAGAATCTGTCTTTCCATATAGCATGCACTGTTATGTGCCTGGATGTCAAGTGAAAAGAAACAGGAATGTAAATACTGTAGCTTTCAAAATGTATACCCATAGGAACAGAGCCATGATAAAACTGTTCTGCAGCAATTAGCCAAGGTCAGGTCAGGTTACTTAAAGAATGCCGGTTTTGTTGTAAAGACTGTAGCCTATCAAACTGCCTCTGGAATAAAATGGGTGTCATTTCACATGCTGATAAGAACCCCATTTTCATCTCCTAGGCTTTGTCTGAGGATTTTAGTAAGTAAACTTCTAAGCTACTTATCAGTACAGGTGTTACACATGTTGACCAGAAGCCTCGATTTTGAATGGTTACACACCTGAGTTGGTAATGGAATCGTTTTATCTCGTTTAAACAGTTTTGATTGTTGATAGGCAGACATGTTCACACCTAGAAACAAGAAAAAACATTGATCCAAAGCTTATCTTTCATTGTTCTCTTCAACTATAGTCACATATAAACTATTTTCTGTATTGTGTTATAAAGTGTTGGACGAAACTCGGTAATCTTGCATTAAATCCTTACAGAAAGTATTTGGGTTCAGTATCTAACTCTCTGTAGGACTTTGTAAAACTTTTTCATAGCAGCAAATAGAACTATTTCACCTTAGTACCTCAGAGAGCACTTTGCCAGAATACATCAATATTTCACTCTACAACTGAAAACTATAAAGCTGTCTTCAAATTTAGCATAATGTGAATGCTTAGTCATACACACAAAGCAGAAAATTGGACAGTACGCAGTCACACCCTGCACTCATGGCTGTTAGCCACAGGTATTGCCGAATTCTCCACCACTTGGCGAAGGTTCAGCTCCTTAAACAGAAAGGATGGACTCAGTTTACAGTCAGAGCTCTTCTGTAGTTTGCAGTCATGCTATCCAGAAAAATGTTAAACAAACTCCTTCAGTGGTCAGATTATCTCTGCTTTTGTAAACTCGTATAAAACACAAACCTTGTTCTAAACATTACCAGACAAGATGATGTAAAAGAAGAGGTGAGAATCACATGTTGACAGATGATGAAGTAGTGTTTAGGACCAAGAAAGAACTTTGAAGAATTCAGAATTTTATTAGCTCAAAATGTAATTAACACTGTAACCAGCCCATTCATATGTTAGCAACAAGAGCAACTTAAATTGTTTAACATATATTTTTGTCATATTGTACTTTTGGGGAAAAAAAATCATTTTATTGGATTTGTAGTAACCTCAGCAATCTGGTGATCTTATTTAGGTGTAGCCACCATGCCTCACCTAAATCTGAAAAAAGTTCAGCCCACAGAAATTTGAGAAGACCTGTTTAGGGATTAGTCATTACCTACAGATAAATTTTAAAAACAAACAAATAAATAAAAATATTAAAAAAACAAACAAACAAACAAATAAATAGATCAAGACTCTTATTCATACCTGGATATACAAGATTTGGGTTATTTTGTTTAATCTGAGCACATATACAGTCATTACTGTTTGTGCGAACCTGTAATCTAATAAAGAATATATATAAAAAAAAAAACACTTTTAGAGAGGAACTTGAACATAGCACGGCAGAGAACAACTCAGTCATAGTGAACATATAAGTCATTTCTGGATAAACATAACAGACAATGCTGGGCCAGCCAAAAAAAAAAAAACTGACATAGTGCAAGAAATAATGTAGGAGATATCAAAAATACAATGAAACTGTAATGTGGGAAACATAATTTTAAAACTTGAGCAGGCAGACAGAAACACATGTTAAGTATTACAAATATTACTTTTAGCATGGGAAATATATTAACTTGGGAGCAAAATCAGCAAGTCCATGAGCACAGAGTACAAACTGTTGCATTCATTAAAAAAATCTCAAATAAACATACATGCCTCAATGGAGTCTATGTTGTTTACCACTCTACCTACAGCATTTATATAACTGTTCATTGTGTCAGCATCAACAGATGGATCAGTTTGCGTATCCTGGTACTTTTCAGATAGTGACACTAGCATTGTATACACATCACTATTTAGGCAGGGGATAACTTACAGAGTAACGGCTGTACCTTCTTCATTTACCGCCTAACCCTGAGGCCACACACCCATTATGAGATATTTCTGCAGAGGCAATGTTCATTTACTGATTTTACACCTTGTTGTGTCAAATACACAAACTGGAGGTGCAGTTAAGGACAATGGTAGTCTATGAAAAAATGAGCAGACTGTTTAACACTTGTCAATTAATATTATCACGCAAGTCACTTTGTGTTAATTGTGCAAGAAGAATAAATTAATTTTTAACAAAAAAATTTAAGCTGAAATTACAGAAAAGCTGAATAATTTATCAAAGTGATAACTTTAACATTATTAAAAAAAAAGAGATGGTGTGAATTACTGTCTACAACTGCCATATCGTAGTTTAATTTTCCTCGATAATCTACAGCTTCTACAAAGTGAAATCTTTAATTTTACTCAAAGATATGGGCAACAGTCGTTTAAATTGTTTTTGTTCACTTGCCCAGGGTGTTGATAATTTTAGTCATGTCTGGACACTTGCTGGTTTGAAAATTATGCAGTCCAAGGTCTTTAAGTCCTTTTCAATGTACAGAGAGTGATAAAACTATGGGGGCCTAAGGCTGCAATTGTGTTGTTCCAAATAGATTTGTAAAAGTACAGAAATGAATGGCACATGAACCATGAGTGCATCAGTCAAGTCAGTGGGAATGAATACAGGCAAACTGTACAATTAGAGTATTTTCTGTTGCCCATAGGTGACTGTCTAACCTGAGGGAGCAATCAGCAGAGGACAACCACATCTGAGCAGTGTGCAGCCAGAGAGCACAGAGTGAAAACATGCAGTTTATAACCTTGCAGGCCTCTCTTGTTGTTGGCAACTTGCTGTTTGCTGATGTGTGCACTGTTGTCATTAGATTGTATTTAGTTTAGAGTAACCATGTGATGGTAAACAAATATACAAGTTAACAGTTTTCTGAGGATGTAAGCAGATAATGCAGCCTCTACATGTGCATTAGTGTATTGGTGTGTGTTGAGGTGATAGAAAAATTCAACCAATAATCAGCCAAAGGCCATTTCCTAAACCTTTCAAAAATTGTACTGACGTTTAAAATTAGATTTATTTTATGATGTTAATAAAATCTATATGATCTTTATTTCTTTACATGAATGATGAAAGTAGCAGAGGACTATGAAATTGATTACACTCAAAATCTTATGGAGGAGGACCAAAGATGTATTAAGAAGAAGGTCAGAGACTGATCTTGCTTTTTCCTATGAACGCTGAGAATTGAGACAAAATGTTGGATTTCTGAGTATAAAATGACCCAAATCTTTTGCATAACACAAATGAAGTGTGGCCATCAAACACTGATGATTGTGTCTCTTCTTTTATGGAACTGGAAAGTGTCTTTCAAGTCTTCTGTGCATATGCTGCTTAGGCACCAGTTTGATTTTACTGAAAGATCACTTGAAAGCTGGAAGGTTACATCAATTAGTCTGATTTTTGACTCAGTTGATCCAAAAGAGCACATTCACTGCCACATTAAATATTGCCCCTGGAAAACACTTTTTACTGAAAAACTCCAACACTGTTCTCCTCCAGCTGCTCTTTTTTATGACCTCTTGACTCCTCAAGGTTCTGAATTCATGCATGATGGATAACAGCTTTAGAGTTACAGCATGAAAGCATCTTTTCTGGAAAAAATGATTGTTGTGGAGAGGCTATAAATCAGTCGATTTTGAAGTTTCATCACAATTTGTAATGTTAATAATCAAAGTGCAACTGATCCTAATGACTCACAACTAAACCATAAAGTGTAAAGATGTGTTTATGGTACCAATACATATAAACATGAAGCTGAGAGACCAATCAGATAACCCTTCACTGAGTCCCCAGGGAGTCCACTTGTCTCGGCTGACGCTCATTTATATACGTCAGCATGTTAGTGATATGGCAACATAGATGACACAACCCAATCTCAAATGTGTCGGTTTTTTTATGTAATGGGGATAATTTATATAACCTTGTACATAATATGACACGTAACAGACTCCTCAGAAGTCACTTAGAGGCTGGATTGTGTAACTGTCATGTTCCCAGAGGCTGTCTTTGTTTGTGACGTCTCCTGAGAGCAGTTGTATGTTGTGTAACTATCACACGTCCCGAGGCCTCTGCCTGTGGAATAACCATTTCTATTTTTATCACCTTTTTCATAAAACCAACATACATCATGTAATAAAGAAAGGAAATGTTATATGTTTGCATTAAGGAGTGTGTTTGCACTCAACTCTATCTAGCTATCAAGCTGTCTAACTGTCTTTCTACACTACCTCTACCTCGTCTGCTTATCAGATGGTTGGTGGTTTGATTACTGGCTCCTCCAGTCTATATGTCAAAGTGCCTTTGTGCAAGATATGGAGCCCATAATTAATCATTACTGTCTGACTGTATATGTGTGTATGTGTGTGTATGTGTGTATGTATGTGTGTGTGTTTCTGATGAGCAGTTTGCAAAGTGACTGCAACACTTTGTATTGACACCACAGTGTGTGGGTGACTGTTAATATGCAGGATAATGCACTTTGAGTGATCAATATACTAAACTGGTCTACAGTACAGTAAATACTAAACAGTAAATTATTTTATTTTATTTTGTGTTTATTTGCAAAAAACGTGGTCACGGTGACAACAATGTCCTACAAAGTAAAATCACAAGTGCTTTTTGGTTATGAAAAATGAGAAAATGGGGAGAAAAAACATTTAAATCTATGAGCTGAAATTTAAGTTTTTAAATTCAAAAACAGATCATTTAAGCTTTTAAGGTTCAATTAATTTGTTACACAGATTCTTTGGATCCTTGGCAATTTTTTGATTAAGAGTTTTAAGAATGTTAATGCTCCAAACAGAGCTTCTTGAACTTTTTTTGCTACAGATGCAAAGGAGAAATTTGACGTATCTTCAGCTGTCATAAAAAACACAACAAACCATTTAATGTGTTTATATTTTAATTATTTTAATTAGAAAAAATATTTAAATATTAGCAGCATTTTGAATATAGCTCTATTCTACTAATTGGTGACCCTGATAAAAAGGATCTACAACCTAATGTAGGTCCTGACCAGAGGTTTGGGAAATGTTGCCCTAACTTGTAATTTTTGGCTTTTTTTCCCCCAAGTTTTTTAATACTGGCAGTTAATCTGCCTTACTATCCAAAGGCACAAAGAACTCTCTATCACAACTGTCTACACCACCATATAGTCCAACAAGAAGTAAACCTGTAAATAAAGCTCGCAAAACATTTTTTTGTTGAAGACTGTTAAACTTTTAAAGACCTTTAAAATGAATCTCTAGTTTCCAGTGAATCTCCTGGAATTTTTACCAGTAGTTGGTTATTTTTAAATGTGGCAGTAACTCATGGTAAAGCCTGAGACGGTATGTGTTTGTGCTCTCTGCCAGGGTAACCACAGGGCAGGTGAAGTAATGCATGTCAGTGAACCCACGCAGGATAGCGTGTCAGGCACAGCCAGCTGCGATGGAGGTGTTAAAAACTTCTCTCGACTTGTTTTCACTCCATCCCTCCCCTCCCCTAACACCCTGTGTCTATTTTTCAGCTTAAATCAGAATGAAAGAGACCTCATCAATGGGCCTTTTTACATGTCTCTCCTCTCCATACATTGTGAAACATTGTACTGTTCATTCCTTTACATTCATCAGACCAATTTAGTTCCAGGTGTTACGGTCAACATCGGTCAAGTCTTTTTTTTAATCACACTACAGATAATAGCATGTTTTTTCCCCTTATTAAAATCCTTTTCCCTTCTTTTGTTTGTTTCTGTCCCCAATTAGCTAACCTGAATGCAGAATAATGCCCCAAAGCTATAAATGTACATTATTTTTTTATTATTATGGCAAAACTATATTTCTTCACACTGAATATTTTATGGGCTGGTATGCTGGTATTTATATTTTTCAATCAAGTAAAGGCTTATTACATTACATTCCTACAGTCTTTACTGTAGAAAAAGAGATTCTTCCTATCTTTTACCAAAGATAGAGCAAAACAACTCGAGCTTAAAATATTAGACTATTAACATTATAATTATTCGATACATCGAGACACTTATTTAATAATTAATGTTATTTTCAGACAGAAAGATCCCCCCATTAAAACTAAATAATCTATTAATTAACAACTTGAATTTACTGCATTTTACTTACTGACTGATTGGAACTGAATATCGTTAAATCATTTCTGACTATTTCTCAGTCATGCAAACAAGCAAGATGTCAAGTTGGGATGTGAGAAACAGTGAGGTCATTTTTAAAATATTTTCAAAACTTCTATGGAACAATCAAATATGAAGATTTTTGCCAGTGTGAGTCTAAATATAGGTTATATATGTTAAACCTTGTTGAAAGAGAGCGACTTTTAAATACTAAGTATGTACTTCAGTAGTTAAATCTGAACTGATAGTAAATATTTCCCAGAAATCTTAATCTCAGTATTTCAGTCTGATGTATTGTGGGATAGAAGTACAAAGTACCTTAAAATGGTAGCAACCTAATTAATTTACAGTTCTTGAGTTAATGTACATGAGTATCTGTAATCACTAATGAAAATTTCTACTTTAACTTTGAAGAAAATGATTAGGTAGGTTCAAGTATTAGGAGACTCTGACAATGGTTTATCCCGTGTTTTTCATTTCTCCTCCTGTCCTTCTCTGCTCTGTCTTGACCTCCGTCTCCTCTCTTTTCACACACTCTGGGCCTGAGGGTAAAGGGTGAACCTGCTGAACTACTAAATAAAGGCTGGGACGACATGTTCTCTCATACTGTCTTTCCCCGTCTGTCAGTCTGAGGTTTTCACACTCCAGA
Source organism: Acanthurus lineatus (assembly GCA_029814665.1). Lineage (NCBI taxonomy): Eukaryota > Metazoa > Chordata > Actinopteri > Acanthuriformes > Acanthuridae > Acanthurus > Acanthurus lineatus. The sequence goes on from JAPZDV010000021.1 coordinate 3,698,599, forward strand.
TGCCCTCAGACACACCTAATATTTCTACAATGTTAAACACCCACATACAAGAACAGCTCTCATGGTTCACCTGCAGGACACGGGAGCTGTAAACTTCTGGTCCCGGGTTGATCAGTCAAGAAGGGGGGGAAATCAGGGCACCAAAACCAACATGTACTTCCACTTAACCTGTGAGTGTTTGAGTGACTGGGCAAACAAAGGCTGGGGGTAACACCCACAGCTTATATGAAGTGTATCTGCAGTCATTACTCAGGCCTATCTGCTGCTGCTAACACAAGAGGGCTGACCTTAGCTGTTGTTAGCGGGACAATATGCATTTGCTCATGCATTATATCACTCCATCCAGTCACGAAAGGATTGTTTTCACAGATAAACACCCTTCTTTTTTGATATCTCACTCTCAGTAGTCAAGAAAGCACCTGAACACATGCAGCTAAAGGTGCAGGAGACACAAAAAAACCTGCTGGTTTTGGGAATGCATAACAAGCTATATGCCACACAAAAACCTGCCTCTTATTGTGAGAGGTAATAAAGCCATGCATATGCAGAGCAGGGATGTCTAGCACCCTTATTGTGTTGGCTTTTCAGATGCATTCAAAGCAGTGAGTCTCTGAAGAACAGGCCTGCTGTAGATTAGACGCCGTTACAGCGACCCTTGCGGCTAATCCTAGCACGCATGCCACCAGGAATGTTCCACTCCCAAGACACAGGCTTGGATTAAAGCTCGGAGTTATCGACATGTGCAGCACACGCACAAAGAGAGCATCATTAACATAGAGAACGACACAAGCTGCTCCCCTTTGTGATGGGCAGATGAAGCCAAGTACTTACTTCTGCATAAACAGAAGTCACAGGCGAAGGAGCAGAGAGAGGGGAAACAGACAACAGTGATGACAAGGAGAGAAATTTGTTCTCAAACTCCAAACCCCTATACACTGCCAAGCCATATTACAATGACAAAGGCTGGAAACTTGCTTTTTATGTTGTTGCAGTGATGCACCCTCAAAAACTCTGCAAAACATCCTTTCATATTTGCAATAATTTGCTATGGGAATCACTAGAGTTTCATCCATCTTGAAATGACTGAGCACATTGTTAAGTGTATCAGAACGCATTGCTCCAACAACAAAAACTAATATTTACAGTTGTATACACTCTGAGTTTACTATGTTTAAGAAGCTTTTTGTCGAAACTAACTTGCAACATCATTTATTTGATCCAAATCTCATGTTCGTGAATCTCAAAATCCTTGTCTGTTTCTATTTTTGTCCTTTTTGTATTTGAAAATGATTCCACATTACAAAAAGTTTATTTTTCATTTGCTTCTCATATCTAATCAAGTAATCTGTGTAGCTCTCTGCATCACTACAACAAAATGAGAATGAATATAATTTAGCATGGTTTTGCTGGGGCAGAATGGCATTGTGATGAGGCCAGATATTTTCCTTTTGGAGTGCAGGGTGACAAAAAAAATCTCCAGGGTAAAGTAAACCTCCACTCTAATGTCTGTTATTCTGTGAAAATTATTTTCATCTTTTGTTTACGTAAGCTAGGGTTAAGACATGTTTCTTTGTTCAGCTCCGTTGCTCAACTCGCTGTCTGGTACAATTATGCTATACCAGATTGCAAAGTGCAGCCTTCCTCTCATAGCCTTCTTAGAGTTTGTGTTTTTTCTGTTCAATATAAATTTATTACCTACCAAGAGGGTAAGTGTGGGGCAGTTGTGTTGGACAAAAAGAAATGTAACTTTACCTTTACCATGATTATTCACAGAATGAACAGTCAACAGGTTTTTGAAGAGACAACCTTCGGAGCAAAAAATTGAAGCTAAAAACTGCAGTTCTAGAACTTAACCATTATATTAAAATGTACAATTTAACAGCAGAAATAAGCATGTTTACAACCTGGTACCAACAAACCAACAACAAACAAGCAAACAAACAAAATCCCTTCTCTTGAGCTAATTTCTCTGTTCATTGCATTTATTTGCTGGATCTTTTTATATAACTTGTTTATATAAACTTTTTAAAATTGTTATAGTAATAATTAAGGAGTGGCTGTGTAAGTGACAGCTAGTCGCTACCTGTTCGCCAGGGATCAGACGTGTACTTTGATGAATATCCTTCCCAGCTCAACTCTCTCATCCAAATAAGGTCACACGCAGTTCCAAAAAACCAAGATAACAACAGTCATTATACTAAACTTGAGGCTTAAAAAGGCTAGTCTGCATACCTCTAAGTGACAACACAAGGGACTGCCTCAACATTATTATACCGTCTGTAATTTCTTAATAGAACTTATGATACACCTTCAAAAGGGCACACTCACATTTGGACTGCATTTGCAGTACACAGTCCTGCTGCTGGTTTCATGATGTTTCACTGATTTACACTTGGTGGCATTAACACCAAAAGATGCACCAGCAAACACAAGGAGGTAGAAAAATGCAAACTAGCAAACACAGATGTAAACAATTCCGTCAGTGGTATTTTAAGAAAACTGCAAAGCTAGATCAAGGGACAAGAAATCTCTGAGACAAACATCAGAAGTGAATTTCTGTGGAATATTTAGGGTAACAAGGCTACTTTTTTCTAAAAATAAATGGCATTTTAATTCTATGGACCCCACAAACAAAAGCTGATCCCTTCCATTGAAGGCAAAAATGTCAGAGATATGTATTTAAAAACTGGAAAAAACAACTATAAGTGAGAATGTATTCCTGTAATTTGGGTGAACTGACCCTTTAATTATTCCCCTCTAATTTACCACATTAGTGTGTTATTTGAGTGGCAAGACAAAAAGTTGTTTACGTCTTGTGTATATGCAAAAATGCTGTGTTTGTGTGTGTGCATGTGTGTTGCTTTACCCGGAAACTTTTCCTCTGACAGCTGACCTCACAGTAGCCTCAGCACTCAGCATCCAGTCAAACGGCAGCTTGTCACAGGCAGCGCCAGGCCGACAGATGGAGTGTACATTATGAGTGTGTGCAACCACTCCGACCAATTAATCAACCACCCACGTTTGTGTCGAGATCGTGAGGTTCAGAAAAGTTCCAGAGTTTGGTGACTCATTAAGCTCGGCTGCAGCTGGATGCTTACAGTGTGTTTTTGTGTTTTCTTCTGCTCAGGCATTCATATTCAGTATCTAGCCAGTCATTGTGAAACCTGGGAGTATCCCAGCTTTATTAATCCAACTCCCAGACAACAGCGTGGAAAGACAAGTGTTTGAAACACTTGCGTTAGTCAACTAACTGACTAAAGTACCTGACTGACTCATTGTTTTGAGCAGAATCATAACAACTTGACAAGAGGTTCATGAAAGCTGTAACATATGCCAGTATAGCACACAGTACCTAGACCATAACCCATGTCAAAAAATACAATTAAAAATACTTCAAAAATTGACTGAAGGCAATTTATGATGAAGAACAGCTCCCGCATGCTTTCCACTGTATGTTTTAATGTTACATGGATATTTATACAAAAACAAATCTTGAAACATAAGCTGCTTTCGCTCTAAAAGGAAGCTCATACACAAGTCTTCTTGATTCATACTGGATATGACTTTTTGAGGTATAAAACTCTGGAGAAAAAGCAAGTCTAGCTTAAATTTCTGGTATTTTATATCTCAAAAATGAACTTTCATGCTCAGTTTGTGTTGTTTTGAAATGCTCACATGAGTCAGTGAGAGTACCACAGACTCTCCTCTGATAAGTGGGTCATCACAACTAAACTCTGGTCCGCAGTGCTACAATGCAGATGATGGGCCTGAAGCTCTAAAAAGTTTCAGTATGTAACATAGAGAAAAAAGGCAATGTAAATGTAATTTATTATAAGAGACTAAAACCGTGTAACAAAAACAGCAATCCTACTGATTTAGTGATTCACACCTCATGCAATTAAGCAGCTGCTGAAGTGACAACGTAGGAACCACAATGCTTGAATCATCTTCATAATATTTGTCTTACTGCTAATCTCTAGCAACAGAGCCTGTGAGTGAATTTTGCAATGTCGTCCCATTGCTCAAGTTGTTTTGTTTACATTTTTGTGACTTTGCATAATAACCCAATTTTCTTGAGATTTGGGACGCCAACACGCACATTAAGTATGTCAATGTTGCAACTGTTAAAGAGGATGTGGTTAAAGCTGTCAGCCCTTCCTGGGTCCAACATTCTCACTGATGCATCATAATATAAAAACTGCCATGCTTTGGATCAATGCACCAAATTAACTAGAGCTGATGCAGTCATCATTAAATGACAATAATTTGATTAAGGAATGACAAACACAATAGCACTTTTCAGTGAATCACATAAAAAGGAGCTACACCCCAAGTGATTCATATCTGATTACAATTTGTATTAGACCTCAACCACACCCTGATCAACCAAGCTTGTTTAAGTTGCTTTATCTTAATCATTAGCTAACCTTTTAATGTCACAAAACAGGTGAATAATCACAACAGTTTTCACCTGTTATCATCACATAAACCACCTTGTGGTTGTAGAATGAATGTTTGTCTATAGAATGTCTAATCTGTGGTAAAGGGTTTGCACTGATTGGAACTGAATAGCTGTAAAATTAATGTAATTTAGTGTTTTCCTGAAGTTTTACGAGCTCTGAATATCTCAGTAGAGTCCTTATGCTTATTTAATTGACTTATTAGCATTTAGTAAATTTCATTTTCCAGTTTTACACACAATGTACTTTGTATATACTGACCTTTGACAAAGGAGGAAAAAAAATGTCATCCAGTGACTATTATCAATCAGTGTGCTGGCACAGGACTACTGGGTGTGTCTGAGGCTAAAGAGGGAAAATAAAATTAAGGTCAAATACAATAAAAAAAAGAAAGTTTGAATTATTTATATTTGCAAAGTAATATAAGAGATTGTATTGTGTTTTAAACCTCTGATGATGACCTGGGTGTTTCTGTACTGTTGAACTTTTAGCTACACAGATTATGAACTACCTTTGTTAGGTGATATCACATATTTTGCTTAAGCTGTGAACTTTGCCATGTGTGGTCACAAGCTAAATCATTTATAGACAGTCATTTAAACCATTTATCATCCACAATCTATAATGCTGACACATAATGTGAACACATAGTCTATGCATTTTTGTTTTATTGTAAAACATATCTGAATATATCACATTGTTCCCTTTATTTAGATTTTTGACACGTAGAGGGAAAAAAAGGCTAATATTGTGTTTTATTTTATAGTCGGTATATGTTCATGTTTTTGACCTTTCAAATAAGAAGTAAAGGTAAATAATTACACATCAGTGAACATTTCAGCTGTATTTTACACCCAGAGTTATAACGACATCACCAATAAAACTTAATGTAAATCAATACAAGCTTCACTGCAAGCTTATCAGACCCAGTAGCTGTGTCTGTGAGTGCATTGGTTTTATAGTGTCCTGGCTCTCATAATGGATCGGTTGACAAGCACAGGACAGCTTTTGGCCTTGTGAAAGCCCCTATCAGTGTTGACAGAGAAACAGATGACCTGCAGGATCGGGCCAACACAGTGGCAACACACCCACTAAGGGAAAGAATTGCTCAATAGGCTGATAATGTAGCTCATGCTATCTCCTGTTGATTGCTTTATAGCGTCGTATCCAGGGACAGTTTGTTTTAGAGCTTAGGTGATCAAATATGGCAGAATGTCACTGCAGCCATCCATGCTTATTTTATAATTTTTAAAACAGCATAAATTCTCATTGCGTATTGATCTTGTTATCTGTGCAAATAGAAATGATGGCAGAGGTTAATGAATAATAAAGATTGTTCTTCCATATCTGCTCCTGAAATGGCATTCATTTCCAAACAGCTATAAAAGATTACAGTATCAGCCTGCAGTTTTCATTATGAGCAAGTGGATCAAAGTGTCATGTTGCTTCACAAAAAAACATCCTGTATTCATGCCACATGCATCTAAAGAAAGGAAGTTACATTACAAACTGCATTTATCAGTTTATGTAATAGGCTATGTCCTGCACCCAATTGTGCTGCCCTGTGAAGTGGGTCATGTCTGCAAGTGTGTAACTCACCCAGCATCTGTGGTCCCCCGAGAGCTTTGATGCCTATTATCTGAATCTGAGTAAAAGAATCAAAATGGAGGTCAAAAGTGAGGATTAAGGGTTCAATGTGTTCAGCAAATCCTTCCACCGAACTGGCCTCCATCAGGTATCTGTAAATTCATCATGTGTAAAGGCCTTCTGAAGTTTTTTTTACTACTTTCAAAACTGAATTACTGACTAAATCTTTAGGAATGTCTTCATAATACTTAAGCAATGTTTAAATAGTTGTAAGTAAAATCATGTAGTGCTTTTAAATTAAAAGTAATCAACTATGGAAACAGGAAATCAATGTAGAGTTACAAGTTGTGAAATAGCTTCCAAATATAACCTACCGGTTTAAGCAATAGCGTACTGTATTACATTAGTGGTCAGTCCTTTGTAAATATAGGTGTAACTTTGTTTTATTTATATCTGCGTGGATTAAGAAATATGTCATTAGTGTAGTTTACAATCAATTACAATTTTTTATTTGTCAAAACGTCATCTTTTTAAAGCTATCAAGCATTTAGATTGAGCATCAAAGCCAGGTCATATATGTTGCCCATATTCTTTTCTACATCTTTGACACTTCACTTTAAACAGGTGGTGCTGTATGTCAACAAACTTACATCAGTTTTGTGAGTTGGATTCTCTCAGCTACACAAAAGTTAAATCTGGCACTCACAGGAAATATAAAATGAACAATTTATTTACTATTTAACAATTTATTGCCACATGCAGAACAGAACTAGTTGGAGAGGTGCAACCTCTTTGTATTCAGTGATGCATAAATCTTCCCTTAGTAAACACTTCAGTTTCAACAAAGCTCAGTCTGACGGTGCAAAAGAAATATCCTGATCTCTGAAGAGCAAAAGTAAACCTGACAAAAGAGAGCTTTGCATTGCCCTTTGTGTGTCTCTTCTTTTCTTCCTGGACCTACAGTAATGAACCACACAGTGTGGGACGATGTGCCAAATGGGTGGCCCGGGGCAAGGAACACCAAGAAACCATCAAGTTTGGTGGTTTGAGTGCGAGCAGGGGGAGCGATTGGTTTGGTTTACATTGAAATTAAGGCAGAGAAATGAGAAACTGCTGTTTACATTTTAGGTGGACTGTTCTCTGTATTTCCATCCACACCCAGTGAAAACTGAAGTCAAAGAGTTATGAAAAATGCAGCTTGTAATTGAACACGTGAAATATGAAACAGAGCTTTGCCTCGTTTTAGTTTACAATCTAAAATTCAAGCATCATAGATTTGCTGATGTTTATTTTGACATGTAGTCAACGGTGCATGTGGACTCTCTAAAAGGTTTTCTGCAATGTTATGTACATATACAGCAAATACACATAAAAACAGCATTTGAAACTTAGTGTAGTAAAATACATGGTTGCAATAATACCACAGCCAACTTATGTTGCAAAAAAGGAATGTATTAAATAGATAGACGCATAACAATTTTATTATTGTAACTTAGAATTTGTGACATTTCTACATTATATATTATTATAACATCAGAAGTTATGTATTGTGTATATAATGAAGAAGACATGCATGGCTACAGGCAGTTGCATGTCCTGCATGTCCTTACACTGCAGGAGGAAAAACTCCAGCAGGAACAGAGACATCACAGCAATTAAACTGAAAATTAAAAGCATTTTGCCAAGTGATAACATTGTTGACTACTGTCTCCCCTAACATTACCATAGCCTCTTCAAAAAAACTCTCTCAATTTAACCATTTTTTGCCTGTATTTTAACCCAGACATTCAGGTGTCTGTTAACCCACAAATCACCAGATCAGTGTTTACTAGGAAGTGACATAAGTGTTTACCTTAGCCAGTGCTTATTTTTGGCAACCAGCTCAGATGTAATGATCACCTTGAGCAGGCTTCAAGTAAAGAGTCGACACCATATATTCACACATACCACATGAAACAAAGACATAAATGTCCATAATGTCGGCATATACCTCATAGGTGTGACTCGGTGTCTGTGACAAAATGACCACAGGGCATTGAGTGCTCTCAAAAGGGATTATTATGCAATGACACAGGAGGCCAATGGGGGGCCCAGATCTCAAATCCCAGAAACTGTAAACCCTGTCATCTAATCATCAACAGCGGAAAAAGGACAAAGCAAAGTGATTTGGACTCATGTAATCCGCTGCTGTAGATGTTTTCTGTACATGTCAGTCTGGTGGTGAAAGTGTCCCCTGGGGTTTCCAGTGTCAGTCAGACACTCTGTTACAGAGGGAGAGGCTGCAAAAAGCAGGTCTAGAGAAATATGAGGGGGAAAGTTTTTTTAAAACCAGATGCGATGGGTGTCAACAGATCAAACTGCTTATGTAACATAAGTTTTGATGTCTTTTAATTGCATTTAAACTTAACCGTGCTACACTATTACACAAGCTGCACTTCCACTTTCACTTTTTTCATTAGGTATTTTCCAAAAGCACATCACAGTGAAGCTATTGGCTAGTTCATTCTTTAAAAGAACTCCAAATACAACAGATTGAAGTTTCAGTGTAACAGAGATTTGAAACTTGGTCACAGATGCAGTTCATCAAAGTGAGCGTTGTTCATCTTCTATTTTGGTCTAATGTCATTATTGCAAACATCTGGGAATCTATACATGGTACTAACATCTATTTTCAATTTTTTAGTTGGTTGTATTGAAAATAAGTGTTTCGATATAGGGACAATACCAGTGTTTTTATATTTCAGGCACTGGTTTCATGCTCAGTGTTGCAGTAGAGTTTTTAGCTTAAAGTGAGTTATTTCACAACTAAAGACATTTCAACATTATATCAAGTTGAGTCATAGGCTACCTTACCCATGTCTCTGCAGATACATTTTAATATTTACCTGAAATGAAATCAATGGAAGCCATTAGCTGACTTGATGGAAGGGAAATAGAAGTTGTAAAACACTGCATGGTTTACAGCGAACAGGCCTAAACTTGCAAAAATGTTAAAATAACCACTTCCTTGTATCACAGTCTGATGAGATGGAGCAAAAGAAAGCTCAGTTTAAATACAAAGTTAAGAGTTTAGAGTCAATGTCTGTCATTTAGTAGAGTGAAAAAAAGGTTCTGTAATTAGATTTTTATCAAATCAATCAATTATACATACAATATCTCAAGAACATTTTATAGTATTATTAAGTTTATACCTAAAGAAAAGGCTACTGATGTTCTGTATTGTACACATTGTAAACAAATCCCATAATAAGTCCATAATTATCATCATCATTTCATGAGCCACAATATTGATTCTCTCTTTAGCATGAACAGTGCCAATCAGTTTATTTTGACACATTCACTGTCCTGCTGCCAGAGATGCTGACCTGCGCATTAAAGTTTACACTAATTCATTGCTGAAAATAATCCCCAACAAATTCACTATTCACATTTATTTGAAAAACACTTTTTGAAAACTACAGTGGGCATCTCATAATAGTGAGTAGTTTATTTTAAAAAAAGGGAGTATTAAGAAAGGGTATGATACATTATTTGGTTTTTTTTTTCTTGTTTTAGGTGATGTCTCTAGGTCATTTAATTTATCCCAGTTTTATCTTGTACAGTTTTTTAATACTGACATATTAGATTTGCAAAATTATCCTGACTTGACTTAATAGGTGGCTCTGTTTAGTACACGGTAACACATGATGGCATAATAAGTGGATGTTTTATTTCTTGGAATGCCACTGCTTTCACCAGAAATCTGTTTGAATGAGAAGTTGTAAGGCTTTTCTAGGAAACAGTGACACCCATGCAGTACTGCAGGTGTGCATGTACATGCACCTTGGATGATGGCGTCAAGCTCTATCAAGGTGCTGAGTGTATACCCACGGATGGCACGCAAGTTTATTTATATATATCATTTGTCTACTCCTCTGTAATTTTTTTTATGTTGTACGTGGTTGCGTATGTGTGTATTTATGCGTGTGTGAAAACCCAGGTATGCTCTGCCACCTCTAATTAACTTGGTGGAGATGTGTATGACTCAGCAACAGTTGACAGCATAATCACCCTGTGGCTCACCTGTTTATTTGCGCAAACTCACACTCACGCACACACGCTGGCTGCTAAGCACACTCACACACATAGTCTTAGGCTGGCGAACCCTTTGTGAACCCCTGGGAGAGTTCTTACTCTGCATCAGGGTGAAACTCTGAGTCTTCCGTGGCAAATAAAAGAAACTATAAATCACAGGCATGCCATAACCCATCACTGAATGCCAGCCGAGGTGCATACTTGCCAATGAGAGCGTGTGTTTGTGCGTTTATCTGTCTGTCTGATGTAACCTGGCAGCTGGGGTGCAAACAGAGGGCAACATGCCGTTTAGAGGAGGCAACCTGCAGCCAGAGGGAAGCAAGAAAATTAATGTTCAGGGAAGTAAAGCAGCAGCTATTTACGTGAAACAAAACAAAGAGACACGAAAAAACACCTTGATTTCGCAAAGCAGGAAATTCCTTTTAATTTCCGTCTATGTAGCTACTTCAATTGATTTGACCCTCAGTAAATAAGTACACACTAATGACTTATAACAGCTCAGAGCCTTTATTTTAACTCAACCCATATTTCAGTCATATTGCCCAACATAGGCCCTCTAAGCAAAGGAACAACTTAACAGTTGCACCCCTACATGCAATTTAGGTAGCAAATATGTGCTTTTGCACTCTCACTTTTTGATCAGAAAAAACATTTTTGAGCTGGTTGGGAGTAACTATAATCTGGCCTATATCTGGCTGCATATGAAGTGTAAAAAAAATATATTTTTGGCCTTGATGTACTCACTTCAACAAAGAGCTATGTAAAATACAGTTATGTTTTAGCAAAAAAGAGATAACAAAAAGCAAGTTTTAATAATATAAAGTTGAATCCAAAGTACAAAACTAGTAGGTAATAATAACCTGAGGAGGCATGCAAAAGGGAATGAGGAACTAAGGTAAAATACAAAAACTGAACAAACTACTAACCAGGAAAACACAAGGAACACATGTCTTTTTCTATGCATTGTGATGTTAGAGGTTAGAGTTATATTGCTGCCGCTTGGATTGCATGCTCATGACAGCACTTTAACTGTTTTAATGCTTTTTATTTGTCAGATTTTTTTCTAAAGCTTTGTATGGATGGCATTTTTTAGAGCAAGGGAGGGATAAAGTCGGTTTTTAAAAAAAATACCCCTTTTCATTATGACAAGTGCTATAGGGAGAGAGGGCTAATATGGGATTGGTAAAACTAACGCAACATGTCGGGCCAGTTGGAGGAGTTTCACCTAAGACTTATTTATTTAAACCAGTTCAGCATATTAAAGAGTGTGTAGCTGTCCTTATTGTTGATAATAGTACTATTACTCTCATTGCCTGTCACTTATATTGCCCCCTCCACTTATGACTAGGCACCATGCTGTCCATTGTTACATTAGATATGTTGACATGTTACTCATCCGAGGGAGTTCACCAAACATATTATGTGACTAATTACTGGAATCAGGAAAAAAAAAGTATTTAAAGTGAAACTGAAGGTGAATCTATCAAAACTAGAAGCTGTCGGGGTCCAATTAGCTTCTAAACTCTAACCGTGGGCCCAAGCCAGAACAAGTACGGATTTGTTCCCTTTCAAATTTAAAATTTTAAAATGAATAGAAGAATTTTGGGTTCAAGTATGTTTTCCATTAAACACTTTTAAATCAGGTATTATGTTTAGAGCATTGTAGACCTCTAATCCAATAATCACACCGTGAAGCTCTTGTGTATATTCAGTTTTGTTTTCATTTCCAAATAACTGGCTTAATGACAACATGCATAAGTGGGAACTTGTTCATAATGGATGATTCTGCTTAATGACTTATGCCTCGGGCCAGTATTTAGTGGTAACGAAGTATGCCATTTATGTAGCATGGCAAAAGTTGTTGTTGTTTGTTAGATATATCCCATACCTCTGCTGTAAATCTAGTATGTTTGCATAGAGGAAAATCCCAAAATGGTGAGAAAAAAAAGATGCTAAAAGTATGCTAAAGTTCAAAAGGTCTTGTGGTTCCTGTTGCACTGGCAGTCTGATGTTTGACAAGCAAGAATAACACACGTTATGACTGACATAACAACAGACAGGTGAAATGGACTAAAAGTTTCCAAACGCAGTTCATGACCTTCAGTGGCATGCTGCAACAATCACAACCTTCTCATACTTTACTCTGCATCCTTTACCCTGAACTCTGAATAATAACAAGTTATCATGTGCCAGGAAGCACCATCAGCTCTGCCAAGCTCTGGTGAAAGTTGTGAATTTAAAGAGATGCAGGTGGTGCTACAAAAGATCTTAAAGATCTTTGATGCTTGTGAAAGAGAGACAACTGAAAAGTTTAACACTCTTAATGTTTAAATCTTTCACTAATCCCATTAGAAGATGAAAAAAAGGCTGTGTTGGAATCTGTTGATAAATATGAGTAATCAGGCCTTGTTTACCAAAAAGTTGATTTGTGTATGAGGCACTGCCAAAAAAAGGGATGAAAATGAAGATCAATAAATACAGAAACAAGTTCTAAAGAGGAAGAGGAACAATTTCCAATAAATAAATATGCTTTTCCATTTGGTTGAAAAGTGATCAGTTTCCCGGATGTCTGGGTTTCATTTTAAATACATTTAAATTCCAACTTTTACCTACATGATAGAGGTTAAGACAGGCATTATTCCTATTTTATATTATTATTATTATTATTATTATTATTATTATTATTATTATTATTATTATTATTATTATTATTTATGATGAGCTAGCTCATCATAGAACTCTCTTAGAACTCTGACATAACTATTCTGTCTATTTCCCAGCCCTGGGGCCCACTGGTTACTAATGAGGACATAAATCTTAAAATATACTGTTATAGTTTTAAAAAGGGGATCATTAATTTCCTAAAACATCTGGTCACATGCCTGATGTTCTAGCAGGCAACTGGGTCAGCAGGATGGTGAATGAGGACTTGAGACAAGCTACAGTGTGAGTGTTCATGGTTGCGAAAGAACATGTCACCCAGTGCAACAGTGTGACATGTTGGTTCAGAGTTTTTGACAACACAGACACTACAGAAATAGAAATAAAAATCTAGAAAAAAATGAACTGATCTAATCTTGTCTTATGCCTGGAAATACTGTAGAATAATTAAAGTGCTATTTCAGTGTTTGTGCAACAGTTACTTCCATCTGCAGTTCAAGTGCTGATACAGAGTTTAACAGCACAGCACTTTTATCATTCCACCTTACAAGTGTTTTATAAATGTTTATTAAGGATTCATTAAGACTTGTTATCTGTCTTAGATTGTAACAACCTTTGCACCACAGAGATGAACAGATTTCCATAAATAACTTTTGAGTTAACTTGTGATTAGTTAGAAACTTCTGAAGGAAAGGAAAGAAGCTTCTCGCACATAAAACATTCTGCAGTCTTGGTCACACAAGAGCAAAGTTTGGAGTAAATGCTGAACATCTTAAATGGAATTCCTGCAATCAGTGAATTTACTCCTGGAGTAAACTTGTAAATCACTTTGCATAGAGTTCAGTTTTTACACGAAATTAGTTTTGTTTACCAAATGAAAACTGTCCTGACCTTTTAAAGAATGGAGACAATCAGAAAATCCAAAATGTAAAAAGCAATCATGTCAACAAGTTGTGTTACACAGCTTGTAAATGAATATTTTTTGCTGTTTTAGGTCAATGTTGAAATCAGTGCTGCTATTTTAGAAAAGCTGCAAATATTGGGCTCTGTTGGCATGAAAAGCTGCAAAGAAACAACTGAGATATTTGTGCTTCTGCGTGTAATCTTATGTCAACAATAAAATAATCCTCCCGTGTGTTTGCTCTTCTTTTCTTTGATTAGGTCAATGGTCTTGACCCTTGGAGCCATTTGAACTAAACAAAATAATTAATTTCTGTGTTAAATGAAACACTGACTTATGATTATGATGTTTTTTGTGTTTCCTGAAGCAACTCTAATCATGTTGACCATGTATTAGCATGAATGATTAGGGCCATGACTTAAATAAGCTCAACACAAACTTACATTTGTGGTGTGTAACCCGCTTTGCCCAGGTGTGCTGTACAAACATCACACTGGTTTAGTCCTCCCACATGCTGTGACGGGGAGATGGAGGGAGAGATTTCTGAAGATAAATGAACAGACAATCTCCAGCGCAGGCGCTTATCAGATACAATCAGATGGAAGCAGTGTGTAATAGCCTCTAATGAATCGAACTAAATCAAATTAACCTCAGGGCTCGTACAGATCAGCCCTTGCAACAATGAAGCCTGTTTGTTTAAGTGCAATGTAGGCGGTGATAACTTCAGGGCTGCTGCCTTGGTAACAAAATAATTTAAACTCTGCCTTGTGTAATGCCTCAACTCTGCATCGAGATCTATGATTCAAGCTGAGCATCACCAATGCCAAAATCATCAAACAGTTATATGACTAAAAATGGAGCTGGGATGTGGAGAGAACCTGCTTATGCACACAGAAACCCTGCATCTTATACAAATACACCTGGATCACGCCCAGCATACATGGCAACTGGGCCCAACAACCACTTAAAACGCAACCACAGAAAGAGGTGTTTGCAAGCGGCTGGGATATACTACACCCCGGTCAAGTCTGCCGACAATAACCGAACAGCAAAACATGAACCCACAATGTTAGTCTGTTTGATGTTCCCCAGTTCTTTTTTCCCCTTCTTTTTTAATCTTTCCTTCAATAGAAGGGGAGCCTGAAAGGCAGAGTAGATATGTTTAAGAACACGGTTCGCGGTGGGTAAAAGCCACGGATAACAATAAGAGTTTTACACTGAGCAGGAATTCAAAGAACTTGAGGAGAGAAACACAGGGACAATACTTGGCTGTGAAAGAGTGACGATCACTCTAACATGCTAAATCTCTGCCTTTGTGCCCCGAAGCTTTGATCCCAAACTTCCAGCGAGCCTCTTGTTGTGTCTGTTTGCTGTTATTCAGATTTATTAAGACTTTCCATTATGTGCAGACTTCAGAAACAGCCTGTGGTATTTGCTCAAAGATTAGTTTACTTAAAAGCCCCAAAAAAAGGTCCTGAAATCAGAGAGCAAAACCTCCCATTGACAGAGATGAGAGGTAATCTGTGCACGGTTGAGTCATTTCGAGGCTCTCACACTGCGTGTATGCAGATTGTGTGTGTGTGCACATGTCTGTGTTTCTCAGTGTCTTTTGCTATTAGATAAATAGGGATTGAAAGTGTTGGGCTTAAAAGAACAAGCGACAGGAGCATAAACTTCTTTCATACTCTGAGTTCAAAACACTGTTTACTGAGACACACAGAGGTTAGAGCCAAACAACCTGAGAGGAGCTGACGCAGACCTGTAAAGCTTTAATACGTGTGAGTGTGAGTGTGTGTTTCTGCAGCGGGTGTGTACTTTTAAGGGCATGTATCTGAGAGCTTGTTTGGGTGATTTGTGTGTTAGAAAGTTGCCTACCACTGGCGCTGTTCCTCCAGCAAGCAGTCAAGGTTCATTTGAATCAGTGTGGTTCCCCGAGGAAACCGACCATGCTGGCAACGTACATCACTGACCTTCGACCTTTACCCTTGTCACATGGCTGACTTTGCCAGATGATTGACTACAGCCTGGGAGGTATCTGAAGTGTCTATGAGTTTCAACAATGTTAACAGATGACCTCAAAAATATCACACAGAGCCTGAAGGATGCTAACATAATGTGAATTACATTTATATTTTACGATACGGCTTAAAGACTTATGGCCACGGCCAATATTCAGGGGCAATGAAGGAAGAAGTGTGGTAAAAGTTATGTGTGTGGAGGTTTACTTGTGAGTTTGATGCCAGTAACTGGGATTTGGATCTCATCTCAGACCAACAATGTTGTCAGAGACCATGACAGTGATGTTTCCTTAACCTTAGCCAAATGTTTAAGGTGCTTCACCTTAAAGCTACATAGGTGTAGTGTGGTGTACTGTAGGGTCAGAAATTTTGTTTCACCTACATTTCCTGCAGCAAGAGAGTGTGACATTAATGAGGCCAAACCTGAGCTAAAAGTAACTAACAGTGGTGTTCCTTTTATTTAGTGGATAGAAATCAGACAAGTCAAATTCAAACATTTGTAAAATGTTTTTGTTTTTACTGTGGGCAAATTTAGGTGTGGCAGAAATTACTATTGACACATTGACTTTAATTGAAATTGCTGATTGTGCTGATACACGGAATCATTTTCCTTTTGGAGGAAGTTATTTACTTTACAAACTGACAGTTGAAAAATAAATTTAGTTCAAACCAGATTTATTGCAACAAAATGATGCAAAATTTTAGTTAGGTATAAC
>JAPZDV010000021.1:3715115-3726060 GCA_029814665.1 Acanthurus lineatus
AACTTCTGGAGATGACAGGTCTCAGTGCAGTAGCTGAAGTCCGTGGTGTAGAGGGTGAAGAGGAAGGGAGAGAGGACTGTCCCCTGTGGAGCCCCAGTGTTGCTGACCACTCTGTCTGACACACAGTGTCGCAGGCGCACAAACTGTGGTCTGCCAGTCAGATAGTCCACAATCCAGGACACAAGGGGGGAATCCACCTGCATCGCTGTCAGCTTCTCACCCAGTAGAGCCGGACGGATGGTGTTGAAGGCACTGGAGAAGTCAAAAAACATGACTCTCACAGTGCTCGCCGGCTGATCCAGGTGGGAGTAGACACGATTGAGCAGGAAGATGATGGCATCCTCAACTCCGAGTTGGGGCTGGTAGGCGAACTGTAGAGGATCCAAGTGTGGTTTGACCAGGGGCCGAAGCTGCTCCAAGACGAGTCTCTCCAGGGTCTTCATGATGTGGGAGGTCAGTGCCACAGGCCTGTAGTCCTTGGAGCCACAGGGACGCGGTGTCTTTGGCACAGGAACGAGGCAGGACGTCTTCCACAGCACAGGGACCCTCTGCAGACTCAGGCTCATGCTGAAGACATGTTGGAGTACTCCACAGAGCTGGGTGGCACAGGCTTTGAGCACTCTGGGGCTCACACCATCAGGACCCGCAGCCTTGCCTGAGTGGAGTCTCACCAGCTGTCTCCTCACATCGTCAGCTGTGATGTTCACTATAGAGGTGACCGGCAGGGGAGAGGGGGGAGGAGGCAAGTCTTTCTGTTGCAGAGTGTAGTGAGTCTGGAAACCAGGGGGGGAGGTGTGAAGATGGCTCTCAGGAGGGGGAGAGGAGGAGAGTGGGCAGCCAGCAGTGGTGTTGATGGGGGTGACAGAAGGGGGGGCAGGGTCCACGGTGTCAAATCTGTTGAAAAACAGGTTGAGTTCATTGGCCCTGTCCACGCTGCCATCCACTCCTCTGTTGCCAGCAGTCCTGTAACCGGTGATGGTCCTCATCCCTCTCCAGACCTCTCTGGTGTTGTTCTGCTGAAGCCTCGACTCCAGCTTCCTCCTGTACTCCTCCTTAGCCTCTCTAATCCTGACCCTCAAGCGTCTCTGTATCGTCTCTGTATCGTTCTCACCTCCACTTTCATATTTCAGTCAGGACCATTATAGTCAAAAGAATACATGTTATTTCCCATTTCCATTTGCAGAAAATTAAATTTGGCGGTTTGGCGGTCTGTTTTTGGAGCTCACTGCCCTTCCATGAGCATACATGGGGAGCCTGAGGCAGGGGGGGCAGCAGAAACCCCCCATGGGGCACAGAACATGAACCTTATTAAACAGACATAATTAGCATCCATATTAAGTAGAAAAGTACAATGGCAATGTCTGTTTGGGGCAACTGGGCTGTGCAGCAATGACTTCTGAGGCAAAATGAAAAGTTTTGGCTTCAGTCTTTTTTTAGTAAGATTAAATATTATGTTTGGTTTTCTTTCTGTTTCTGTTTTGAAATTGTTGTTATTGTTTGTCACCCGTTGAGGCTTAATTGTCAAGGTGTTTTTTTAAAAAAATTGATCAAAAAACCTGAAACAACAACAATAAAAAAAGTTGCTCCAACAGATGAAACCAGCCGGCAGCCGTCTTTTGTCTTTTGTTTTCAGAGTGGTGGTTAAGACTACAATTACATACGACAACGTGATACCTGGAAGTTCTTGATCACAGGCTTCAAGGTTTTTGAACTTCTCCAGCAGCTCTTTCACTTGTTCCTGTCCTCCACTTTCATTATTGAATAGATGAATCTTCCCAGTAAAAACATTTAAAACAATATCTGGAAGTGGACCTTCTTTATCTTCAAAGATAAAATCATCCAATGACATTTTCTTTAAGGAGTCACCATTTGTGAAAAGCAGAAGACTCTTTTCCAATGCATTTACATCTCTCAGGACTGTGATAGCTGCATTTAGAGCTTTCTCTTGTTCATCTGTGAATCGTCCAACACTGACAACCACCAAAAAGAGAGACGGTCTGGAGGACTGCAGGACACTCTGACACTCGTTTTTAATTAGCTCTTCACTGCCTAATATTCCTGGAGTATCTATCACTGAGATCTGAATCCCCAAAACATTTTCAGTTGCTTCCGAGATGTTTGTTGTCACTGATTTGAAGGAGGGCCTTGACTCGAATGCTTGGCATCCCAAGATGGTGTTTCCTGAGGCACTTTTTCCAGCTCCACTGTTTCCCAGAAGGATAATGGTGAGACCTGAATCTGCAACCGGATCCATGTTCAAGCAACACAAAACCTGCTGGAAACAACACAAGAAGACTTTTTGATCACAATTACACAGTCAATGCAACAAAAGAGAATTTTTTGACAATAAGCCGAACTCTGTTTGTCGTCACACCAGCTTCAACTCAGCCTAAAAGCTATAGGATGTGTCCTCTAAATTCCCTCCAAACTGATCTCAAAACTCAGCAAGCCTGGCAACAACATCTTCCTCTGCAGCTGAAAAGCCTATTCCACTTTATGACCAACAGAACCGGTTTGATAGGTTCAGTCTGAGCTCTGGCATCCAACGGGAGTGCTGAGGCCTCTCCTCCCCGCCCTGGGTGGGTGGGGCAAAGTGAAAAGTGGGCAAAGTGAGAGGTGGCTCTGGGCCCACATTCATTAACCACTGAGGTGCCCCAAAGCAAGAGCCTTAGCCCAAACTGCACCAGCAGAGTTGTGATCAGTACGTTCCTGAAACTGAGAGCGTTAGCGGTGGGAACACAGCAGGATCAGGAACCCTCTGAGTCCGGCTGTGAACTGTTTGCCCACATCTCCTCTTGTTTGTTCCAAGACCAGCCTCTTTCCCTTCATTGTCATCTTACCAAACTCTGCACCACTAGCACTTTACAGCTCTCTAATTTCATCAAACTCAGCATGGTGATCAACATAGAAAACATTTTAAAATAAGTCCAGAACACGTTCCAGACTTATCTGTCAACTTTCAGGATGATTGTACGAGTTAATGAGGACAGAGTCAAAATCCTAAGTGATTTCTGTCATAAATTCAATCCTTTAGTAGGCCTACTCTCAAATACTCTAAATAAACAAAAAGTAATAACATTTTAAGAAATCATGACGAACACTCTTTCATTATCCAAACATACTAAAAGTATGTTTAGTGAAATAACATTTGTATAAACAACTTCACATTCACTTTAAAAACTGGCCAAATGTTAGTTATCATTTCAGTTTGTTTAGTTTCTCTCTCTCTACCAGTCATACTTACATGTCTTTAGTTCTTTGGACTCTTGGTACTTTTTCAGGAAGTAGACTCTTAAAGTGCTCCGATCCAACAGAATCAGAAGAAATGAAAAACAAAACAGACCTGAAGTGAGACTGACCGAGTCTGTCCTCAAAAAGATCCAAAAACAAAAAAAAAAACAGGTGGAGACACCAAATCAGTGCCTGACCTGCAGCTGAAGACGACGACAACCCACCGTCTGTTTGTGTTCGAGCAGGAAACGGGCAAAGGGCGGACACCCCCCCCAACACACACACACACACACACACACACACACACCTTAAAAAAAAAAGCCTTATTCGTCGAGGAATCGATGGCGGAACATGAACATTCCCGTAAGTTTGATGTTTAACGGTTCGAGGGTTTGAACGTGACTGCGATCAGACTGATCAGCCTGTTGATCTGCTTGTTGATGAGCTGTTATATAGATGTGATTTAATGTGTTTGAACACGCTGAGTGTCTGAGTTTGAAGATGCTTTCACTTTCAGTCAGAGACCAATGACAGATTTTCGGTTTTTTACTCGCCATTGTGTCGCTAGTTTTTAGGTTCATTGTCAGAGGAAGAGTCTTTTTATCTACATTAAAATCCTTTTTTCTGCTGTTCTGTGGACCTCTGAATGGCGTGCACTCGCCTCTCACAGGGATGCGCACAGCTTCAAATGAGACAAGTCTACCAGACATTGTTATAATTTCTGAAACCAAAACTGTAAAAGTGCTAAGAACTTGTACACAGTTTCCTCCCTTTCTGATGTTTTTCCAGATGATCTGTTTGTAAATCTGTTGCATTATAACTCTACTTTCTGTCACAATTTCCCTCACACACACCTGATACTTCCTCTCTCTCTCTGAATAAACAGAACCTGAACGGAGGAGAAGATGGAGTATGGACCAACCTCCAACAGATTTGTTCTCACAAACATCTAATTCACTCACAAGAAAAACGAACAGAGAACAAAGACCAGTTTGTTTTTTTCCTTCACAATAAAAAAGCCCACTGCTAGAATTATAAAGGGGATGTTTCCCTGATTATTGTATTTCTGATTTTATCTGAACAGAGAAACTCTCCTAAATGATGAAATCTTTAAGCAGGTTTTTTTTCTAACAAAATGACAGTGTCCCTGTGGTGTTGGGTGAGAAATGAATTTTACTTATCTGGCTCAAATATTTGAAAGACTACATCACCGTATTTTCCAGATTGTTATTTTGGCAGTTGCTCACTCAGGGTCGTGGTGTGTGTCTGTTGTACATAGGACATTCAAATCTAAATTTATTTGTGAAAAGTAGGAAACTGCAGCACTCATCATGCCAGATATACTCTTTATCTGTAAGGAGAAGGACTTTGAACCCCACTCTGGATTTACAGGTAGCCAAGAGAAGCTAAATTAGAGAAGCTAATATGGAAGAAATATGGTCTCTCAATGAGGAACTGCAATAGTAAATTCATGGACTAGTATTTCTGATTAGTTTTTCTCTTTTTGAGACAGGATGTGTCTGATATTTGTGATGTGTTATATTATGTGTGTAATTTTTTTTCCACAGGTGTATATATTTCTATCTATAGGTGTATATATTTTTTTCCATTATTTATGTTTAGATTTCTGCATTTTGCTGCTGTTCATTCCATGAGTGACACCACCTGCTGAAACCAAATTCCTTGTATGTTGTGAACGTACTTTGCCAATAAAGCTGATTCTGATTCTGATTCTGATTCTGATTCTGATGTGATGCAGGGAAAAGACAAATCTTGAAATGTGCTTATTATGCAAAATGCACAGCCTTTTTACAGAGTCCACTGAGTTGATGAGCTCAGTGATCAGCTGCATCTCTTGGGTTTTTAGGACTTTTATTTGGAGAAACATATTGAAAACTTTAAGGTCAAAGTCATAATATTATGAGAAAAAAGGCAAAATAGTAACAAAAGCTTATGATTCAGTTTATTAGAAAGTATCTTTGAGTTTGCCATTAAGGAGAATTCTGGTTTACTAAAGATTGGTTAATATCGTTTACAGCTGAGATCATTTTATTGAAGATCACCTGTGAGAGACTGAGTGACCAATAACCTTCTCCAGCTGAATGAAGCCATGTCTGAGTGTGCTGCTGTGACCTCACAATGAAGAAAAAAACACCGCCTGAATATTTAAAACTTTGCAACTCAACTCTGTCTAAATTTTACTCTTTTTCTTGCCATGTTCCAGTGTCAGACGTTAGACTGGTTCTTGTTGGGAAGACTGGATCAGGAAAGAGTTCCAGTGGAAACACCACACTAGGAAGACTGACCTTCGCTGCAGCTGTCAGCCAACAGTCAGGTAAAACACACAAAGGTCCTATTCCAGGAAATGTTAAAGCTACTCCTACTTCCACAGTTAGGCTTGTGTTAAGTTGCAGACTACAGAAAGTCAGCTACTGATTAGACAAAAAAATTGTCATGACAATCGATATTATCAGCTCGTGTTAAAATAAATCCTAAGTTATGATAAATATTCACAAACATTTGACACATTTGACTAAATACAACTTTTCCTTTGTTAAAAAATAGTTTTTACTATCAAAGCAGACACTGAAATGATGAATTCCGTGATTTTCAACCACCTCTCATGTCCGCAGCAGGCAAAAAAGATAGTCCAGATGTTCCCTCAACTGTCTAAAAATATTCTCTGTCCAGGTCAGCAGGGTCAGAGGCTAAACCCTCCTCCCTTCTAGGTCAGTTTTCTCCCTAAGTACTTCAGAAGCACTTTGAGTACTTGAAAGAAAAATATAATATAATATAAAAGCAGTTGGTTTACCATCCATTTACCTGGCACAAAGGGCCTCAGAGCAGATATTCCCAGTCAGCAATATGTCTGGGTGTGTGAAGTCTTTTGGCAGAGATGCGTTCCTTATTTCTGGTTTTACCTAAAGGGGTGACGTTTCTAGAACCATTCTGCAGTAATTTGGATCTGCACACCTCACCCACTTTTACCTGCCACCCAGCTGACAACACCGATCATGCCAGTAATTTTCTAATCTGCAGGTGACTAAAACTAAACATGCAAATATCAATGGTAATACACTGTCTGGCCAAAAAAAAAAGTCACCACCTGGATTTAACTAAGCAAATAGGCAAGAGCTTCCTATTGGATAATTACTGCATGGGCGATTATCTTACAAGTTATTTAACCCCATCGGATGCAATGAGTGGCTTCTCATTTCTATGTAACAGATGTTAGTCTGTTGAGAAGGATCAAATCATTGGCACATCAAGCAGAGAAAACATCAGATTGCAGAAACTGCTAAAATTGGGTTAAGAACTGTCTAACGCATTATTAAAAACTGGAAGGATAGTGGGAAACCATCATCTTCCAGGAAGAAATGTGGTCAAAAAAAATCCTAACTGATCACAATCGGTGATCACTTAAACATTTGGTGAAATTAAATTGCAGAAACACAACTGCAGAACTCAGGGCTATGTTTAATAGTGTAAGTAAGAACATTTCCACACACACAATACAAAGGGAACTCAAGGGATAAGAACAGCTGTGTAGCCCCAAGAAAACCACTAACCAGTGAGGCTAATCAGAAAAAAAGGCTTCAATTTGCTGGGGAGCATGAAGATTGGACTCTGGAGTGATGGAAGAAGGTCATGTGGTCTGATGAGTCCAGATTTACTCTGTTCCAGAGTGACGGGTGCATCAGGGTAAGAAGAGAGGCAGATGAAGTGATGTACCCATCATGCCTAGTGCCTGCTGTACAAGCCTGTGGGGACAGCGCTATGAGCTGGGGTTGCTGCAGTTGGTCAAGTCTCGGTTCAGCAACATTCTGTGCCCAAAGAATGAGGTCAGCTGACTACCTGAATACACTGAATGAACGACCAGGTTATTCCATTCATGGATTTTTTCTTCCCTGATGGCACAGGCATACTCCAAGATGACAATGCCAGGATTCACCAACTCAAATTGTGAAAGAGAAGTTCAAGGAGCATGAGACATCATTTTTATTATACATATATTAGAGTGTGTCACCTTTTTTTTTTAGGTGGCGACTTCTTTTTTGGCCAGGCAGTGTTTAGTGACTGCAGTGTTTTCACAATGCTGTGCAGCACATAAAGAACCCTAAGAAAAGATAAAAGACAGTTTGATTCATGTGGGCTGATAAGTTTCCAAACATGCTCATGTTTCTTTGTGAGCTGTTGTCCTCCTACAGAATGATTTGACCTTTTCCTTGTGGTGGTGCTGGACCACCTGGAATGCTCATTTAATAACACACATGCCGCTCTGCCCACCTTTGTTATGATAAAGCTGTTAATGAGTGAATCCGACATGTTTTCTCTCCTCAGTGACCCGTGAGTGCTGTAAGCAGACAGGTGAGGTGTTTGGCAGAAAGGTGACCATCGTCGACACTCCCGGACTCTTTGACACGTCTCTACCTGAGCAAACAGTGAAGAGAGAGATCTCTAAATGCATCAACATGTCGGCCCCGGGGCCCCACGCCATCCTGTTGGTCATAAAGGTTGGACCTTTCACCGCAGAAGAAAGCCACGCTGTCAGGCAGGTGGAGGAGATCTTTGGAGAGGATGCCTGGAAGTACACCATCATCCTCTTCACATACGGCGACAGAGTGAAGTCAGACTTTGAACATCAGCTGGAGGAGGCTGGACCAGAGCTGCAGGAGATCCTGAAGAAGGTAGAAAACAGATATCAGGTCTTCAACAATCCGAAAGCCAACGATCGTGGACAGGTCCTGGATCTGCTGGAGAAGGTGGAGAAGATGGTGTCTGACAATGGAGGACGATTTTACTCCAACTACATGTACCTGCAGGTGGTGGAGATGCTGGATCGGAGGATGGCAGAGCTCAGAGAGATCTATGAGAAGAAAATGACGGAGGAACTTCAAGCTGTGGAGTCAAAGTACCAGAAGAAGCTGAGTGAAGCTCAACAGGAGCGACAGGAAGTGGAAACTCGACTGCAGTCTGAGCTGCAGGAAGTGAGGCGGTACTATCAAGCCTTAGAGAGCGGAGTCCGTCATGTTGTGGAGCAGACGGTTCCAACAGACTCCATGAGGGAAATTATCAAATTTCATGAGAATCTAAAACTGAACTAAATCTCAAAAACTCTGTTGTGTCCTCCACCGTAGCACTATCGGAAAACATGTCAAAATGATGCACAAGCAAAATCAAAACCCCGTGTTATGCCGTACTTCCCAGAATAAAGTTGGAGTGTAGGGACTTTTTGAGAGAAGCTTTTCAGGTGTAACAACTAACTGACTAACTCCGATGCTGACAGCTAAACTGAAGTATTTTATCCAATAAGCACCAAAGTAACTTCAGTTTATCTGCAGTTTCACAGAGCCAGCTGATCACACACTGATGAAACACCTGCAAATAAACATGTCGAAAGTATTACAGTTCATGTTCAGATTTCTGAAGTTACACAAGGCTGAGCCCGAACCTTTTAATTTTTACTGAATTATTTGCTTTTTCAGTTAATCTCTTTTGAAAAAGCTTCAGAATACAAAAGATTGTTCTTTCTCTGCTCTTTTTCATTCAGTAATTTTTATTTTGTTTTGGCATTTTAATTGTTTTGTCAGGTTGATGAACAAAATAAACTTATATAGACTAAATAAAAACTTAAATCATCACTTCTGCCCGTCTGTTGCATAGCTCAGAGTAGATGCTGCTGCCAGAAAAAAATGTTGAGTCAAGTCTCTCTATGTGCAGCGATTATAAACTGTTTTTCATGTGAGAAAACGGATGTTAGACATTTAAGCATGTAAAGAGTCAAAATTGTGAGACTGATTTTAGTAAATATATATTTTCAATTCCCAGCTTTGCTGAGGCCAAGTCAGGACAGCAGAGTCACATGACATATGGATAATTGTCTCACTTTATCAACATGTTTCCACCATTTTAACCCCATTTATATTTCAAATCCCACTTGATACTGAATCAGGTCGTCATAATCAATGACAAACATCTGGACAGAATCATCCACGAAGTTCACAGAAAAAAAGAGGTGAGAGCCGTGGATCCAGTTGACACACAGCAGGATGGACACAAGGTGAGCTCTGATTGGCCGTCACTCGTAGATGTGTTCTACGTCCTCAGACATCTGCTGTGTGATTGGTGTTTCCATGGAAACCACCGGACTGAAGGGAACTGGAGAGAGGTAAACTAGTTAGCATCTTTCAGCATCCATTAGCATAGCTAATGTATGTGTGTGTGTGTGTGTGTGTGTGTGTGTGTGTGTGTGTGTGTGTTACCATAATGAGACTCCTCCTCTTTCTCCTGCCTCTCCTCCTCTTTCTTCTCGTTGCCATGGTGACCGTGCATCGCCACATAAACATTTTCCTGCAGTGAATCTGAAGCAGAGAGCAGATTTGAATCCTCACTATGTTAACCTGCAGGTGTGTATGTCAGAGCTTAGGCTGTCTCTGATTGGCTGCTGTACCTGTCGCTGTGCACGTCCTCTGGCTCCTCCTCCTCCTCCTGAGGATGAATAATATGATGAAGACGAGCAGCAGCAGCAGGAGGAAGCAGCACGTCAGCGAAGACACCAACACATTGTTGCTGCTGCTGCTGCTGCTGCTGCTGCAGCTGCTGGTATCTGTTCACACACACACACACAAACACACACACAGCTGTTAGCTGGTTTTCTCAGCAGTTAGTCATCAAAACAGCTTTGATTTTTGTCAGAAAAGTGAGGAAACATCATGTCTGTCAGAGAAGAAGCAGATCGTTTCCTCTCGTTGTGTCTCTACAGAAACTCTGCTGCTGATCTCACCGACATCAACCCACAAAATCAGAACAGTAAAACCTTCAGGACACAAAAACAGTTTGACTGTGTGACACAAATGAGACTCTTTCAGCCCTGCAGAGGATTTTTACAAACTCAAACTGCAACAGTGGAATTCACTGTGATGTTTTGAGAGAAAAGTTGATGTGTGGATGTTCAGATTCCTGATATTCCTCCTCTGAAAGCTGGACTCACCGTTCACCTGGAGCAGGAAGTTTGTCTTCCCTAGGATTTTCCCTCTTTCATCAAACACCACCAGGTTGTAGTTTCCTGAGTCTGCAGCCTGAACTTGGCTGAAGCTCAGCGAGCCGTTTCCCAGAAGCTCACAGCGTCCATGGTCACACTTCATCTTGTTGTTCTTCCATGACATCATCAGCTTTGGGTGTGTCCACCTGACATCCCGTCTTTGCTCCGCCCTCAGCAGGTCTGAGGTCAGCAGGACGGCCTCGCCGCTGCATGCAGTGATGATCTCTGCAGAGGTCACAGTTCAGATCATTCATTACATGATGTCAGGGCAGAACTTGTTACCAGTCAAATATCTCACAAACGCTTCGACACACTTCCAGAAAAAGACCAAACATGGGACAAACAAAACCAGAAGAACCTTAGGTCGGGGCATTTGGTAGCTGGTGTTTGTGGTTAAAACAGCTTGTGGTGCTGATGAGGTCAGAGTGAGTTTCCAATCAGCCCCAGTGTTTAAGAGCACAGAGACATGGATTAGTTTGAGGTTTGATCACAAAAGGAAACTACAGCGATCAAACCTGGATGAGTTGAACACATGGATCACATCTATCAGGCAAAGTGGTCAGGCTTTATTACAGAGATGTCATGTCCAAGAAATAGTCAAGTCATATTTAGTGTTGTCTCGTGTCTATGTTGTCTAGTGGCTTCCTGTTTTATTTTGATAGTCTCGTCTCC
>JAPZDV010000021.1:3726160-3738012 GCA_029814665.1 Acanthurus lineatus
GTTAGGTATAACATTAAATATACACCATCCCATGCTGGTTAAGCCTTTGTTTTATAATAATAATAATAATAATAATAATAATAATAATAATAATAATAATAATAATAATAATAAGGGGTACTGACATTAACTTTGAGCTTAAAAGCTCTTTACACACTATGAACATGGTGAGATAATGTTGCAAGTGCTATTCTATGCTCGGCCTGTTATAGCTTAAACAATGTTTCAGATACCTCTTGCCAGCAATCTGTGGAAAGTTATAGAATCAAGCTTTAAATAAAACATAATCATATTATGCTTAATTATTCTAGTAAGTAATTTTCAAGAAATCATTGCAGTAGTTTAGTTGTTGACACACACTCAAATAAACATGTATAAACAAAGCCTCAAAATAGACGTCGTGAGTCATCTCCATGGTATGAAAATTATTGGTAAACAAAGACAGGTGAAGTGATTGTGTTGTGCTTTGAAGTGTGAATTTTAAGTTCATTCTAAACTAACTGTATCCATGTGAACAATCAATGAAGCAACAGATGTATGTATATGATTGCTTGCATATGGAGAGACATATGCACATACCACAGATACACTCACCTGTGCCATTAACCCTCCCATCAGAGGCTCTTTGGAAAGAATGTGAGGCAATCAGTGACGTCTGAGAAGATTTCAGTCTCTCAGGACCTGACATGCTGAGTAAATACAGCAGGCGGGTTGGAGGGTTCAGCTGTCCTAAAGAAAAAGCCATTTCTGTATATGTCATCACTGCTGAAGGAGTGAAGGGAAGTGTTCGTGTACCTGTGCACATACTACATGCAGCCTACAACAAAACTTCTTTCAGAGGAAAAAGCAGACTTTGTTAATCTATTCATCATACTTTGTACATAGGTATAAGATTTCTAGAGGGTTTTTTAGTTTCATAAACATTTCAAGTTCAGATGATGATCAAAAACACATATATTTAAAAATCCACAAAATTTTAACCTAATTTTAAATAAGGGGACTAACAATTACACTTCGATTGTGAATGTTAACTTGTGCTGCCAAAGGTATGTTTATACCAGGGATACTCGCATCTAGAGGTGTAAAACAGGCTAGCATATTGAATTATGAGCATGAGTAATACAAAACTCAATGACGAAATCCCTTCAATTTTGCATTTAAGTGGAGCTCTGATGTTTGGAGTCTTAAGTTGGTTCTCTTACTCAATGGTAACAGGACAAATTATACTATTTCTCCAACATTTTCGGGTTACAGGGAACTGAGCACTTTCTTTGACACTTCAGCAATCATAGTCAGGTTTAAAGGTTCCACTGATACTAATCTCCTGTCATAGTTAACATGACACTAACATTGCACTCTAGCTGCTCTCAGACTGGCTGCTGATCTCTGACCTGAAGATGACCTGTGATGACCCTAAACTTTCATACTTGTTTGCTTTGTCATGCCCATGTCAGTCTGTCATCTGCTTAAGATAAGCATAAAATGACAAAGAAGACCAAGAATGGCAGGTAATACAGAAAAAAGTGGTGATAAACAATGTTAGGATGGGGAAAAACAATGCTTTTGGAGGCTCTCTATGAATAATGGAGAATGTTTTTTATTTTTCTTGGCTGGTTTTTAGTTTTTCCACTGCTCTTACTTAACGCTCACCAGATAGGGCTTTTTATTTCTCTTGAGATCAGCATGACATGTAAGTAAAATGTAAAAATGATTGTTTCCTTATTAGTTCTACACAGTGTTTTATACTATAATCTGAGTAAATACTCTTTCTGATTGGCTGCATTGGTTCATTATTCCTGATACCTATTAGGAATAGGACACCTATTAGGATGGATGGTAATGATCATCTCAGGTTTTAGTCCAACTCTCAGATTTTACCATGGAAACTTAGTTACGATAGGCAGTGTTTTGGTAGGAGGACAGTGAAGGATCGTCTCCCTGTGGCTCCAATCATTGAGTTTACAAATAAAAAACCATGTCACCCCTCTACGGTGATTTATTTAATGTATATAAGGGATTATATGTCCACTTCAGACGGAACTGATGTCTGAGATGGAAATATATTAGTAGGGGAGCACAGTTTAAAAGAAAAAGCCAAGTGGATTAAGAGTAATTTTCTCAATATTTTGCAAAGCAGTATCTTCTGTGTAAAGGTACATTTTGATCACTTAAAAGTTTAAAGTCTGGGTTACTTTTTCCTCCAGGCCTGAGCCAACCAGTTACATACAGCCTCTGAACATTTCTGAATATGTGTGCATGTGGACAAGAGTGTCCGTGTGTTCAGAGTGCAAATGAGTAGATAAGCGATCCAGTTGGCGGCTGAGCCAGGGCTCCATCCTGTGATGTAACAGCTAATGACAGTAAATGAGTTGAGTTCTTTGCTCGGGCAGATCGGTGGCTCCCAGAGGAAAAGAGCCCGCGGTTCACTCTAAGTGCTGTGTTGTTATTTCTGAAGTGAATGGAGTTTGTTATCACAGCTTGGCCCCCCTCGCTCCCCCCTCCGTCACTCTGCAGAGCGACAGAGCAAAACTCCTGCTGCGTTTCTCATGCTAGACAACACATGCCTGCACACACACATACATATATAAGGGGTGAATGTATGCATGCTTGCACATTTTGGTTGCATTATAAGGAGGCTTGTAGAGAGGAACTAAAGGTAAAGGAGATGTGTTTGAAGTTAGAGGAGCTCATGGCGTGCGACTCGCCTGGTACCGCCATGACTCTGCTTACATGTTACTTATCTTATCTGCTTATCACATTGGCAGACAACAAAATACACACACACATACACACATTTGCACACACTCTGTTTTTTGGTATGTACCAGAGTAACCAGTATTTTGGCAGGTGTTCCCCAGTTTCTTTAATCAGGTTAAGATAATCTTTCCTTTGAGTTTACAAACACACACACACACACACACCAGAGGAAAAAAGTAACTAAATACATTTCCCTGAATGCACAGTATATAATTTCTGCCACTGGAGGTCTCTTAATCAAAACCATGAAACAAGACGTAGTATAATGAGACCATGAAGTGGTGGGAGATTATGGAATTTGTTTATTTCATATTTAAACAGCCACTATTACAGATGAAAGTCTATCTGACTGACTGAGGCAGAAATGTTCACAGATAAGGAAATATATAAAAGTTATAGTCACATCTGTGAACTTCCTTCATAACTCTCCTTGGTGTTATCCTGGAAATTAGTGACACTTCAACATATGAACGACTGTTACCTTGAGTAAAATTATGAATTTGTCTTTGTTTGAACATAGCTGAAAATGTTTGGGAAAATTTAAACATGCACTTCAACATGCACTTCAACAAAACATGTAGGAAATGTACAGTCTTTTGTAGATATTTGAATGTAGAAAATGTTACAAATTGACATTTAGGTGCATCCCTTAACTACACTTTTAAATTTACTTACAAATATGTGTACTTGACTTTAATGTTTCCAGTTCAGGCAACTTTCTACTTGTTTTCCTCTACATTTATCTGAAAATTATAGTTAGTTGCCACTTTGCAGTTAGAAGATTTGATATTTAGCACTGATGAAAAGTATTTATTAGCAAGTCCAACCTCTGATTCTTGGCTTTGAAACATGCTTTGCAGCAAAAGAAGACTATAACACCAACCAGCAGAGCAGGTGAGTGTTTGAGTTGTGTGTCATTCTGCGGTGTTGCTTCGCTCCTCAGAGCTGCAGCATCAGACATGGGCTGTCAGTCGACAGCACGGAGGAATGTCTGGCTCTGCATACCAGCCTGAGTCTGAATACGTCAGGAGGCAGGAGCAGCTGCTGGTGTTAATAACGATGTGCGTGTGTGTGTTTGTGTGGGAACAGTACGACTATAGTGGGGCAGAAGATCTATTGTTTGGCCTGTTCTTTTAAACACCAGATAAGACTATCAGAGGTTACACACACAGCGCAGAAGATTCTAGGACAACCCAGTGATCTGGTCCTCCATTGGTTTAACCTGGTTAAGTTGGTTATTGGTCTTCAAATACTGAGAGCTTAGATGATTTGCTCTTTTAAAGACATTGTGATGTAATTGGAGTGGAGTAAATGTATTATGTGAATAATTAATGACCTGCTAAGATGCACAAGACATGAAACATCAAACATTATGAAACATCTCATCTTGTTATCTGTGCTATTACTAAATAAATCCTGCATTAAATCTGTCTTCTTTGCCATCAGAGTTAGCCTTACTGCTTCTTTTCTAAATAATAATAAGCCTACAAAATTTTAAGTCAAGTGCTTTTAAGTTAAATTTGCTTATAAAGCCAAAATTACAAAATAAAAACTTTCTTCATGGGGCACGAAAGGGGCTTATTGTACAGTATAATTTAAACATGTATGTACAAATTCATTTATAATTTGAATACTCTATTCTTAGAACCTCACTTCAGATAGGATAAAAATAAATCAAAACACTCCCTTAACTGTTTTTTCTTCTAATGTTCATTGCTATAGATGGCACCTGTATGATGAAATGTTCTGGGAGACCATGTGATGTGTCATCATATGATTTATTAACCAGGACTGTAAAATTAATTCAGCTCACAGATATATTTAACATCACAGACTCAAAGAGGCTTTTTCCCCCATTGAACAGCTAATTAGAGTTTTTCACTCGCTGATTGGCTCCATTGGCGATTCAACATGCTAAATAACCAAGAAGTCATTGAAAAGGCCGACCAGAGCCAACGATGCAGGTCACATTAGGAAGACCAAGGCAACAGACGCTCACAGGTAATCTGACAACAACTGTCAGCCTGTAGCCTGGACCCCGATCAGAGACTCCTCCCACTTCCTTGAGTGGACTTGATGCTCTTGGTCTGGCATTGCACTATGAAACTGTGATTTCTGCGGTTGAAAAAACAATAATCCAATGAGAGCCGGGGGTGGGGAACCAAGGGTGGGACTTATGCAACAGCTGATCTCTGTGACGGAACTGAAGAGGAGTAACCACAGTAATAATGGCAACCAGCACAGATAAGATAGACGCTGCTATCGTGACCCCCTTGATTAACAAGTTTGTTTTACATAAACGGCAGTCCTTCTGCTCAGAAAAACCCGGGTAATACATACATCAGTGAAAATGATATCAGAGTCAGATGGGCAAGTTGCTCTCTAATCATTGGTTAATAAAATTTCATCTCCCCTCCCTCTAGAATCATTCAAAGTGGGGGTAATGCCAGACCAAGTGGATCAAGTCTCTGGTCTGAGCCCAGGCTAGTCAGCCTGATGGGCCCTATGAGAAGAGTGTATTATCTAAGATAGCATAGTTGTGAGGGTTGTTGACCATCCTTTTAGCAGATTTTTGTCACTACTTTAAGGAAACTAAAATTTTAAGGACCAAAGTTGTCCCTCTGTGGCTACACTCTTTATTCAGTCAATGTAACGTTACTAAATTAGACATTGGTGAAATGTTTTGACCTCAGAAATATCTAAGATTTCACCTGCAATCAGAATTTTAAAAAAATGTGCTGGATATACCTCAAAGCTCTTGAAAAAAAACTTAAGAATATTTGCCCTTTAGGGAAACTTTAGTGCAAATACCTGCAGGATTAGCACACGCTCTGTGAGCTCTGACGCAAAGACACAGGATACAACAATTTGGGGTATGCACCTGGACTACAACATGTGGATCAGCCAAGTATGATCACACCTGGGAGACAGGCTCAGGTGAGTTTGGAGAGCCTGTCAATCATCGCCCTGGTCACCCTATGGCAGTCTGCCAGTTCACATTTACTGTCCTGTTTGGGTTTGAACCTAAGCTCCTGTTCTGAGATCTGTCCTATATAAACATGCAACCACATATTCTACACACTTGTACGAGTGTGTGTACACCCACAGACACACAAGCATGCACTAAAACACACACACACTCAGATTATCTTGGATGTTTACACAGAACAACTCAAGCACAAATCTGATAAGGCTTATCTGATCCGAGAGAACAGCTCATTAAATCAAGTGTAAGAAATTCTCACGCACCTGTGTGCTGCGAAAAGAATGCGTGTTTTTTTACTATAGTAAGAAAATGACTAACATCTCCACGTCTTTGTTTTGCATATGATTTTGCAAGTCTTTGTGTGTGTGTGTGTGTGTGTGTGTGCTATTTTGACAGCACACTTCTTCCTGAACAACAATTCATTAGCTTGAACTTGTTTGTCTCTTCCAGGTAAACTAACACAAACAGTTTACATGGAAACATTAGCAGCTGCTTTATAGTCACAATACATGATAAGATCATAAGTTACATGCTTTGAGGTCTCTGCAAATCCTGTTGCACCAGTTAGTGGATCTCATGTCTTTATTTCCTGGATTAGACTGCAGATATTAAGAGTTTTACGTGTCACAGTATCATTTTTGCAAAATTCCTTAATGGGAAACAATTAAAAAAAAGAAGAAAATGCAGCATAATGAAGATCAGGGGTTGTTTTTACAGAGATAGGCGATTATTTGTCAGATCCGGACTCTCTCAATGATA
This sequence comes from Acanthurus lineatus, assembly GCA_029814665.1. Lineage (NCBI taxonomy): Eukaryota > Metazoa > Chordata > Actinopteri > Acanthuriformes > Acanthuridae > Acanthurus > Acanthurus lineatus. The sequence continues at coordinate 3,732,663 of JAPZDV010000021.1, forward strand.
TATTGTGGGATTTTTGGCTGAAGTAGAATACATGCTAATGGACAATATATGTATTGTGTTCCATGAGGGAATTTCAGATGGCACACTCAGTTAATTTAACACTTTTTGCGTACACTGAAAATAAAAAAACAGAAATTAAATTCACTACAGAGCAAATAGTGAGTAAAATTCTGAAATACTCTTTAGTAGTTAAGGGTAATATAAATTTGCTATGACCTCTAAATAAATTCACAAATTTTAACCTCAAACATGGCTGACCATGTTCTCCTATTCCGACACGGCTTGGGCCAGACTGTCAGCAATTTATAAGAGAGAAAACACACACAAAAGAGACTGAATGATTTTTGACAGCAATGACAAAATGTCGATCACTATGGGGACAAAACGATATTTCTATGTCACAGATGGAGTTTAAATGGGGGAAAAGTAAGAGAGAGTAAACTTCTTTGGCAATTGGAAAATGGAACATTTCTTTACTGGTTTGGTAGTTGTACATATTTGAAGGTATCTAGTGCTATCTTACCTGATATTTGGGTTCAGCATGTCTCTTCAACAAGTGTCTATCTGGCATATTTTTTACATAATCCTCTTTAGAAAAATAAGTACTGCAAATATAAAGTCATCTTAATGTTGAACCTGGATTGCTCATGTTTATATTCAGTATCTAGCAATGCTAGCTAGTGATGTCAGGAGAAAGGTGTGGCCATACACAATATTATTCTGCGATAACCAAAAAAATGCTTTGACTTATTGGTAAGTCTTTAAAATAGATCACATTTAGGCAATGCTAAGGCATGAATGCAGCTAAGGTGACCTTTCTTACTTTAGTTACATGAAGAAAGTTCAGGCAAAGGAGATAATTGCCCAATCCATGGTTAAACCCACAGTCTAATTAAGTGAGTCTGACTATATTAATCGTAGGTCTTTGGTTGCAAGTCTAAGTCCAACATCACTAAGTGAAACATGGTGAAAACATTGTGGTGACCGGCACACATCTTTGTGTGAAGAGAAGTTGTAATTCAGTTTGATCTCCCAACTTTCTGACCCAAACACTGTCATATAATGCAACACATAGTTGCACTCAGTGGTGGCTGGAGTAGGTTTTTTTAGAGAGGCCTCTTCATGTTTTTCATTTTTCTCATTACACAAATTTTTCCTTATTACAATTTATTTTTTGTGATTAATAACTCATAAGAACTGGAAATTTGTCAGTTCTACTCAGATTACAATTGTCAAACAACCTGAGAACTCTCTTAAACATGTTCAAATGTTAAAAAATGTCATTTGCTGTCAAAATGGCCCTTATCGGAACATAAGTTTCATTGCTAGTTTCAGGCTGACGCAGTTGTCATTTTCACGCCCAGCATCCACGTGGTGCAAAAGTGTACTTGCGCAGCTCTGTGCGCTCACAAGCGTATTTGTTTTTAAATGAGGTGTGGCCTGGCACACTGCTATCTTTAGGCAGCAGAAAACATCTGTGGATCAACAAAGAGCTGGTCTAAGGTCATGGCGCAGTGCTTTTCCTGCCATTTAAAGGGCTCATTATTCAGATAGGAAGCACCAACATACGGATCCACAACATTTCACTTTACTTAACATACACTTTGCATTTTAAACACATGGATGATGAGAACCACTCTCTTTTACCACTAATGTTACCTAATTCCGCCTTTAAAATTTCAACACGCCAGGTCCTGGCCCACCTGGCATTTAAAGGGAATGGCATATGGCACTCTAATTGGTTAAACTGATGTCATGCCCAAACACACGCATGAATATTTAAGTGTCTAAATACAACCCCTCTGTGCTGTGCACTTACTTTGGGCCCAGATTATCCACCATTAAGCAATAATGACAGTGTGATGTGTAAAACTATCCAAGCTAGAAAAATAAAATGGACAACGCACTTGTGCCATGTGCCGCATACCATTTAAATAGAGCCTACAGTTCACTCTGCACTGATGGTATATTGTTGGATTTTATGTTTTTCTATTGTTTACAAGGATACATGGATAGAATTAGAAAGACAGGTTAAAATTGGCAATCCATATAAATGTTTAGTAATTTATAATTCTTCCAAGAAATGCATGTCCTATGAGTTTCTAAAAAGCACTTACATTCTTATTTTTGTTGTAATTTTAAAAGGTAAAGCATGAAAAGATGAACAAAGAGCAGATACTTCACATGATGTTTTTGTAATGCAGAATTTCTTTTGAAGACCAAGAGAACAAAAAAATCTAGTTTTTCCTGTCTTTGAGGTGTTAAGACCTGTCAGGGAGTTTGATGTACTCTTAAAAGACACATTTTTTCAGGGTAGAAAACAACTTCTTTAAAGCTGTCCCTGTGACACTATCTTTTTGATTGTTTTGTGGACTGTGTAGTCATGCTATGCTGTATAGTCAGATCAGATCTACAGTGCTACCTATGTGACGTCACAAAGCTTTCTGAGCGTGCCAGCACTTTAAACTGACAGAAGATGCCCGCATATGTTGGCACGTTATTGTCGCATGCGTGGTACTCTGGTTACAGCAGAAACAGAGCCGTGATGAGGGGACTGATAGGCAGCAGCCAGACACTGGCGGAGCTGCTTGACTGAGTGCGAGAGGAGGTGAAAGGAGAAACGTGATAAGATTGTTTTTTAAATCTAAGTTCCCGACTGCTTCTAAAGCACATGGCTTTACGAAAAACAATATTGGATGATTCAAAGACATGTTTCTTACAATTCTCTGGCTACCATCCATACCGGAGTTCAGTACTAAGAATTCCCACCAAAATCATCTTCCTTTTTTAAGGAAATATAACTGGAGGATGTGGTACTTTTGTATGTTTCCAAACTACAAACATCATTAACGCTACAACTGTCTAAGCTTAATATTTAATCCTGACCCTTAATGTGGGTGATGAATTGGCAGTGTACAAGAATTGTACTCTGCATAATCACACATTATGACAGCCATTCTAAAGGTAACTCAGCTGAGAACCAGTTTTCTCTGTGACACTTAAAATGCATGAAAGCCCAAACAGTTACAGACAATCTTTTGCCATCACATTTATCATTTTGGCGACACAGAGGCAACTTCTGTCTGTGTCAACCACTCTTTTAAATTTTCTAAAAAACAGTTTTAAAAAAAAACTCTTTCACATAATTTACACAGAGATGAATGAATAAACAGCCCAAAAAAAGCAAACACTCTGATGTTACAGGCTTTTACCAGTGTCTGCTGAGTCACCTTCTTATCTGTCTCTGATGTGGAATGTGAAGCTCATTGTTCAGGCACACTAACTGAATCTTTTACCACATCTAAAAACTAAAAGGTTACACAATCAAATTACAATAGATAAAGCCCACACAAAGTCATTTTATTTGCATACCACTGCATTGCATTTAAATTATGCAAAAAAATGAATTTATTAGCAATCAATTGGACCAAAAATGCTTGTTGACCACCTTGGTTTGGATCAAAATATTTCAACAACTATGGAGTGCCTTGAGATTTTGTGCAAACACTAAGGGTTCTTAAAGGATTCTGTAGCACTTGTTCTGGCTGGATAATGTAAACAGCAGCAATAAGATGGTGATAATAAAGTCGACATCTGCACAATAAGAGGTCGTCTGCCTTTTTAAAATCAGCTGATAAAAGTCAATAAAAATTCTCATTTTGTCACTAAAATGGTTTGACATCTACTCAATGGACTGGCATGAAATTTGAAGAACTTTCATGGTTCCCAGATGATGAAGTTGGCATCCAGTGATTTCCTCCAGTCTGGGTAAAGAAACTGCTGGATGGATTACCATAGTATCTGTTATAGATACTCAAGTTCCTTTTGCTGATCCTCTGACTTTTATGAAAGTACTGTCATCAGTGTGAAATTTCAGCTTGTCCAGTACTTTGATTAATAACCAAGTACCTGCAAAATGAATGACACTCCCATCAGCCTGAGCTTTACTGCAAATGTTAGCATGCTAAAGTCGTTACTGGCTGAACTAAGGTGGTGAATGTTATTTACATTTTCTGCTCAAATCTGCATGGTGGCATTGTTCACTGTGAGCTTGTAAGTGTCATTGTTAGTGTCAACTCAACAGCATCATCATAACTCAACAGCATTGCTGCCTGCTCGGTTTTATGCACAAAATGATTCATCTGCAAAACCCAATTCCTGTTTTGTCCACCCTCTGCCAGTTCCCACCCTCTATTGGTCTCACATTGACATGAACTTTAATACTGGTCTTCTTCCATCTCTGGGGAAAACAGACATTCCTAACATTGTAGATTGTTGAGCCAAGACTGTTTATTTTCTTGTTTTGCCTAAACTTCCTCTTTCCTAACCTCATTCATGTCACTGAGGCTTGGTAAATGGGTACCAATGATGTCCTGGACAGCTTTAATCACCAGCTGCTGAGCCTTTCTGCCCTGGACCATTCACTTCCAATGTCAATTTTTGGATGTTTCCAGACACAAATCATTTCTGGGCTTTTGATTGGGAGGAGATGTGTAATGTTCATGTCATGTTCTTAGTTATGATGATCCCTAAAAACCTGCTCCACCTCAGCCCCATTGATGCATCTTTACCTCCTTTTTTTCTGAAATCAACAATCAGCTCATTGATTTTACTGTTGTTGTTTCTATTGTAGTAAGCTGTTCTCAGTGTACCACTCTGCAAGGTTGTTGATTTCCCCTCATTTTGAACTCTCATGTTCTCATTCAGTGGTGTCACCTGCATCCTTCTCAATGAAGTTTTCTAACTCTGAGGAAGTGCCAAATTAAACCATAAGCTGTCTCAAGACACTTTTCAAATAGAGTAGGTCTACACCACACTCTATAATTATGGAGAGAACAGAGTTAATAGGAGGGGGCTAAGCTCACAACCCTGGGGGGCCCAGTGTTGAACACTAGACTGGAGGAGGTGTGACTACCTTCTGGACTGTCTTGGATCTGTTTGTGAGGGAGTCGTATATCCAGTTGCAGACTGTTATTTTTCCCAAAATGTGGGAGAATGTGTTATGTGTTGAAGGCTCAACTGAAATCAACAAACAGAATTTTGTTGCATGTACTGTTATCTTCAAGGTGTGTGATGTGTGAGCGGAGGGCAGTGGAGGTGGCATCTTCTGCGGATCTGTTGGTTCTAACTGCAAACTGATGGGGGTCTATTCTGGCTACGGTGTTCTTGATGTGCTGGAGAGCCAGGTTTTCAAAGTATGTTAGAATGGGGCTGAGTGCCACACAGAAGAGTCATTTTGACTAAATGATATCTTAGCATTAAAACTTAGCAGTGGGGAGACAACATCCATCCACTTTGACTGCATGTGAAGCCTCCAATACCTTGTGTACTGTGAGGGATATGGACACTG
>JAPZDV010000021.1:3747482-3786958 GCA_029814665.1 Acanthurus lineatus
CCCCCCCCCCACCCTCATCCCATCCTCATTCTCCCCATTCAGTTCCCCTCGTGCAAACTTAAAGGCCTTTACATGAAAAGAAAACACTTATGTCTTCTAATAATTGCTACAAAAGTTTGGAAACCATCTCATAAGTTGCCTAAAAAGGAACTAAATTTAGATTTAATAAGTTTTTGGCCCTATGACAACATTTTTTTCTTTATGTTATGCCATATACCTCGCTGAATGTCAAGCAAAAGGTCATATATTATAGGAGCTGGAAAGTCCTGGAGATAGCCTGTGATAGAACTTTTTAAAAACTGTTAATTGTGATTATACATCCCGGTGAGAAAAAGAGGATCTAAATATAATCCACAAACTAATGCTATCAATCAACGGTGTTTGTTGGGGTTGTCTGTGGTATGATTCCTTGGTAACTGCTAAAAATCAGTGCTATGTTTGCAGTTTAAGCCCCCGAGCTAGATGTTCCACCTCTCAATCAAAGAAATAAGAGGGGCGGTTAAGGTTCAGACGGTGCAAAAATAGCGCTCCGGAGCCCCGCGGTAGGTTGAGAGGCAGGCGAAGCATCTCGTGCAAACCACTATGCGTGAGTAGAGTGTTTGGATCCTATTTCAAGTTTAGACAGAAAAGGGCTGAACGGCTGCCAGGTAAACAGTGCAGCACAGGTACTGATTTGGCCCTGTGTTTATGCTTACACAAAACAGCCTACAGCGCTGCTGAATAGAGGTAGGTCCTATCAGCTGCAGCGATAAAGCAAGGTGTCTATGGCTAAGATCAATCAATGCTTCTTTTTCTTCTTTATTCAACCCCCCACCACCTAATCTCCCTTCCATGCCTCCCAGCGCGGCATGCAAGGGGACGCTAGCGTGTGAAGAGTTGAATTGGACGATAGTGGTAGATAGGGCAGATTTGGGGCCCGAGTTTCTGCATGGTGAATGTTCATTGACAGACATGCACTATCAGTAACATTTGAAATGGTAGGATTAATCGGTACTCTAGGGTCCTCTACTGCATTTCTGGGGTTATTTTTTAAGTTCTTTTTGACAGCAGAACACCATCTGATCCCAGGTTTTGGTAAGCCTGCCCAGAGGCATTAGAAGTGCTTAGATGACCGTGCAGATTTTGGGCTGTGCAATATCAAGGAGAAAAATAAGCATTTAAATAAGTGTAGAGGATGCACAATAAATATCTGCTCACAAAAAGTCTCCAAAACAGTACATATAGCGTAAAAAAACTGCTTAGGAGAAGTGGTGTGACCATCCAAGGAGCACCACTCCCAATTAAGTTAGGATCCATTTTTGCTCTTAGGTCATGTACCAGTGTGGCACCCACCAGAGGGGGTACTTTGAATTGATCCAATGAAAACTTTGTCTGACCACAGGGCACTTGATGCCTTGGGGGTCACTTGAGGAACAAAGCAGTGCATGAATAGACTGAAGGGGCTGAGCAAAGGTGCATTCCGGCTGACCAGAGGGGCATTTGGATTAGGCAGAAGCAAACTTGGGTATGAGAAAAGTCATTCATGAAAAAGGAGAGCTCTTTTGCAGACCAGGTATACATTTGGATTGACCAAGGTGGCACTTGGGCCAGTCCAAGTTAGAAGTGTAAAAATATTTGAATATATCAAGGTATTAAGATTGCGGGGGGACCCAAAATGACATCACTATCTTTGAATGTAATTCTGGTCCTTTCACCTGTGATTCACCTGTACTTCACCTCTTTCCTTAATTACTTTAATTACACCCTTGTTGGCTCCGTTTATTTATATGTACGCAACTATTTTTTTTCTCTCTGTAGGTCTGGCAGGGTGTGAGCGCCTCAGGTAAGAATGCAGATGAACCCAAAATAGCAACATGTGGTTGCCAACTGACTGCAGGATATGCTGCTTCGTTTTATCAGATTTTATTTATTAATCACTGACACAGAAAGAGCACAGATTTACACGCATCAGACCACATTCATGCTAACTGTGAATTACTGCATGAGCTGCTTGTGTTTGTGTCCATGTGACAGACATCCAGTCGCATTTCTTTTCAAAATTGAGCAGTGCATGCATTTAATATGGAAAGTTCTTGTGTCTATCATAACAGCCTTGTGGGAACTTTTTGTTTGTTACTGTTAAGTGTTCAGGTGTGCCTCTGATTATATGGACTGGGCATCCCCTGCCAGTTATCTCCCAAAACACCAAGGTATGATTCTATACAGGAGTGCAACAAAGCAAGCAGCAAACGTTTAGAGGGTTGCATTGTTGAGTAATTACAGTAATCACTGTTCGAAGAATGAGCTAGATGGAATGTATGTGTCTTACTCTTCTATTTCACGGAAGCATATGCTCGATCTCACACACTTGAACACCCACACCTGAGCAGACGCACAGCTGCAGACACACAGACATCCTCATACACAAACCCTGTATCAGTGCCTACTGTGTTGAGTGCAGGAATGAATGGAATTGATGTGGAATGTCTGATTCTTAGGTTTTTCTGTGAAGTAGACACACTGCTTTACCTGCCTTTGCGTCCAAATGAAACATGTCGACTATCAATCGGCCTCTGTCAGAGGCTAAATCTGCTGCAGGGAATCTCGGGAATCTCAGCTACGCAGCGCCTCTTGTTGCTGTTCCTCCCTGCCCTGCTCACCCACAGCCGGTACTTTGTTTATACAAAGACATGAGGGCTGGACACCCTTCACTCACAGAGAAGAAAGAAAACAAAGTTGAGATACAGGTAAGAAGTCATCCAGAGACATGCAGACAGGGGTTAGCGTGTGAGCGCAGACCGCCGCAGAGGTGGGGCTATTTTTGGAACAGCAAAGGATTCACCTGATGAATTTACATTACTGGAATTCCACTCATGTCAGCACTTAAAAGAGATTTTTCCAGCTCAAAGGAAACACTTTAAATCTCGAAAAGGTGCGCTAGAACAACCAGGTGCCAATTTTAGGAGAGACACGTTAAAAGGTTATATAAGTATGATGTGTTTCTCTGGTCTGGTCTTAGAGCAGAGTTGACTCTGATGACCTCAGTGACCTTGCAATCAAAGCAATCTCACTGCATTATAAGTATCATTTTCCATTAGAAGCTGAAGCTAACAGAAGATCCTGACCTTCTCAAATAATACAATGTTCCGCAATATATCTCGATCCAGATATCTGGAGGGAAATGATTATGTGATACTTTATTGATCCCTGTGGGGAACTTGTCTCTTCCACTTGTGATTTCAAATTGCAATGTGGAGCAGAAAACTGAAAACAGGTGTGCTGCCTTTCACACCAAATCACTTCAGCACAGGTGTGTAGCTGTCTTGGCAGAGTAACTGAAATCAAATACATCCTTATCACACTTCTGTGAAGAAAAAAAAATACACACAAGCACACCTACCACCAATAATTCTCTTTGTGCCTTGGCAGATTGCTGTACAGTGGCGGTGATAATGATAGCACATATGCCGCTGCTTTTCTCGGCTCTGGTTTTAGGCTCACAGCGGTCGGCCTCCTGAGTTTCAACAAAAACATTTTGGTTTAAAGTCTCCAGCTGCTGCAACAGTGTCTCAGTGAGAAATGGGAGCAGTTTCAAAAATCCAAATTTGACCAGAGGATTTTTAACAACCTATGGGATCTCTGACATCCTTTTCTTCATCACAACTGATGCTACAGTTTCTGATATTGTAACTGACTCCCAGCTTCATATTTTATGGTGTACCTGTGTGACTTTAGTTCTGAAAGAAGAACATGTTCGAGATATTGATTCAGTTTCAATTTTTTAGAGAAGTTATAGCACTGTTCATTTTAAGGTCAAACAGATATCTTCACATTCAGTAGCAAAACAGTACTGTGATGTGGTTGCATCATCTAAAAAATCTTAAACAGGGAGGTGGTCAGAGTGAAGAATGATTTGCTAACACTGGAGACCAAGGTTCATTTCCTCACTCTAACCAAGAGCACTCAAGATAAAATTTCCCTAAAGCTAAAATTGAGCTGTCTAAGCTATAAAAACAAAACAAACAAAAAAAACCCCACAGTTGTCCTATATTTAGCCCAGCATTAGAGATGGACAGCGACAACTGACAGATAAATTTTGTTTAGAAAATGAGGTTATCATCAGGCCTTTCATCAACAAGGATAGAAAAACAGACTTTAACTGCATGCACAGGTAATTAACCTGTTTACCCTCTGAAACCCTTTGCTTTCACACAATCACACATGCACGAACATCTCTGGGTACTTTAGGATCTTTAATCACGCCTGTCATGTACACCCAGAGTTATAATTAGGTGATAAAACTTAAACATGTAGACACACAAACGGCCCAGGATGCCAAATGTAGATTCATATCTCAGTGCGCTCATGAGCAGACTAGTCGGCTGTATTTAGTTTATAGTGACCTTATCACATATCCTAAGGTACGATAATAGAATTTTTTTACTTTTACTTGGGTCTTTCATGTGTGTTTTGTTTAGCATGATTCTCAGCATTTATTACAGGAACACTATAAATATTTTATAAAGCACAGTGTGCACACACACAAAGGTGACAGTGAATTTACAATAAGTTGGTCAGGTCCCAGCAAAGACCAAGTAGCTAAAATAGGGGGAGTGCCGGAGAAGACAGTTTAATGATTATTACTGGCCTGAGGCCAAGCTCATAACTCATGTTAACTCCCCAGCGTCTCTCTGCATCATCATCTAGCTGAAAGGTGTTGACAGGAGAAGACTTAGTGGGACAAACAGACATTTGGTTTAAAGGTGTCAGGAACGTCAGTTTACTTAAAACCTGTTGGGGTAGCTACGATCCTCGCAAATACAAGCTTACTCACAATAGGTTGGCTGACTGACTGCAGACAAATATGACGTGGCATTGATTTATGGCTCAAATTGGTCATTATGCCGAAAATGGCTACCTCATCAAACCTGTGTTGCAATGATACACAACATTTGGAAAGATCAACAGTCTCGAATTCTGTTTGTGTGTTTACAAACATTTTTCCTCCATATTTGTGTCTCATTCAACCTGAAGAGTGTAACTACACCATGTTGCCAGCAGGGGACCCCCAATAGAAATGTGAAGAGTTATTTACATTTTTGTCTATTTTCATTGTTTTGAAAAACTACTTTAGTGTTTATGCATTGTTTTTAAATTTGACCATAAAAAAGTAACTGCGCTAAGACATTTTTCATTTAACTGAGTTAAATTTTCTCCATTTATCTTTGCGATATTTCAAATTTACTTGGCTATGTTTTTTTGAGATTGTGAAATCATTTCGCAAGAAGATGAAGTGGTATTTGCACTTTTAGAACCTTTTCAAATCATTTATTTTATCATTTTGTATTGTATTACTTTAGGGCCACCCATGCACAATATTATAGTCAGATATTAGCTAACACCAACAAGTAGTAGCAAGCCTCTTTCAGTCGCAATTCTTAATAACCTGAAGCCACACTGTGTTGAACCTTTTCAAACTATTCTGATTGCATAACTTTTTTTCAGAGGAATATTTTGAAAATATTATAAAAACATACAAAAACTGTCTGTCTTTGTGCGGATTCAACACACTGCAATCACAGGAGGACCTATAATGCTGTCAGGGCCATTTTGATATTACCACCAGGAGGCACTGATGCTGCAAATACTATCTTTTCATTTTAAATATTGAACATTTTTATATCAGTAATTGAAATCAGTCATTTTTACTACATCCCTCCTTAGTTTTTACGTATTTTGTTTCGCTTTTACAAGTAACATGTTACCCTATGAAAAATTTCAAAAAAATTAAGCTGAAACTCTTGGCAGAATTTCTTGCAGGTCAGTTGGGCAATAAGCTGGGGCACCTAATGGCACCTAATAAACACCTAACTCTGTGTAGTTGGGAGCTTAAAATATCGACTTGACAAATAATGCTCAGGACCATAAAATCTCTTGTTCCGGCCCTGACTTTCATCAAACAGCTGAGATTTGGACCGAGCCAATTTCAGATGATGTGTCTGGTATTTACATTACAATTCATATATTATTTATTTGCAATTGTATGACAACTCAAAGAGTAGATGCCACTTTGTCTTCGGATTAAAGGTTTAGATTATGGAGACTCTGCGAGGGAGTTTTTAACAAGATCATTAAAAATTAAAAACTAACTGTTAGTCTAGAAAGTGAATGCCGAAAAACTAAAACAGTGTGGTTTTGTTATTGCAGTCATCAGGTTTCCCCTTAAAACATATTAGTGAGAATGTTCAGAGAGACATAGACTGCCTCCCCCTCGCTGATTATTTGCATCACTGGTTCAAACGCAGAGTGAATCGCTTGTTTTTCACCCAGGCTTCTGTCGCTCCGGTGGATCTTTGCATGCAGGTGCAATGGTCCCCTGAACTTCATGTGACCTCTTCGGCAGTCTCTACCTTTCTGTCATGTTATTCCATCAACCCTCTTGCTTAACCTGAGAGCTTAGATATCAGTCATTGAGCGATGGTGGAACTCATCCAAATCCTCGTCTTTTAATTTAACTTAAAGTCTGCGTTACTCTCACGTTCCACCGGAGCGAAGGTGAAGCAACAGGTTGAAATGAACTTCAGAAACAACAGCCCTGTTTTTCTTTCATTTAGACTTTTATACTCAACAAATTAGGAGTTTTATTTCCCCTACTGAATTAGAACTTTTTTGGATTCCTTGCTGTTATGCGTAAAAAATGTGTATTTTTGTATTTTTTCCTCAAAACGACCTGAATTCTAATTGGCTCTATTGACTCAGAGGAGCGCACTTTGCCTAAGAAGCGTGTAAAGAGATGAAATTTTAAAAAGGGTTAAAGACTACTGATTATAAACAAAACAATGCATTAGAAATTATTATTAGCTTTTTAAGATTTTTTTAATTATAAAGCACTTTCACTGAATGTTGAATTCAGGCTGAAAAGGGAACTTAAAAAACTGTCACGGTTGATTGAGCATCCAGCGGGACAGTTTTTATTAATAGGCATAAAGTATATAATTTGGTGCATTAGCAGCGCTGTTGTTGTCAGAAAACTCTATTGCAAACAGTCTGAAGGCCTGTGTACAGCTGATGCTGTTGTGTCTCATCATCTGCGTGATAAACGACTGCAGGAGTTTTTAAAAGGGTAGGGTTGCATTTTTTGGTTGTACTTTAGACTAATTATTTTACATACCTGCCTTCTCTTGCCTCACTCCCTCACTGTTTTTTTTCTTCACTGGCGTGGCACTGTAGCGTCCAATTGTAAACATACATATATTATATCACTCAATCGCTTCAATGGATTCGAGCTGGAAACCCCGCCTGTGGGCCGTCCCTTGCCAAGGCATTATATTATAGCAAGACAAGCGTGTCTCCGGAGACAGATCTGTACTCTGCTGCTTCAGACTGAGGCTCAGGGTGCCTCCAGCGCTCCAGACGAGTCTCTACAACACAAAAACACTCAGAGGCAATTCTGCTATCAGGACCACTGCACCTGCTCTGCTGCTGAGCTGAGACAAGAGTGTAACGGAGGAGACACTACGGGACAAGATCTTTCTTCTTTTTGGAAAAATGAAACTTGAAGTTTTCTCTGCGCACCACTTTGCGCAGAAGCCGCTGGAGTTGAGCATGGACACTGAGGGGGGAGTCCCGTCTCCTCTATCCGGAGACGAGCTGGGGTCGGACGGAGACTGTGTGGCCAACAGCCCGGCACCTGTCACCCAGAACGGCGACGGCAGCAAAGGGAAGCCCTACACCCGCAGACCCAAACCCCCTTACTCTTACATCGCCCTCATTGCAATGGCCATCCGGGAGTCCAGCAGCGGCCGCCTCACTCTGGCCGAGATTAACGACTATCTGATGAAGAAGTTTCCATTTTTCCGCGGCAGCTACACCGGCTGGAGGAACTCGGTGCGCCACAACCTGTCTCTTAACGACTGCTTCCTCAAAGTGCTGCGGGACCCGTCCAGGCCTTGGGGCAAGGACAACTACTGGATGCTCAATCCGCAGAGCGAGTACACCTTCGCTGACGGGGTGTTCCGCCGCAGGAGGAAGCGCATCGCCAAGAGGTCCCCCAAGGAGCAAGAGAGCCCGGACATCCTGAGCGAGGACACCCGCCTCCCCGCCCCAGAGGAGAGGGTGGGGGCCAAGTTCTCCAGCTCCTTCGCCATTGACAGCATCCTCAGCACACCATTCAAAAGGAGGGAGGACAGTCACGTTGATGGGGAAACCCACGCCCCCCGGCTCTACTGGCCCCCAGGGGCCCACATATTGCCTTACACTCTGAGCTATCCGGCACAGCACACATACCTGTCAGAGGGGGCGTACAGCAGCACGGAGCCCAGCAGGGATGCACTCACATACCTCCAGCACACAGCACCGGGCATGGCAGCATCTGAGGCCGCTCTGCACGCGCTCAAGCAACCCAACAAGGCGCGAGGTTTCCATATAGACTCTTTGCTCTCCTAAAGCACTCGGACTGCTGTCAGACTTGTATGTTTTGACCCATAATATGCACTTTTTGTGGGCGCTCTTAGCTTTCAGTGCTTTAGCTGTTTAATAACTGTGGGACTCTGCCTGTCTTGTCATGACTACTGTCAGTCATTTTGCAGTGGAAAAACAAAGATGGCGTGTTGTTAATATGGATCTAATTGTTTGGTGACTAAGCAAATAGCTGCTGTCATCGGAGGACATTCCACTGTGTGTGTATGTTTGCGTGTGTGTGAGTGAGTGAGCGTGAGTTAGAGATATTTAGAAAGTGTTTGTTTACCATGCATCCTTGGTTCACTGGTCATTTCTACTGTATGACGGCAATCAAGTGCCACATAAATCTATTCATCTATTTATATTTTCATTTTTTGTATGACCTGCTGTGTAAAATAGTGTTGTATATATTTGAAAATACTGACTGAGCTGCGGTGAGAAATCTCGTGGCTGCACTACAGACGCATGGAAATGCCCGATGTTTTCCTGAGATTGATTCATGCATGCCTGGTATTTTTATGAATAAATAATGTTAGAAAATGGGGACCTGGATGTTGAGTGCCTTATTCTTTACAGACATGAAAATATGTTCATGAGATCAGAAGCAGGTGTACAGATCACACGAATGCACCTTACATCGGGTCAGCAGTCGAGATATTATAAGAGGCAGATTTTAGTGAAATGCCAAAAAAAGGAGAATTGTTACTCTTTATTTGAAAGTAACATTTAATGATCATCAAGACAAAATAATTGAATAAAAAATAATTTCATTTAGGCATCTCCTTAATTTACTATATTTTTTAAATATATATATTTAAAAATAGTAGGGGCAGAGCCGGGACTGTGTGACTTATATAAATAGCAAAAAGAATGTAGCCTAAGTCAGTGAGTTATAGCAATCAAGGCAACACCCAAAATAAACCAATAAAATGACATAAATAAGGTAAGGGTTAAACATGTAGACAAAAAGGTGGTGTATTGTTATAATTAGAATGTTTGGTTAATATTTATTGTCTCATGCCCACACACAGATCCAGTACACATATATTCATAAGACGCACACACAAGAACGTCCAAAGAAAAAAAAAGGAAAAAAGAAAATGCAGTGGTGAAACATTTGTCAGACAAGAGTATTTATTCTTAAATATCATATTACATTTTCCAACAAAACAACTGTCTATCAGACCTTAAGAACAAAATTTGCCAAAAAAGGTTTTCTCTCTGAAAGAAATTTGATTAAAAAAGAGGTTAGTAACAAAACTGTTATAGCGTTTATTATATTTCGATCTTTACATGAAAAAAATCATGGATATTAATACTTTCACACATCTATGGAATTAGTCTTCATGACAAATACGATATGTCTAAAAACAGTCGGTTTGTACTGTCATCAAATTAAAAATATCAGTTTTAATTTATGTTGGACAGACGCTCAGTTAACACATACACACACATTCACACATGCACACAATATTTTCCTCAGCAACATGCGTCTCTCACAGTCCTGCGGTCTGTTTACTCTCGTCTCCGGGGGAGGCTGCAGTTGCTCTCCGCGGTCCTGAAACAGACCCCAGACTCATCAGCTGCTGGTCCACTGACAAGTCACTGCTACAGTAAAAATCTCAAAGTTATACTTCTTGTTAAATTCCCTTTTAAAATTCGATTTAAATCCGGTGGATACTCTCTAAAGATAAAATAGTATTCCTGATATTTTCTTAATGACCATCCGATCATCCTGGTGTCAAACCCCCTGACTTCTAATTAGCACTTTTTGTTATGTGTTTGTTGTTGACTGTGTACAATTTTGCGTAACATTAAATTAAACATTTGAGTTTGGGATTTTTCTTCAGACATTTGCCTGTTAAATGATAGGTTCGTTTTTAGCAAATGAAATCACGAAGCAAGAGGAATAACAACACAAGACTAAGTCGTTTTAACACTGTAACCTGCTGTCATACAGACTGACAACAAAATGTATGGACGATGTTCTTTGGTCATTTATTAAAAAGCAAATAAAAGTCTGTCACTTCATTTAGTTTCATTACCCAGACAGATCCTCCAGGCTTTCGATATCAAATGACAAAACAGATTTTTATTAACATGATCTGGTAGTTTTGGACGTGAACTCGTCTGATGCAGGTGGATAAGTGAAAACAATATCTGCATATTTCCAAACAAAAAAAAGCTAGTGAGAGTTTTTTATTCATAAATATTTTATGCTTATATTTTTTAACTTTGTTTTGATGATAATATTATAGTGGTTTTAAAATGAATAGGCTATTTTTCCATCTCATATGCGTCTCCATCATGCGGTTTTAAAGCACAGCAGAAGGAAGTGAGATCTGTTAGAGGTCTGGTCTGACAGGTGACAGGTGAGACTCGTTTCTGTTTTCAGGGACAATGCTGCAACCTGCAGGTGAAACGCGGGAACAGCATACCTGTCTGCGGGGCTGTCACGTGGCTCCAGTCCCCTATCAGTGTCCCTACTTTGTTATGTCCCTGTTATCATGACGCGCATCCTTCATATTTGTGAACGGCCTTTCCCTGTATCTTGTCTGTCTCGACCAGATCCACACAAAGCTGCCCGGAGAGAATCTCAGGCCTGTTCCAGGGGCTGGCTGTAGAAGGCCAGCAGTGTTATGAAACCAAACCTTAAGGCAGGCACAATGTTAGGAAGTCCAAACAGTCTGTCACTCCGGCAAACTGAACCGTGCCTGACCTCCCAGAGTCCCAGAGAGGCAGCTCCAAAGCACCCGGCACAGGAAACACAGGCGGAGGAAGAAACACGAGCAGCCGAAAGAATATAAGATTACTGTTAAAAAGGATTTCAGCCTAACTGTAATTAGAAGGAATTAATTTTGTTAAGGTTCTATAATATATAAAGACAGTAAGACACAGGCAGCCGGAATTACCATTATATTGGCTAAAGACAGTACTTGTGTATTATTTGAGGAAAAGTTGCTCCTGAATATTTGTTAATTGTTATCGGTAGTGAGATATATAAAAAGAAAAATGTAGAAATATGATTTCGTTTTAATTTTCCGCATTTAAAATTGTTTATTTTTAAGCAGTGACCATTTCTTAATGTCCTTAAATAGGTTACCTGAGGTCGGGCAGCCCGACAAACTATCTGTCAGAGTCTAACCTACCTAATATTTTATGGGGAGATACAATATATTTCAGCCTAAACATGAAAACAAACAGAAGGCCTTATTATGTCGGCAGCAGGCTCATATGGGCCTCCAGCCGTGAGTGTGTTCCAAATACAAACTCTTCTATCAAAAACACCTCTGAATAGCTTTGATGGTGGCCGCTGACCACTTGATATTTCCAAAAAGCTAAATTAGGAGCTCGTATTATCTCGGTGCGTAAAAGAAGCCGGAGCGCCGTCTTCAAAGCGCTCCCAGAACAAAGATCCCCTCTGCAAGCCAACGCATCCTGATCTCAACGGGGGTCATAAGTTTTGATGTCGCAGGAAATTTCTGGAGCCGTTAAGATCCTCCAAACTGCTCTGCGTGTTACGGTGGAAAATGATTTTATCCGCACGTCCTTTGTTGTGCAAAGTGCAAAGGTTATTGTTGCTGGTTATTGTTTGTAAAAACTCTAGGCTATATCTAAACTTAAAACGGCTGTGTCGGTACACACGTGCACGGACACATATTTTAGTGAAACAAAATGTAGAAACAGAGATTTATGTTTTCTATTCATTTTTTCCAGTACTGTAATATTTTATTTTATCTTTTGAAATATGTCTGTAAAATGATTCAATAAAATTGATCTAAAATTAAACTAAGATGTTGCACTACCATGAGTATAAATTAAAAAGGCATAACTAAAAGAAATCGTTGCAAACACACACAATACAACTAAAACGCTCTCAATTTAGCGACAGCCGCAAATCTTTTTCTTTTTTCCCTTTCAAAGCCCAATGATCTCCGCTCCGACGCAGCGCGGATGTTGATATTACCTTTATGGGATATATAACTCCATCATGTTGGACAAATCTGTGTGTGATGTCTCCATAGGGGAGGAAACTGTCGACGCCCGCTCGCCTAATTTCGCTTTTCTCTCTCTAATGAACGTGGGGCCCATGGGACCTACTCTGGCCCCGGGCGGTAAGCTGACACTGGCGCGCTGTGTGTGGTATCCAGGGCCGGGCTTGATGGAAAAAGCCTGCTTCCACTCATGTCAAAGTCATTTACTCAGAGCAACCCCCCGCTTACACACGCACGGTAAAGACCACCACCTCTCCATCTCTCACACTCCTCGCCCCAACCCGGCACCGCGACAGTTTGTTTTTGTTATCCTCTGGACCAGTTTGGGAGGAAATTATGAACAAAATAATACAAATAATACGAGATTGTGCGTTTTTATCGCTCCACAACGATGCGTTTGGGTCTTATCTGCTGTAAATATCATGTAGGCCCAAGTGAGTGTTTTAGGCACCGTGGTTTCAATTGCAAGATAGACTTTTAGATATTGTGGTGGTCTATCGTGTCAGGATAATGTATGATCTGTGGCACATCGGCCTGAGATCACAGCTTCATACATGCAGGACCGGGGGTGGGGGGTGGGGGGCGTTCTTTCACTTGTGCGTCTGGCGTGCGGCGCTGTTGATTGGGATGTCTGGGGGAGGTTTGATAGATGGCTTAATTGCGTGTAGTCCGAACTTGGAATGGGGGGTAGGGGGGTGGACTTTGACGCTGCTGAGAACGGTAGGTGGACTTGGGCCAGATTTGGCAAGAGGGAGGAGGAGGTGGGGTGCTCTATTCGTCACTAATTTCAGGGAGATTTGCAGGAGCAGAGTGCGGATAAGGAGAGGGGAGGGGGGCTCTCGCAGAGAGAAGAAAGATTTATGAAATGATAGGTGGTCGAGCTTTGTTTGGCTGGACTGTTGCTCGCAATAAGTCGAGGAGTTTTCGCGTTTCCTCCGCTTGAGGGACTACTAAGTCGGTCGATGGCCACCCGGCACATCACACGGTTCCATTTAGCGCCGCTGTGACACCGATTGGAGCCTCTGTGTCGAGCTCAAGCCCTGGATACTCCGTCTCCAGCGGATAATCAGCTCCCCCCACTCTCTCTTCCTCTTCCTTTCTCTGTCAGTGCGTACTCGCCGTGCGTTCTGCATGCGTCAAGGGAGCACCGTGCGTAACGGGAGAGTGGTGCGTAACTGGAGACAGATTTCACTCCATTTTGCGCTGGGATTCTGAGGACCACTGGCGGTCTAACACTCACATGCAAGGACACTGACCGCTGGATCCCGATATATTTCTCTTCTCACACATCTTGTCTTTTCTCCCCCCCCTCTCTTCACTCCACGCCAGTTGTACGTCAGAGCTGACATGACGACCGAGACCCCTCAGCAGCAGCTGGACCCTCCGCCTCCTCTGAGATCCAGCCCGGCGTCCGGCGTCCTGCACCCCGCCATGCTGAGCCCACAGGCCGCCACAGAAAGCTCTTCCACCGCCATTAAAGGAAAGAAGACGAGCTCCGGTTTACGGCGACCGGAAAAGCCTCCTTACTCCTACATCGCTCTCATCGTTATGGCAATACAGAGCTCCCCCACCAAACGACTGACACTCAGTGAGATCTACCAATTTCTACAGGCTCGCTTCCCATTCTTCAGAGGCTCATATCAAGGCTGGAAGAACTCGGTCCGGCATAATCTTTCTCTAAACGAGTGCTTTATCAAGCTGCCCAAAGGGCTGGGCAGGCCGGGAAAAGGCCATTACTGGACCATCGACCCAGGTAGTGAGTTCATGTTTGAGGAAGGCTCGTTTCGTCGCAGACCCAGAGGCTTCAGAAGAAAATGTCAAGCTCTGAAACCCATGTATCGGATGATGAACGGCATAGGCTTCGGCACCTCCATTCTCCCGCAGAGTTTTGACTTTCAAGCTCCATCCGCCACTCTCGCCTGTCACAGCAACAGTTACAACTTGGACATGATGAGCAATTCAATGGCCGGGGGCTACGACGGGCTGAGCGGCGGCCACCACGTACCCCACATGTCCCCGAGCCCCGGATCCACATACATGGCGAGCTGTCCTGTGCCGCCTAACGGGGAGTACGGACCGGACAGCAGCAGTAGTCCGGTACCGTCCTCTCCAGCCATGGCCAGCGCGCTGGACGGCCACTCCCCGTACGCCAGTACATCTGCACACTGGGCGTCCTCCGGCGGGTCCCCTTACATCAAACAGCAGCCTCTAGCCTCCAGCAGCCCCGCATCCTCCGGTTTACACTCCGGCATGTCGCCTTACTCCCTGGAGCAGAGTTACCTCCACCAGAACGGCAGGGACAGCCACAGCAGCGACATATCAGGTACCATAAACTGACTTTTGGCACACACTGATGATGAACCATGTCTAATATATGTGGGGATATCATAAAAATAAATGAACAAAATCACATGATAATAATCCTCACAGCATGTGCAAGACAAGCTGCAAAATGCAACATTTAATTTCTATCTGCAGCAGAGGCCCGCGACGAATTCAAGATGTTTCAATGTGTTAAAAATGTAATTCTAAAGTTATATATATTTCACTTCAATGACTAATATTTAAATCACGATTTCGTGCTTATATGACAGGCTAAATAATAACACTTAAGACTTAGCATTTCCGTACGAAAAGGGTAATACAATTAATGTATTATTTGACTATTTTAAGTATCTTGTTGGGCCGTATATTTCCACCATTTTTTCCCTCTAATTGTTAACTAAGATCGACTAAACTATGTTACAATTCTTAAACTTATTTTATTGGATAATAAAGTTGCTTTGTATGTTTACTGAATAATAAAACCCACACATGACAACGCACCTGTTTGGTTTAGTAACATAAACGCTGTTTTCGAAATTATTTTAATGAATAAATAAACAAACAAATAATACAATTTGGATTCTTAGATCTGCTGATGTGTCAAAATATTTCTAAAATCCACAGTTTTTGCAATTTTTCTCAGTTACATCTGCATATTTTTACGGGATATTTTGCTTGATAAATAGCCCAGATTAAAATAAACAGCTATTTTGTGATCGCGTTCTTAACTCACCTCCCCGGTTCACGCTCATTTACTCTAACATAACACATCGAGGCTTTACTAAAGACTGGGGATTTCACCGAGGTGAGTTACCCATGCTGGAGCCCGAAAGGGTCCCAGAGGTTAACTAAACAAAGACTGTGCAGGTCGGACCACACCGGCGGAGGATTTCTACCACCGCGTATCCACCAGAGACTGAAGGCCTTGTTAAACTTTACGCAGCGTCTTAATTGAGGCAGTGCGGAGGATAAACGTGTTGGACTGCAGGATAACTGTACTGTCAGTCAGAAAGGCTCGTGTTGTCTGTGAAAACGGGTGCAGGGCAGCGAGCTGTGGCCCGGAGGAGGATAAAGCCTGCTGTCTTCCTCTGAAAAACACAGTCACATCTGGAGTCCTTATGACCTTGACGAAGCCACAGCCTCCCCATTTATTTTTCTGTTTCTGGAAATAGAGGCTCACTTACAAACCCACAGTGACGGCCACTGACTCGGATTTAAATATTGCTGCAAGTTTGGGGCTCTCCGGGGTAAAATGATGGGTAATATAGATTAGCCAACTGCTACAAATCAAAATAAAAGTATTTATTTGATTTTTAAAAAAAATAGCTTAATGAGGGTAGTGCCTTTCAAAATAAAAATTCACGCGGAATCTATTGCGCTGTCACCTTGTGGAAGGCTGCAGAAATGTCCAAAACAATATCCAGAAATCAAATTAAATTCTGTTAATGTGAAGAAATACACACTTGCTGTGAGTGTAAATCTACAAAGGTGCGATACAGTTCTTAAAAGAAACTTTACATATCTAATAATTAATAATAATTACAGTAAAGCGAGGCCTAACCTATTCCCAGCACTCAATTTTGTTCATTTTTAAAGTGACAGATCATGTCCAATTTGTAGCAGTTTTAAAAAGGACTGCTTTATATTTCTAAATTATAGCCCCAATTAAACATTGGGTAAGCGAATACATGTTTTTTAAAGCACCTGAGTCTGTTTAAATTGTATTTTGAAAATATTTGACTTTTAAAACATTAATTTCTAGTCACAACAAACACCTTTCACGCGCTTTTTGTGCAGAATATTAAATGCAAAACTTAATTTAAGATGGTCCAAATAAAAAATATGAGGTCATTCATAAGGCGCAATGAATATTAATGACTTTCCTGTTTATTTGCATGTTTGAATTCTCTGCAGTGGGGATTCCGCGCTATCAGAGCCATTCCTCGGTGTGCGACAGGAAAGATTTTGTGTTAAACTTTAACGGCATCTCCTCCTTCCACCCCTCGGCCGGCGGATCCTACTATCACCATCACCACCATCACCATCCCCAGAGCGTCTGTCAGGACATCAAACCCTGCGTGATGTGAGCTCTCCTGTCACTGAGGACTTCAAACAAGAGAGGCAGCGACGGTCACAGTGAAACTGCAAGTCCGTTGCATGAGAAAAAAACTGCGGACATTTTGATTATTTTCTTGTTTTTAATTTTTTTCTGAGGATTCGTGCCAGGATGTATCATGGTGTCCGCTCTCACACCTTTGCCTCCTACATGCAGCCAAAGTAGCTTTTTTTAATGGTTGGACTTGACAAACCTATGCATTGAAGAAAATGAATGAAGAAACCCCCGAGGCCTTAAAAAAACCACTTGCCTATATGAACCCTGACAAGCGTTTTCTTCTTCAAAAGAAGTTTCAGAAACACGACTTTTGATGCGTTTGCTCTTGTAACACGTGCAAACAAATTATATTCTATGTAACTATGTTCTATCCTATTAGAGTAACTACACACGTGACGCTTTAGGCTAACATGAACTGCAACGAGCCTTGCACTTATTGTATAATCAACTTTTTGTCTTGTAAAAGGTTTCAATAAAGCTGATATATATTTTAGGCTACAATCCCCAGACTTCTGACTGTCCATGCACGTTCACGCGAGAAGATACTTTATTTGAATTAGAGTGAGGCGAGATTTAACTTGTATATTGCAAAAAATATAACTTAATATTGCCCTCTGGTCATTTATACATTTCCAGTAAGGTCAGAGCTGAGTAACTAACATCATTAACTCAATTTGTGATACTTTTACTTTAACTAAGCATTTCATTTTCTGCTACTTAATAGGTCTACCCATTAATCTGGCAGCTTAAGATTTTTTACAGAGTAAGATTTAACATACAAAACCTTTAAGCAGTTTATAATATCTTAAGCTTTATTACACCAGTGGTTTTAAAGTGGAGTCCAGGGACCCCCAGTGGTCCTTAAGGGAATCCAGGGGTGCAGCAAAAGGGGGAATGATAATTTCTTATCACTATAATTACATCCAAAAGTAACACGATGACATAATGTGTCACTATTTTCTCATAAACTTTCTGCAATAAAAAACTAAACCCAAAAATCTTTTTAAATAGGGATCCTTGGCCTCAGTTGTATCCTTGAAATAGAAAAGTTTTGGACTGAATTAATCAACTGAATTAAAGTAAAACTCCGGGGTAGTTAAGCCTTATTTCTTTTGCAAACAACTGCAACATTGAAATGCTGTTTACCCATCAGTAACTGTAATAAAATAATACAACAGACCAATGGGATACTGCTGCACAATGAGTAATTTTACTTTTAACACTAAGTATATTTTGCTTTTACTGAAGTAATTTATTCGATCCAGGACTTTTACTTATTATAGCAAATTTTTATATTGTGGTATTGTTATTTTTACTTGAGTGAAGGATAGTTTAATTTCTTCCACCATTGATGGTCTGGTGCTGCATATGTTCACTCACTAAAATTTATGACTTTCAGTTATAAAGGGACATTTACATGACAGCAGCATGATGAGCAATGCATTCCTAGTTTTTAATTTTAGAGTTATATAAATGGGTGATTTCTATGGTTTCAGTAGTTTCTGTTTTAGGTACGCACTGGTGATTATAATGGTGGATGAACTATTCTGATCCTTCTATTAAGTAAATGTAACAATGTCATTAATCAGTGACATAAAAATAAAACTCATTTCTTCATGTTGTAACTTCAATAGAAATTTAAGTCCCACAATTAAAATCTGACTTTAGAAAATGGTTGAAATTATTATCAGAAAAATGTACCTCAAGGATTGAAAGTACTAATTAAAAAGCAGACAAGCCCTGCAATAATATATTATGTGTTTTGGGATTGACTGATTAACATGTAGAGAATATTTAAATTTAGTATATTTTCAAAGTTGATATAATGTATGTCCTTTTGGTTTAGCTTTAAAAAAATCATGTTATTAGTATTTATAAATTAAATCAATTATGGCTGAAATGTTCAGCATTTCCCTCTGAAAGGTAGTGTAGTAAATGCTCAAATAAAGTTCATGTACCTCATACCTCATGTACCTCACAATCGTGTTAAAGTACGATGCTTGAGCAAATGTATTTTGTCACTTTCCACCACTGTTGGTAGGTAAGAGATGTTAAGAAACTGGATCAGTTCAATCTGTATACAAAGCTGAGAACCACAGTGGCTGTTTATTAAAGCCCAGTCTTAGACCAATAATATAAGATGTTATGCTCGAAACACAAACATCCTTTAATAGTTAAATTACAGCATAAAGGGATTTTGCACTGGAGAGGCGCCTCTCAAAAAGACTGATTATTCTCGGCTTGAATTTTTCCATATTTTGCATGTTTTACAGCCACCTCTAATGCAGCTGAAAGTTTTTTGCATCCTGAGGTTGCTCCTTTCCATGTGGACATTCAGGGTTGCCAACATCTGAAGACGCCACATAAACAAATGAAACAACAGGGCCAACGTCTATGGAAATGCAACACAGTGGTATTTTTAGAGTGCGGTAAACAGATCAGACTCGAAAAAGCTGCCTCGTCACACAAACAGAAAGCAGACTTGGGCGGCTGCACTTGTGCTGCCACTCCAGTTCTTGTCTACATGGTTCTTGATTATAAATCAAATGCTGCATCCCTCATATTGTCACTTTATAAGCAGGTATGACACAGGAAGCAGTTTCTCAAAACGTACTATTTGTGTCCTAAATGCAACGTCTAAGAAGATGTTTTTGCTGGAATATTTCATATCTGTTACCTCTTTTTTTAAATAAAGGCCACTTTGGGCTTCTAAGGCTTTTTTATCTATAGCACTCAGTATTTCCTCATGATCTTTTCTCACAGTCTTAAAGTAACTAAATAGGAAGACTCACCAAAAAATGTCTAACCAGCTTACAAATGAAGGTATTTTCAAATAAAAACCATATGTGAAATGATTTTTTTTTTTCATTTGAATTGCTGGGAATAGGCAAAGATCTGCCAGTAATTTATACTGGGAATCTTTATACAACATCTTTCAGCATGGTATGGTAATATAATCTGTTTGTAAGCAAGCTTCAGATCTGGAATCAGTGTCAGAAAAACACAGCGAATGAGGGATGGACTAAACCCTGTTGGTCTTACTGAAGTGGCCTTTCTCTGGTGTATCAAACACTCAGGGGCACCACAAATGTCATATGTGATTGGTAAGAGGCAGAGTAAAGAACAGCATCAGCAGTCACACATCAAAATAATAACATCTTTGACCAGACAATGAAGTCCTTTCTAATTTCCTGAATGCCTCCCTCCATGATGACAAGTTGCCCTGCAGCTGCTGGATTTTCCATGACAAGGTTTTGAGGTCCGTTGAACTATAGCAGCAATATGATGGAGTACAGCGCCATCTTGTGGTTGAGACCATACAGCAATTTTTTCAACAGGACAATATTAATGAGGCAAAAACTGAGTCAGATGCATAGGACTATTTAACAAATCTCTGAGAAAAGCAAAACTAAAATAAATCACTCAAATTACAGTAAAAGTACAAAAGTAGCCTCTGTTTAAAACACCTGCAGAAATTGACATATAATATGTATGTATATGAGAAACATGAATGTTAATACTGCTGACCCAGACGAAACCCTGATTTATTGAATTTTGTGATGAGCAATGTTTCAAAAAGCTCCAAAGTGAGTTTAAACTGAGGGTTGAGCCAGTAATTTACACCTAAGCTATACTTTTCTTGAGCAAGCACATTATTTAGAGCCATGGCTGGATTAATTTAACTGAAGGGACCAAAGCATTCAAGTTACTGGGCTCCATTCACTCCTTGTTTGTTATAATTTGCTTTAACAAGGCAATAAATGACAAAGGACCCTTCAGAACAGGTAATCATTCAGGACTAGCCTGAAGGTGTTTATCATTTGAGCTGACAGGTGCTTTAATGATGGATATCCCTGAACAAATTTCCGATTTATGACATGTAACTATGGCAGCCACAGAGACCACACAGGAAAATGATGCAGGAGCTAATATGAATGATGACTTCCCTGAATTTCACACATCCACAGCAGCACTGAGTGAGCAGACAAACCTACACTTAAAAAAGCATTCATGAGGCAAAATCAGCTGAGTTCAGTTATTCAGTCTGAGTTAACTAATAATGTGCATTAAATTTGTTTCCTAAACTTGGTATTTATACAGATACAGGTGTAACTGCTCACTTTCTATAAGGACATTGACATTTTCTCATCTTTGCTGTGCCATATCAACAATACAATCAAGTGTTATATTAATTTAGATTATGTACAAATGAAGTTTAGGCCTGATATTGAGGAGAGAAGAAATGACAGCAGATCCTAAAATGTTCTGAATCGATCTTTAGGGACCATGAACAGACAAGTTCATCCACACATTAGGCTCTAAGATACATGAGTCAGCTTGTTGAAAGGGCAGATAGATGATCAGACAAACCTACATGAGCTGTTACCTTGTAATCGATATTATTTTATAACTACAGCTAGCTGCTTCCCCAAGCCCTGCTCTCTTAACTAAACTTTGCTGAACAAGTAACAGACGTCTCTCTGCAGCCCACTGGACACACAGATGAAAGTGGTGTCAATATTCTTGCTCTAATTCTGGGTTAGACAAGGAAAAAATATTTCTCAAAATGACAAAGTGTTCCTTCAAATCCAGGATAAAACCCGGCCAAAGCCACACATTGTGGTAAAGTCTTTTTTTTTTGCAAATTGTGTTGGACTATAATGTGAAGCAGTTTGTTGCTGTCTGAATTTCATCAGTGGGAAAAGTGTGTCATGACACTGTTTTAATGGTGCAGTCCTCTGAATGGATATTAAATCAAAGATAAGAGTAAGCTGAACTGATTCTGCCACCTTTTTGCTATTTTATTAACAATGAAGATTTACAGTTTTGGTCACCCTTTAAGGCTGTGATGTTGTGATGTTACTAGTTGCTTGATAAACTAGAATTTTCACGTACATAACAAGTAAAGAGCACATAAAATGTGGTTCTATTCTATAATTTAAATTGCAGAAAAGATTCCAAATACAGCTGAAATATCAGCTAATTAATAGTTATTAGACTAATAGAAAACAGGAAAATATTTTTATAAAATGTTATTGTCTTTTTTCATTCAAAATGTTTCAGGGTTCCAGCTTCACCAATGTGAGGATGTTCTGCTTTTTTAAAATCATTTAAAATATCTTAACAGTAATGTTTTACTTTATTTTTACAAAGTTTACAGTTTGGACTGCTGGCTGCAGAGTAGTAGCTATGGGGTCTAAATAACTGTTATGAAATTCTCACTATTTTGAGATGTTTTTTACAAACCAATCAGTCATCAAATGGAGAAACAATAAGTAGATTAATCCAGAAAAGAAATAGTCATAAGTTGCTCTCAAAATGCAAAATGAGTTCAAAATAAGCTCCACCTTAATAAACTACAGCAATGATATCTTGCTTTGGCATTATTTCACAAGTACTGATAATCATATGATTTAATATATAATATATAATAAAGCATTACATTGAGTACATTTAAGTTACATACTTAGTATTTAACTTAAAAGCACTCAGTAATTACTATTTTTTATAGTATTTTTTCCCAATTATATTTACATACTTTTACTTAAGTAATATTTTAAATGCATGGGTTGCACTTGTAATGGAGTGTTTTTGTAGTGTGGCATTAGTGCTTTTTAAGTAACAGATCTGAATATTTCTTCCTCCACTGTTAATAACTGACAGACATATTTGCTATTCTGTGATACTCAGTGCTTTAAGCTGGAATGCTGATGTATTCAAACAAAAAAGTTAGCATGTTAGCATGACGTTTAACCTATAATTAAGTATTTTAATTATGTTAAAGTTAGCATGTTATTATATTCCCTGTAATTCCATCCAAATGTGAAAAATGTTTTACTTTAAAGCCTCAATATAATATTACAAAATATGTTTTTGATATCATACAATAAACTTACAGTAGTATTTTTTGTGCGTTTTTATTACCTTAGTATGAGCCTTTTATATCTAAAGGTCAAGCGGATCCACTTCCACAGAATCCACCATGTTTCTGAAGCAGCCCAAAACATACATTTCTCCTAAAACAGTTTCTGCTAGGTGCAGTTTGCAAGCTCACCACAAGATGTCACTAAATCTCACACACTGGACATTTCAGTGTTCAACTTACAGATGAACCAACTGACACACCACCCGTGCAACCACCCTGCTCATAACAGACCAAAAACATGAAATTGGAGTTTGCATGTGTGTGGGTGTGTGTGTATGTGCATCAGTGTTGTGCTCTGTTCCTCACTTACTGAGTAAATGCAACCACCCACTCCTTTTTTTTCTCTTCCTCAATCAGATATGTGTTCAGAAGTTCTTTTCACACACATCTGTCTCAGCTTTAGTCATACAGTCACAC
This sequence comes from Acanthurus lineatus, assembly GCA_029814665.1. NCBI lineage: Eukaryota > Metazoa > Chordata > Actinopteri > Acanthuriformes > Acanthuridae > Acanthurus > Acanthurus lineatus. The sequence continues at coordinate 3,770,698 of JAPZDV010000021.1, forward strand.
AGATGTGAATGTCCAGCTGTCACCCACATTTGCACCTTCTCCTCCTCCTCTTGCTGCTGGAGCTCATGAACTGCTGCACAGCCTGCACTATGGATCCAGTCCCCACTGCAGCTGCATCTGTTTCCAAGAAGCAGGTTAACCAAGTTATCTGGAAAATATGCTCTGTGAAACATGGAAGCTCTGGGACTGGATGAAACAAATTTTTTTGAGGTTTTAATCAGCAAAAGTTATTAAAAAAAGATTCAGCTGATCTTGTTCCTGGGAAGTTTTCCATGCTGGAAAAATGCAAGTATCCTGAAGCCACTGTTCTGAAATAGTATCTCAGCAGATTGGGTCAAGTGAGCTACAGATGAAGCAGACAGTGAAAGTTTGCTACAGTAACTTTATGTGGACTCAAAAAAAAGGATGGTAGCGCCTGAAGTTTCATGAGTAAAAGCTACAACCTTATCATTAGCAACAAATGAGATGCTTTTATGCAAGACATTTCCCTTCAAACTCTGCCAAGATATACTAGCCTTCATACCCAGCAAGCCAAAGCTTTAGAAAAACAGGTTCAAAAGAAGCTGACAGTGAGCGATCAAGCCTCTTCTGAAAGACAAGGCTGCTTTACAGAAGAGATAAGAAAGAAAGAAAGAAAGGAAGAGAAAAGGCAGATGAGGAGAGGTGTAATCCACCAGAGGGCAGACTTCAGCAACAAAGCTTTAGAGTCTTATTGATCTGTTCTTGTTCTTCTGTTAAGTTAGACATCACTGATAACCATCATTCATGAGATGGTTTAGTGTTATTAATAAAACCACACACAAACTAAAGTGACATCAGGGTGATTAATCTTTTGCTTACTGATTAGAAATGGCAAAATCTTTTCTAGAGATGTGGTCACATTATTTCATTTCTGGAAGGTTTTCATGAAGTTGAACCACATCTCTCCTAATTTTTTTTACTGGGAAATGTGGCAAACTTGACCTCTACATTAAAAAAATCCATCAATACTTTCTGACTCAAATTGTTGTTCTAGTTTTAAATTTTTAAAATCAGGTTGAATGAATCACAGTAAAGCATATTTCAAATTGCATGGCTTACTGAAGAACCTTATTCCATAATACTTTTATGGCTTTTTATCTATTGTTGGAAAATATAATCTGAATTTCCAATGAGCCATTTCCAGGCATTCAGGCATCTTCAAAGGAGGCAAACAAATTAAAATACTTACTAATCTTGAATTCATGTAAAATAGTGTAAGTGTAAAAGAGCAGTAAGTAATAAACTTGATTTATGCAACATCTATCAAAACCAAAGTTACGAGGTGTTGTTAAGCACTGATACTGACAAAAAAACAAAAGCTCAAAAAAGGAAATAGAAATAAAGGAAATAAAGGAATGCAAACACAAAATTTAATATATAAAAAATGAAAAAACAAATAAAGATTAATTAAACTGTTTGCTCTTTGTCATGTTAGAAGATTATACATTTATCAACTTAATCAGAAAACACTCAGTCTTAAGAAAAGGTTTTGTTCGTTGGTTTCCCATAACCTCATTTAGATTGCTGGAGAAGCTCTTCTCACTCCCCTCTTTGGTCTTAAATTTCTCTAAGGGGTAAAAAAAAAAAAAAACCTGACATACTATAAGGAGTTTGTGGCCTTGAGAGCAGCTTTACCCTCTTTAAACCATTCAAACCAGTCACAGGCGGAGCACTAAACACAAGATTAATGTTTTGCACATGGGTGATTGGCAGCTATTTATTTAAACCAATTCCAATGTGCTCTTTGGGTGCATGACTTGAAGTTCCTGAGATATTTTGGAAATCTGTCTGTGTTTAATTAGGCACTTATTATAAACACTGTCTGTGACGCAGTGAAGTTTCATGCTCGGTCCCTCAGGAATGAGACCTCTCAAGAAAAAAATACAGCTGACACAAGGTCACCAGAAAAGAAATACAGAACTACTCTACATTCACCATTTTTTAATTAACGATGAATTTTTTTTTTATAGATTTTTAGAGCTGAATAAACAAGAATTTGCTGAAAAAAATCAACTTTTCCTCCTTTTAGGCCTACTTACCTGATGGTACTGCTGATGGTTGATGGTGCTTGTGCATCAAAGTGACAGTAGAGGGCACTGTGTCTCTACTTAACACCAGTTTGCATGATCAAATGATCTCAATTTGTAATGCTGGTGGTAATTTAGACACTTGGTGGTGGAAATGATGATGATGATGATGATGATGATGATGATGATGATGATGATGATGATACCTGGAAATAAAAACCAGAATTACAGCTCATGCTATATTTAAAAAAATACAAGGACCTTTTGTTTATTTAACACGTTTTTAGTCATTAAAGATCCACTGTGATTGAGGTCACAGCCACCAGAATGTTTAAATTCATGTCTGAAATAAAACAATATTTAGCCTGTGCTCTAAATCTAACGAGAAAATTATATTAATTTAATAATAAAGTGGTTTACTCTCATTTAAATCAAGGTATCAGTAATTTGTACATCAGTGTCTGTGCTATAAAACTGAATCAGCAAAAGAAGGCAATTCCATTAATATGTCACTTGATTCAAGTCCACACATGCGCTTAGACAGAAACCTGTATATCATCCTGTGGGTCTGTGTTTGCTCTCTTTAACTCACATGATTAATGACATCAGGTAAACCCTCCAAACATGTTGCACCTGGAGTCACAAAATCATCTGGAAAAACTCTAAATGTTTTAAGTGTTTTATTATTATTTTCTTCTAATTCAGATATAGTATTTTAATTTTAAACAAGCCTGTAATGACAAGTAGAAATATAACTTTATGTATACTAAGAAGATTTTTACTGTTTTGATAAATGACACACTGGAACATTAGATATCAGAGGTGTAGAAAAAACATTTGATACATGAGCTTACAAAAATCTCCTTTGTTTTATTTGCCTGTGTGAAGCTTTAATCCCAAAAACCTCAATGGTGAAAAGTAATCAAGTACATTTACTAAACTTTAGGTACAGAGACATTTTCATGTTCTTCTACTTTATACCTCTACTTGATCACATTTCCGAGGAAAACATTGCACTGTTTAATCCACTATTTTTATGAGCAGCCTTAGTAACTCTGCAGATTCGGAGTAATAATATCAAATACTGTCAATTAATGATTTGGCTTATATTAGGCTTAAATTATGCTAGATTGTTGTTGTTGTAGATTAAAATAAAAATGTTGTGATCCAGAGAGAAATTAACCTGCAGTTTAAGAAGTAACTCCATTTACAAGCAACAACATTATACTGACACCATGCATCAATTGTTATAAATCTACATTATGATGTTATTCTGACTTGAGAAGCTAATTTGGGAATTTTTATGCTTACACCCTTGTACTTTTGCTTGGGTAAAATTTTGACTGCGGGACTTTTACACGTACAGATATTTTTTTTACACACCGGGGTTCTTTCACTTAAGATAAATATAAAATTAGAGTAATTATTCCAACACTTGTAAAAGCTCACAGACTACTGATGACATGAATCAACCGTGTCATTTTAGAAACTGACCACTGGGGAGCAGGAGTGTGTCGTACATTAAGAAAGAATTACAGTAGCCTCACACCCTCACAGCAAAATACTCTGTTAAAAATTTTTAATTCTCTAAATTATAGCTAACAACACAATGCAACACAATATGTAGCCTATTGTAATACTTAAATATAAGGATATTTATATTAAGTATATATTTTTTATTTGGTTCCAGAATATTATCTCGGGAGGTTGTTAACTTCAGTGGAAACAGATGGAGGAATATGTGCTGCAGATATGAGCGGCTTCATTCTGTGAGTAACAATTATTTGAACAACCGTTACAAATGCCTAAATAATGACTAATCAAAGAATAAAGACGAGAGAATTAATATTTCATTACGCAGCGGCCCACAGCTGCAGTCTAATGCATGCACCTGTGCAGACTTCTGGTTCGGTTTCCTGCAGGCCAGGTTTCCCCGCACACACACACCGACACACGCTGCGGAGGCGAGGCGACCCTCAGTGTTGGCGGCAGGGGTCACTGGTCAGTCGTGGCCGACACAGAGGACTGGCCGTGTGTGGACCCCTCAGGTGACAGCCCGCTCTGCATTTGCTTCCTCGTGAGAGGCCTGACAACACATGCAAATCACAGAACAAAGGGCCAAATGAGAAAACACACAAGTGAGAATATAACTCTCGGATTATCACTTTTTTTTATCAGAGTCAGAGAGTTTTTAATGGTCTTATCTGTTGTTACTCAAACGAAAATTCTTGTTTTCTGAAGGTTTGCCAGTTGGGTACATTTCTGTATCTCTTTTATGTTATTAGCAGCCTACTGTGTTATTGTTAATTAATTTCATGGTTTATTCGATTAATGTAATACGACTTATTTTTTTCAAATAGGATGTTGAGTGAAAAGGCAAAGTCTAAACTCAACTAGTTCCCAGAAAAGAAAAGTCTCATGTTTGCCTTTCAGCTTTAGAGAATTACAGTCTAACGGTGTTCAGTTCGGCACCTTTCTGTCAATAAAGAGCCTCATGAAATATTTTCTTTTTCGAATACAGTCACAGAATCAATTAGTTAATGAATATTCGAGAGAGTGTGTTAAACTTGCTCACATTCAGTTGAATATATCTATAAACTTGAAAGGTTTGAGCTATAGTATAAAATGAAAATTTCTTGGTGTAGTTGCAGTCTAACGCATTGGAGAGTTTGCATTTAATTATCTAATTATGATAATGTCCTGGTTCATATGACAGCGTATCCCTGCAACAGAAAAAACTCCGGCTTTATTAATGTATCAAAATAAAGCAAAAATTTTCAAGGGCTGCTTCACACTTTCAAGGTGTTTTATTTTCACGCTCAGCTACGACAAACCGGCGTTTTCCTTTTCATATGCATTTTTTTAAAAAACAACTTACATTTATTAACAAATGTTTTCAGTAAAATGTACTAAATTCGATTTATATTCAACATGTACGGAAGTATATTAAGGCCTATCTAAAATTAAAGCACTATGACATTTACAGGAGTTGACATCCGTTTGACCACAAATAATTAAAATTACAAAAAGAGATATTAGAACAATTTTAAAGAGCTACTCTTGTTTTAATCCGTCCCCCTTATAGACTGCATCAGTCTTCTTTGATAGGATACAGATTTTTGCTCTCCGTGAGCCTTTAAAACAGACAGCTACATTCTCTCAATGTTTTTTTAACGATTATTTCCATCAGACTGGAAACACATTGGTGTTGTTTTTAGCTTTTGCAATCAACACGGCGAAACATAACTTTCTAGTAGTCGTGAGGGATTTTCATAGCTCTGTTAACACCCGAACAGTGTGAATGACATTTGGAGGTCTCCATCTTAAAAAAAAAAAAAATCCCACCTCAGTCTCAAGCAACCGCTCGCACCCAGGGGACCTTTTCTCACCCATCTCGACCAAATGATCTTCATTTAACCTTTAATTAGTTTCCACACACCGCCCACCGGCGCTGTCGGGGAGCAGGGGGGAGGCATCCAGCGCTCTTTCATGTCAGTCTGTTTATTCAGAGGCTCAACTGCAGCTGATAGAGAGTATCTCACACACTGAGGCCTGATTAATACTCGCTCATTTTGCATTTCTAATCGGTGACACATTCAGTCCAGTTGGAGGTTTAGACATCCAAAACTAATTTCACAACATAAATGTGAACTATTTGGAAGAGGCCTATCATTTTCGGGCCTTACGGGGCTGATAACAAAGATATAACAAAATGTACTCTTGGAAGACCTTTTATGGTCTTTTTAGAAACTCTGAATTGAACATTTTCACTTTTCACGCTAAGTATTCATATACGGGAAATGACTTGAGAGTAAGCCAATTTGGTCAGAAGTTTTAAGGTTTTTAACTCACAGTGAATTTAGTTTCTCCTTTTCAAAAAAAAGGGCTAAAAGTTAACCTACATCATGGGCGGCGGTAAGATTAATAAAACATAAATAATAAATGTTTCGAAATGTGGGTCATCATGTAATTTTTTGCATTTTTTTTTTTGTGCACATCCTTAATAGTATTTCAGTAACTCCATGTCTGAACTGAGGAGAGACGGAAGGAGAGAGTGAGGGAAAGGGGAGGAGGAGGGGTGTAGTAACTTTTGTCGCCATGCAGCTTTTCCACAGGTTCATTTCATCCAATTGGATGATGGAGTACACATTCGGGGAGGAGCAGCCCGACTAGCCAAAAGGGAGGAAAAAAATGTGAAGGGTAAAAAAAGTTCCTTGCCGTGTAGACTCGTGCTCCTTCAGCTATCCTTTCAGCCTTCACAGTCTCCCAAATGTTCACTGCAGCAGTGTGCGCTCTCTCCGCTTCACCTCGGTGAGCTGTGGCTTTAAAAAGGACCTCCGGACGATAAAGAAAGAGGGATACAGAAACAGGGTCGGGGCAGACGTCGAAACTGTGAGAGTTTCTGCGGGGACGCAGTTTGGGGAGGTTTTACGCATTGCGCAGGATGCAGGCGCGCTACTCTGTCTCCAGTCCCAACTCTTTGGGAGTTGTGCCGTACATCAGCAGCGACCAGAGCTACTATCGGGCCGGCGGTGCATATACCGGGATGCCTGCACCCATGAGCATGTACTCCCATGCGGCTCACGATCAGTACCCGGCCAGCATGGCCCGGGCGTACGGACCGTACACCCATCAACACCAGCCGAAGGACATGGTCAAACCTCCATACAGCTACATCGCTCTCATCACCATGGCCATCCAGAATTCACCGGAGAAAAAAATCACCCTAAACGGGATTTATCAGTTTATCATGGAGAGGTTTCCCTTCTACCGGGACAACAAGCAGGGCTGGCAGAACAGCATCAGGCACAATCTGTCTCTCAACGAGTGCTTTGTCAAAGTGCCTCGGGACGATAAGAAGCCCGGTAAGGGGAGCTACTGGACCCTGGACCCTGACTCCTACAACATGTTTGAGAACGGCAGTTTCCTCCGACGCCGGAGGAGGTTCAAAAAGAAGGACGTGCAGAGGGACAAGGATGAGCGGGAAAGGCAGGGCAAGGACCCCTCTGCCCGCACCCCGGGCAGGGAGCAGGACCCGACTGTGCAGGGTTGTCAGCCGGTGCGGATCCAGGATATTAAGACGGAGAACGGAACCTCAACGCCGCCTCAGGCCGAGTCCCCGGCCTTGAGCGCCGTACCCAAGATCGAGAGTCCCGACAGCAGCAGCATGTCAACAGGCAGTCCGCACAGCGTGCCCTCCACCCGGTCACTTAGCATGGATGGACCCGAGCACCACCACCACAGCCAGGCCCCGGTGCAAGGCTTCAGCGTGGATAACATCATGACCACACTAAGGGGGTCTCCGCAGGCCGAGCTGTCCCCACCACTTATCGCATCCTCTCGGACAGGTATCACCCCGTCATTGTCGCTCAACTATTCCCCCACTCAGACACCCGCGTACAGCTCAACGACCTGCAACCAGAACGTCATCTCCACGAACTCCAACGCCACCTATCACTGCAACATGCAAGCCATGAGTCTCTACGCGGGGGACAGATCATCCGCCGGTCACCTGGCGCCGTCCACCACGGTTGAGGAGGCTCTGCCCGACTATTGCATCACTACGACCACCGCGTCCCCGCTCGGACACGGCAACCTGAGCCAGGCCGGCCAGGACGGCCACCACGCGCACCAGGGACGGCTCGCGTCCTGGTACGGGGACCTGAGCCACTTGAGCCCGGGTTATCCGGCGCAGCAGCAGAACTTTCACTCTGTGCGGGAGATGTTTGAGTCCCAGCGGATCGGGCTGAACGGCTCCCCGGTCAACGGGAATAATAGCTGTCAGATGTCTTTTCCATCCGGCCAGTCCATCTACCGCACCTCAGGAGCTTTTGTTTATGACTGCAGCAAGTTCTGAAAGCCAAAGTGTGTCTTTTAAATTAATAACTCTAATATATGTTTTCTATATTTTTTGGACTTTGGTCTTTTACTCACACTCGAAATGGACATAAGAGATTCAGACTTTTTGTCGAGGCGCGTGTAACACCAAAAACACGTAAGTGCCTTCCCTCTAACTTTGAGAATTGTTTATAAAGATGGCTCAAATACCAGCTTTTGTGACTATAAACTGTAAATTATAGCCTAATATAGTAATTTATTTTGTAGGAAAAGGGAGTGGATGGATATTGAGGACCAAACGCTTAAAAGTTTTTTCTTATTGCTGCCTTTATTTGTCCCAGTTCTTGTATAGAAACAGAGGGGGGACTTTGTAGTCTATGCTGATCTATTTTATTCATTTTGTCTTATTTGTTTAAAGCTATTTTGAAGGCATTACATTTTGTTTGTGTAATAAAGTGCCGTCTATTTGATTTTAACCCGAGTGATTTATTAGCAGTTACAAAGCTAATATTTAAATTAAAAAACAGAGAACCAGGCAGAGGTCAAAATATGTTTGGGATTGTGAAATATTTTGATCGCCGTATTACAAATGGTGGCCCCGAAAAACGGTCCGTGCAGAAAATATGCAAAGAGTGTGTAGTTTTAGTTGAGTAATAACATTAAATGTTTATGTAAATCTACATAATTGGGGATTTTCTAGTAAAAAAAATAATGTAAGAGTTATTATGGGTTTTAGGCCTGTTGGTTGAAAGAAGTTTAATTTGATTAAAAGTTATCAGGTCTGTGGCCCTATTTTGCGCCGCGGAGGCCAAGTTCAACAGTACAGAAGAGGTGACCCAAAATATCAAACTTAGAGAGGTCATACAGATTAATGTTCAATTTTTCTTCAGTATAAACATTTTAGGAAAACCTGCAGGTTGTATATTTTCAACATTCAAGTGTAAATGCAGGCAGTAAATAAATACACGTGAGGCAGCAGCTCAGCAGTGCGGTTTGAACTCACTTAAGGCCTTGTCAGCAAAACAAATCAGTCATTACAAACTGAGCAGGCTTCCGTCTGACTGCTGTTTGTGAATGATGGGAGGTTTTGGATGCAAAGAAGCTGCAGCTGCATTTATTTTGGTATGTCTTCAGAGTACATGGCTGCACGAGCAGAGAGGAGGACGCAGCGCGGCCTGCTTTGCATTTTGTGTCCCGCAGGCTCAACTATTAGCCACAGCAGCACTGATCTGCTCTGACTGACTGAAATATTGCTGCTGTCAGATGTTTATTTCCTTCAGTACTCCCTTGATGATGTGGAGCATTATGACCCCACCCTCCCCCATATAGACCCAGTCTCTGAGGAAAATCCAAAATTTTCAGTATTATTTTTTAAGAGGCTAATTCTATGCGTGCAGGCGGATCCACGTGACATGCATGTTCAGTGGTTATTTAAATAAAATAAAGATTACAGTACCATGAAATTATATATTATATTACCTGAGAAAAAAATATCGCAGCAAGTTAAATTTCTAGACATTAGCCCACGCAATGGTAAGCAAAAAGTAACTGCTTACGTATAATGTTTATGAGAAAACGACACCAACAGCAAATAAGAAAATGTTAATAATAATAATAATAATAATAATAATAATAATAATAATAATAATAATAGCCCAACATTAATAGCCTTTAAATAATAATAGCCTGGTAATTAAAAAAAAATAAAATAAAATAATGGCATTACCGAGCGGTGTTTTGTCTAGAATTAATGATACCTTAAAAATACATGATATTAAATAAATATTTGTTTGTTAGTGAGTTTGTTTTAGCTTTTGAAGTGTCTGACCAGTCTAACCTCTCCAGCAGCCTGACGGCCTGAACTGATTCCACCATTTCACTCCCTGGCAAACAGTGTGACACTCCTGGAAGCGGAGCAATCTGCGTGTGTGCGTGCGTTCTTGCCAGGCGCAGGCGGTGAAAGCTTAAACGTGACAGTCAATTTTAGGCTTGTGTGCATGAGATTTTAATGAGTCAGTGAAACTAAAAATTGCAGTGCACAAACGCTCCCCAGGGCCCCCAGTCACATGAGTCAGGCCCATAAAGCTAAGGTAAACAATGCGCAATTGGTTCCACTGATGCACCTTCCACAGGGGGGTTTATATGAGGTTCAACTACAAAACACCCCAAATCACAATCTGTTATGCACAGAAAACTAGCTATTAATAATGATTAAAAAAAACTACCTTGTGGCCTCTAAACAAACGTCTTCGAGATTGATGCGGCACTCCAGGGTCAGGAAGGAAAATCTTGTCATGGCTGCGAATCATTTTTCATTATGAGGACAAGACAGGAGGAGGTGACGGAGGTCAATTGAGAGGATGTCAACAATGCACTTTAGGAAAGCACGGCGAGAAGCCTGCAGTAAAGCCTGTCACTACCTTATCTAAAGCACCTTTACTGGAACTGTAGACCGCAGGCCGAAGGAGTCGAGCATTGTTATGGCGGTTTATAGGTCTGCGGCACAGAAATGAAAAGAGTCCCAGGAGGAGGAGAGAGGAGCTCCTCAGACTGGAAACGCTGCCAATACGCGTAGCAAGCACACTAAAAGCACATCTAAAGGCCTTATTAAGGAATTATTTTGTTACTGTGTCACTTTGTGTTTGATGTATCTAAATGTTCGGTTCAATATTAATTAACATCAATGTGAAACACACACCGCCTTAAGGCGAAATGTGTAAACGTCTTCTGCGGCACCAGGTGTGTGCAGATGTTCTTTTTGGCGAATTCGCCGCAGTTTTCACACAAGATGAGCATTACAAAGACGAGTGTCAACCTGATAGCCCACATCTCATGTATTAAAGGCTTGGCAGATACCAAAGGATTTGGAGGAAACATATCACGTTGAAAAACACATGAAAACATCTGGGAGCCTCAGCGGATTCACACAGAAGCCATTTTTTAGAGTGAGGAGGAACTATTTTCTTGCACAGACACTAATTTGCACTTGTAGGAAGTATTTTTTTGGAAACACCCTGAAGCACAGTAGAATTAAATGCTTTTTTCAGCTAAGGTAACGGCCGGGGTGTATTGTTTAATCTGTAATGTTTTAGTCTACTTTTGGAGTTGCAAAATACAGATAGGTCTATTAAAAATCTTTGTGATCAATTATATATAATCGCTGCATGTTTTATACACCAAAACCGGTAGAAAATCTCTGATATTAATATAGTCACATTGTGAGGCCTCATGAAGCTTCTTTGAAATGAATTCATATACATATCAAACCCTACATTCAATTTAAAAACGGAATATTGGAACATAGAGTGAAGACCTTTGACTTCAAATGCAGAACATTTGAGGCAGCTGTAAACAATTTTTTTCCTAACTGTAAGATTTGCTCACACACTCTTCTGTCTGAGGTGTGTGTGTGCGTACGTGTGTGTGTGTGTGTGTTCGGCTGAGCTCGCGCTGTTGTGTCTCAGCGGTGTTCAATCCCTTCAAACAGAAGGGCTGAGATCTCCTCGCTCGATCGTTCGTCCGCCAGAAATGAACAAAGATTTCAGTTCGTTTTTCTGCCTCATGTGTTGGTTTTTGAGCATTCTGGTCCTGAAAGCATCCATGAAGTTCCGCTGAGCCAAATCTTTGATCTAGTTCACATATTAAACCAATTAAAGTCCTCAGAGGAGGGATGCCCGACATTAACGCAAGTGAGGTGAAAGTAAATGTTAAATATGTTCGCTGCTGAATTTCACGGTGACGACAGCTGCTATTTGCATGGTCGCTTTTAAAAGGTCACCTTTTCCTTTTTTGTACTTTTATTTCAATTTGTAAAAACACATCTCTCCTGTAATTATCAGGAAGAAAAATTGAGAATATCAAAATGTAATGATGAGTTAGATGGCTGTCATTTCTCAAAGACGGGTCACTGCATGATGCTCTGGCACGTTAACAGCGTCCTCTGGAGAAGGGAGAAATTAATATCCCGTTATGTTTAATTGATAAGATTATTTAGAGGTTTAGTGGTTGAAGACTTTTAAATTAAGCGAAAAAAAAACAAAGTTTAGCCATCCAACAACTCTACAAAACACTTTTACATTACATATCATGAAGCAGCTCTACTTAATTTAGTTTCACTTTGAATTCTGACAGTCAAATTATGTTTTATAATGAAATGTGCTCACAAATTAAAGTTTAACATTTCTGTTTAAAACAAAATGCAAAGCTTTCCTTCTCCCTCCTGTAGGTTTGAGTTTCCCCCTCGTTGTCCATCAGATTTATAGGAAAATAATCTTATCTTACAAGGACTGACGGAATCTGTGACCACCTCATGAGTTTAAATTGACCGTCAGAGCTGTTTAATCCCTTCTAAATGTTTGTTTAGCTGCATGAAAGTTTTTATTTCTTTTCGTTCGTGGTCCAAATCCAGATCAGCTTTATGAGCCTACTTTCTTTGAGAGCCAACAGTAAACCTGATCACAAGACTTGAGTAATTGTTGTTGAGGGCTGCGCGGTGCACCTGTGAGAGGCTTCAGGCTCTGTGTGTGTTTTCTGCTCTCAGCGCGGTTTCAGGGGCCCAAACAACCTCAGAGCAACATCTGTTTCCAATTTGGAGTCCGCACAGACGCAGCGCTGTCCAGGGCGATCACAGGGAGACTTTCACATGTCCTGTAGGTGTTGTCCCGAAAACAGACAGAGGCATCCCACCCTCCTCAGACCGCTTACTGAGACCTCCAGGGCTCCGTGCAAGTTAAATGTCAAATTAGTCAACCAGCGTTGGAGAGTAACTGAGTACATATACTCAAGAAGTATACTTAAGGACAGTTTTTAGTAATTTATTTCATATTATCTGTTTCTTTAGGCTGCTTGGCCTTCGGTACAATTCAGAGGGAAATTATTTCTTACTCATCTGAAAACTTTCGTTAATTTAAAGATTAAGATTTTATAAAATATTAGAAAAGCTAACAAAAATGATGCTTTACTTTAGATCAAATTACGCAACAATACACAAAACAGTTAAAATGAACTCTACCTCGACCGGTTCCAACTTTAAAATACCCCTAAGCTTTGATCAGTAACATCAGGCAACAGAAAAAAAAAGTCTAAATAAATAAAATATTTAAGCCAATATTACAAACAGTATCAACATGAACATTTCAGCTGCATGACAACTTTTACTTTTGATAAGCCATCGATAGTAGCATTTTTACTCGTAGGATTTTAAATCAAAAACTGTTATTTGTAATAGCGTTTTTATATTATACTGTTTCTGTTAATACTTCAGTAAAATAGCCTATCAGATTACTTCTTCCTCCATTAATAAATCCCCTGAAATGATTGAATAGGCTCCACAAATACAGCCATCTTACACATGGTGATAAAAGGTCTCAGAGACCTTTTATAACATAATATTTAACAAATCGTCTCACTGAATTCAGGCTATACGTGCATTATATTTATTTAGTAAATAATTAGACTACATCAAATTACGGTGACGCACTTATTTTTGCAAGAGCAAGTGAAATCTATTTAAGGATGATGATTCAGCGCATTGCTTCAGAAACCTACTTGTCCCATCAGTAGTGTGACTCAACTCTGCAATGAGGTGAAAATGTACGGACACAAAGCATAATATTTTTCCTGTTTAAGAGACAGAAGACATGTAAGTAGGTTAAATGACTTTCGTAAGATGTTTTTTCACTGCATCAGCGTAAAAACCGGACGACTTTCATCAGGACCAGTCTCTCAGGCTCGGTGCGTCTTTGAAATCAACAGCCAATCTGACACAGACAGGAGATGTTTGAAAGCGTGACTGTGGGACTTCGGGCGCGGGGGAGAAATGCGCTTCCTGCCGAATAAAAGAGCGCAGTGTGCTCGCAAATAAAAACCCCGGACAGCCGGAGCAAGCAGAGGGGAGAGGAACTACAGGAGCTGAGCAAGTCGACCTCTGCACAACCTGGGCAACACACACACACACGTGCGCGCGCGCACCACTTAATGCCTGGATCTTAGTATTTCTATCGAGTATATTGTATCGACCTCTTTATTAGTCAGCAATGAAGAAAGAAAAAAAATCAAAGCCATTCATGTAAAAAGAGCAATTTTTTATTGTACCAAATGCTTCATTACTTCATCTAACCACTGATAAACCTGTAGATTCCTATTTTCTGGTAAAAGATAAAATCCTCATCCTTCTATTTGTTTGTTTATTCAGCGATATTATCCCTTGAAAGTAAAAAATGTCAGCTTTGACACCTAAAAAGTAATTCAGCCACAATCAAAAACAAAAAAAAAACAAACAAAAAAATCAATATATATATATTTTTAAATAAACCCTTATACCTTGCAATCAATATAAATTATGACATGATTTCTGTTGTAATATATATAAGGCATCTCTGCTACTTGAGAACATAACAAAATCATCATGACATGACGCTAGAAATAGACCCAAGACACAAAGGCAACTTCTGTAATAAAGAGGAAAGGACACGATGTCTTCATTTGGAAAAGTCACAAAGGTAAAAAAACGTGTTGGTCTCAAAGGTAGAGCACAGGAGTGTTAAAATGTTTCCATCCAGGGTTGAACTGACTGATTTGGCCTCAGGCATTTGGGTTTTTCTTCATCAGCTCAATGTCGGCACCCACCATCTCCTTCACCAGCTCCTGCAGAGAGACACCATGGGCACAATCAGGAGTTTATTTCAGGGAAGGGAAAGTCCCTTTGTCACTGTTCTTATTTTATGAATATGACATTAAAACTGACAGCCTCTGTATAAAAACATAGTGGAGGCAGCCCTTGTACTTAAAATGTTTTGGTTTTGTTTATTTACATTATGGTTGCCATTAATGTAGATGACAACTCCCTCTGACACACAGTGGGAGCTTTATCTTGGTGGTATAAATCTAATGATTATGTATATCATTATCAGCCAGGTGTAGATACAGGCATCAATTTTTGCGAGACTAAAATGTGTCCATTGCATAGAGTTTCAAAAAATTGGGATATTGGGATATAATTGTCTTTTATTGTCAGGTCAGATATGGAGTCTTGTTTGTTTATTATTAAATCAGTTCATGTCTGATCAAAATTTTGCCAGTTTTAGACCACATTTTATTTTTTTATTATTTCATTTTTAAAAAGCCTATTGCTTGTTTTTAGACAACCTTAAACATTTGACATCTTTTGCGTTTTGTTAAAGGAAAATATATTTTTTAGAAACTGTTCATTTAAAAAAAAGATTATAAAGTCAGTATCATTAACCAGACTCAGATATCATATTAACAGTAACCTAAACAATTTGAATACATAGTTCTTTAGTCATCAGAGTATATGGTCCTATTATAGTATTTTATTTACTTTGTTCTGTTGTCCATGTTAATGCTAACAAGCAAAGGTAAATAAAAGAAATAAAAAAAAATTAAGTTAATTAAATCTTTGCTTTTCCCCCATATGAATGAGATCATGCATAGCAGTTGAACACAGTTCATAGTATTGAACATCAGTTGATTTTTTAATATGTGGCTTTGCATTCCTTATTCATATCTTGAGATATAGTGGAAAAATGTTCTCTTATATTGTTATTCTTATTTTTATTAAATTCCATGCCTTCCACCATGAAGTTTTGCTTAAGAACGTTTCCAATAAAGGAAACTATTTCATAGTCCTTTCCATAGTAGGTTCAGAGCAGGCAGACATAAGACAACATTACTCTACAAGAGATAAAAACAGCCTTTAGTTTTACTTGTTGCTAATCTGTTTTTATCAGGCGCTTTTTGTGCGCTTTTTGCCTCAATGCATCTTAATGCATTTGTTACCCTAAACTTAGTAAAAACTGATGACAAAAAACAGCCTACTACTATAATACAGATGACTTTCTTCATCTATTCAGCTCCTTTAAAAAGCTAACACCATCCATCTGATACAAACATACATATATGGATACAAATTCCATGTTTTATCTCGGTCACAAACTCTTTTTTTAAAACATTTTCCTCTACTTATCATTAAATTGCTCATTGTTGTTTTTTTTCCCGAGGAATCATTTCATCATGTCTGTACTTGTATGGCAAAATATTCTCACTAATATCATGATATTCATTTTAGCCCAACCAGGTCTGTGTCACGCACCTCAAATGTCACCTTTGGCTTCCAACCCAACTCCTGATATGCCTTGGTGCTGTCGCCCTGCAGGTACTCCTGTAGAAAGAAAGACAGGAGCAAAGAGGGGGGTGAGAGAGTGAGAGAGAGAGAGAGAGACAGAGAATGAGAGAGAGAGTGGGCGGGGGCGGGGGGGGGGGGGGGTATGTCATATCTTATCAGATCTGCTGTCCAAATAAAAAGACAAACTGTATTTAACACATTGTCCAACCAAAAAAAATTAAACAGGATAGAT
>JAPZDV010000021.1:3787053-3832203 GCA_029814665.1 Acanthurus lineatus
ACCGCTTACCCCCGACCCTCCCAACCCGCTTACACATTTCCCACCCCTGTTGTGTTTTGCATCGGGTTCAAATCCAGCTAGACCCTGCTCGAGACCACCAAAGAGACAGAAAAAAACCTTTCTCTGTACGTGTTCTTTGAAAGCTTCATCTCTCTCTCTTTCTTTCCCCGACTTTTATTTCCATCTAAGTTGTTAGCGGGATTTTTTTTCATGTCTTTGGCATCACCCCGTATAAGTCAGAAACACACATGTTGGCCTCAAGAGGTCTAATAAAATGTTGTGGTGAAACCTGATACTGAAGAATCTCCTTTTTTCAAACAAACTGATACTGTTTGTTCCTTTATCCTGCAGCAAATAAAAAACGACTTAATCTCTCCTTCTGTTTACTCTTTTTTTTAAATCTTAACAGAGTCATTGCTTCGGTGTTTTACCCTTTTTTGTTGTTTTCTCTCTACACAGAGGTTGAAATTATAGACACTTTAAGGCCAAAATTGTGTGGACATAATATCATAGCCTACACTCTTCTGGGAATGTTTTCCACAAGATTTTGGAACTTGAATGCAGGGATTTGCTTCAATTCAGCCACAAGAGCATTAAAGATGATATATAGCTGTGTGTTAAGGGGTTACAGTATAACTACGTAGGCTATGCATGTAGCTAGATGTAGCTGACGTGCCCCTTTTGAAAAATGTGACAACACACTGTGTTAACAGTGAATGTGTAGATAGCACGTGGAGACTGAACCAGTCAAATTCTTCCAGATCAAACTAAGAAAACTGCTTTTACGTGTCCCTGTCTTTGTGCACAAGGGTATTTTTAATTTAAATTAAAAAAAAGGTCCAAGCACAGACTGCAGAAACAAAGTGGAATCACATTATTGCCTTAAAATATTAGAAGCTGTGGTATTAAATTTCCAAAAATTGGTACTAAAACGCTTCATTTAAACAAAAAAGAAGGGCCTAAGACCAGAAATACACAGGCGGCCATACAAAGTGAAAAGAGAGCAGTATTTTTGTCTGACGTTGAACCTCTTGAAAATGTCTTTTCTGGGTGATCTTATTACAGAGGAACGCTCACAGCAGAACTGGCATAGTTCAGCCTTTTAGAGAGCAGGGACCCACATCTCAGAGAGGCTCCACGGCGCTTAATCACACTCTTCTGATTACACACAAAGGCAAGAACACTGAACACACACATAGTGAACAAGTACAGGCTGATTGAGTCTGTGACACTGCTCAGTTTTAGAACGGGGTTCAATTCCAGGTGAGCAGTCTTTTTTATTTTTAACTTCACAGGGTGTATGCACAGTCCAGCAGATGAAAGCTAGGGCCCATTTTCTCCTCCGTCTGTTACAGCAGGACAAACAGCCCTTTCTCATGTGAGCAGCTCTGTATATTACTCACATCCATTTTTGGCTCTGAAGCCATAACTGGAAACATTTTCAGACTAATTACCTACAGCAATGAGACATAATTTATCATGGGGCTGAATGTAATTATTATAGGGTGACTTACTCCACAATTATATTAAATAATCCACTTGCTTCATAATTATATTGATTAAGGTTTGTAATGGAGAACATTTTGTAGCTGGCATAACAGAAACATCAATTGGCCTCGTCACGAACGCTAAAGCTAGTCTGAAGTCAAGTGTTGTAGATAATACATTTTTGGTAGAAACTGAACCTGGTGTAGGATTTGTTGGGGAAAAAAAAGTTTCTCTGTCCCTTGGTGATTGGTTGCTAAAGCTGAGTGGGTGGGTCTTATCTGATATGAGCCTGTCAGGGGCTGATGCAAAAAAAAAAGGGAAGGAAAAGAAAAGCATGAAAGTTGGCGTCCTGCAGAGGAGCTGAGAAAAAAACATGAAGTAGTCTTTTGTTTGGTTTTTGTCTGCGTCCGTATGTAAATCAAATGAGCTGAAATCAAGGACAAGCTGTGGCTTAGTGCCAAGTTGACCTAATGCCAAAGGATGACAGTACAGGAGAAGGTCCCAGCTTCCTGAAGCTCAGGTTGAGACCTTAACATGATAATATTATGCTGTGATCCGTAACTATCGACTGTGAGCTGCCTCAGTCAAGATGCCATCCATCTGTCAGCCACTTAAACTGAAGCCAGGGCAACTAAAGAAGCTGAAGAGTGTGTTTCCTGTTTGTAGCTGAGCTCCAGTTTGCTCAGGCTGACTCCTTTGCCCAACTTTAACCAGTAAATTAACCAATGAATTGGTCCCCCACGATCAGACTGTTAACACTGTGTATTAAGGGAAGATTTTGAGGTTACTAAGGGATAACTTTTGACACAAATGACCTGAAGTGTGGTCAGCAGGCAACTGGGCTCTCCAACACAACGCTGTGCCTGCTAAGAGTGCAGGCAAAGTGTTATGCAGATTCTGGTTTCATTGTTGGTCATAAAATTTTTATTCCTTATCTATGAAAAGTTCGTGTAATTCTGCTCATAGTTTAGTCACTTAACACTAAGGAGCTGAGAAGTCTGACATACTCTGAATAAAAAGAAATGAAAATGGAATTATAAAGAAAAAACATTAATATTTCTTCAGCATCAAGAAAGTATAAATTTTGCACTAAAACTCTGTTACTGTATTGGTACCAATAAAGAATAACTTACATTTGGGGTTAAGAGGAAGTTAGAAGTGTCTCATATTATCATCACCATCAAATCATCATATCATTGTCTTTATCATCACGCCTGCATCTTAGCTTGGCAAGGGAACATCTGTTGAAATCAGACTTTTCACTGCTAATTCTGTCGTCTTAGCAGACAACCACACAGTTCAGCATCCAGGAAGGTAATCCAGCGCCTGGTCTTTCTCAACCAGGATTTCTGCAGGTGACAGACGATCTCACCCTCGCAGATCTGTGTGCAGAGTGCGGCTCAGTGGAATAAAAGCTGCTTCCAAACTGCTAACAAGAGTGTTCTGTGGCCAAGTGAACTCACCCCAAACAGAGCATGTAGCAAATAATTCAACATGAACTACTAACAGATGGAGGCACAATATAATCTGCATATGGATCGGATTTGGAACCAAAACCTATGCTTTGGTACATCCTGTTTAAAGAAGCGCTCTGCCCATGTCTGAAAATATGCACCAATGATAATAACAAACCCTGGTAGAAGAAAGCTGAAAATTAGCCTTGATAATGTGTGTCGCTCACCCAGGGAGCATTACATGCAATAAAGAGATTAAATGACAACACTTACTACGCTCACTTACCAATTTGAGCATTACAGTCTCTGGGGACTAATGTGTATAATGAGTAGTTGGAAAAATTAAGACAAGAGTTTCATTTTTTATGATGTCCGTGATCGATTTAAGGCAGGCAGGGAAGTGGAAACACAAAAATGTCACAGCTGTGATTCTTTGCCGCTATCATCACTGTCACCATGATGGCCATCATCAACATCATCATCACCCTCTATATACAGTAGTGTGAACATTTGTGGATTACTAGCTCAGTGTTACACACCATAGAAAAACAAGTCTTTGCTTCTGAAAAATCAAACTTTTCATCATCTGTATGTCTTGACTGGCTCTCGTGCTGCAGTATGCATTAGCCTCAGTGGTTGAACCATGAAACAGGGGCTCTAGCATATTCAAAATGTTTTGTCAGAATGATAGACTGCAACATATCCAATCTAAAATTGTTGCAAATCACTAAAAAAGGGGAAAAAAAGCTAAAATACTCAACCTCTAACTTCACTTCACCTTAAACAACATGGCAAAATAACCTTAAGCTCTGACTGCATGTTCTTGAGCAGGTAATTGGACTCTGTACTGCCACACAGTGTCACACAGAACTGTGTTGTTTCAATGAACACAATCCCTCTACATCACTTGCTAATTAGTGATAAATCAACCAGGAGACTTTAATGGCTATTCAAGTGGTGGTAAAGCTCCAGTGGCTCATTGTGCAACCGGGAAGAATGAAAGCTGTAGTCTGGCTTTCTCTCTTGGCCTCTATTCCACTAAGTTACATGGGAAGTTGAAGTTCTTAGTACAGTTTATAATTTCAGAAACAAATATCTACTTCTGTCGTTAATAGTAAAATGTGAATACTTAGCTATTTTGGCCAAGATGATTTAATAGCTGTTTGGAGACTTTGCTCGTAGGAAAAATGACATCACTGATCATTTGTTCAGATGCTGATAATGACCCGTTTATGCTAACAGAAATAGGACCTCCTGTAAGGGTCAGAGGTCAGTGGGCACGTCAGCAGCAGCCACAATTGTGGATAGACCTGAAGACAAGCTGACAAACCAGTTGTGCAATTGACTCATTTAGGGGCCTTACATACCATCTACAATGGCAACGCTGTGGCTTTTTTGCTCCCCTTTTTTAATCATTTATTTCATTCCTCATAATGTGAAATTCAGTACGATCTAAATCCACATCTGAGCACTCTGGCTAGCCACTACTGGTGTCCTCCAGTAACACTGACGGCACATAGCCAAGTATATATACTTATTAAATTTGTTTACCTTTTTCTTATGGTTGTCTATGCAAATATGTGGTTAAAAAGCAAAATATATCTCACCTTTAACAATCAAAGTCATTCTGGTAATATATGTGGAGTCCTATCAGAGGATGCTAATATTGTTAATTTCTTTCAATGTAATAACAAACAGCTAATTTACTCAGTAAATCTGGAGTCCTTGTTGATTATTTTGTTTGACCAAAAGCTGGTTAAGAAAAGCATGTGACCTGAGGTTAATGCCATAACCTTGATGATACAATCTCACACTGAGACATGAAGACTGCCAGTCCTCCCCAGCTCTGCTAAAACATCTAAACTTCAGTGTCTACTTAAAAACTAAATAGCCTACCATTCCCCATGTCTCCCCTCTTGCCTTTTTCCTGACACTTTCCACCCTAATAAAGATGAGAAGCCATAAAAAAATAATCCTTAGAAATGTAAAAATGAGAGACAAATAGAGTGTGATCATGGTCCATAAAGCACACAGGCAGTAAAAGGCTCTCAGAACAGGCATTTAACGCAAAGGAATCCTGCAATCACTGCAAGGCCTTTCAATAAATCAAACCGTACACTGGGGCTGACCCCCAAACACAAAAGGGCCGCACACAAACATGTAGCAGCGTGTGAACACACACGCACAGGCACCTCCAACACTTGTATGTGAGGATAGGCTGAATGCTAAATGTTTCTAAATTGTATTTTTTTTTTCTACTGGAAACCCACCCACTTATGGGAGACAGATCAAACGTTCTCAAGAAAACAACTCTCTTCTCTCTCTGCTCCCTTTCTCTCTCTGAGGGTTGCATGCTGGGAGACTATGATGTGGTTTTGGAAGTCCAGTAGCGTCTCTGGTATTTGTACAGTAGTGGACATGAGGCTGTGAATACAGAGACTTCAAAGAATATCAGATAAAGTGGTCGAGAATGTTGTGAGAGTCTGAAGCTCACGGTCTCCATGTCCCCAGCAGACCCAGATGTCCCGAACAGACCCACATGTTCTGATCTTTGACTTTGCTGAGGTTTGGATGGAAGAACTCAACCCCGATCCAGGACTTTTTATACCCAGGATAAATTTCTATTACGACAGTGATGAGGATATAGAGCGATAAAAATTGAAAAAAACAAAAAGCTTTTCCTCTGTCTGTCTGCAGTAACATGGAGGGCTGCTGCATTCATAGTGCCATCAGGTGTGTGAGCTAGTATAAGTGTGTGCAGGTGGGGACACATTCCTGGCAAATAAAGAGAGCTTCATCATTGCCGGTTGTTCAGACTCGGAGTCACAAATCTGTCACTGGTCAATTTCTAACACACCTCCACCAGCATCGCCTCAACTTATCACTTCCTTTAAAGCACAAAAGGCCTCAGTTTCAGCTGGAGGGAAGGAGGACTGAAATCAGAGACTTATGTAGTTAAGTGCATACCACTGGCTGTCTTTATTGCTTCAAAATTCTGAATCACTATGCTTGCACAGCACTGCAAACCTCACACAATATGCTTTGAAAATAGTCTCTTTACTGCTCTAACTGTTCTTCGCTGATTGTATGTATGTAACTTAAAGCGCTGTAATGCTGCTTTCTTTGAAAGGATTCCATTAAAACAGAAGATTGGGATCTCAATGAATTATCTTATTACATTATCTTATCTTGTAACATTTGTAACACCCTAAGATCCCATTTTTACCTCGCATATTTCTCCTTCAGTTGCTCAAAAGTAGAAAAATAACTTAAGTCAGCACTACCTAATAAATTTTTTGAATCTGTGTTATCCAGCTTTTTATTGATGTTAAGTGATGTTTACATTGAGTGAAGTACAGAAACCAGAGAAATTATATTTTATGCAGCTGCGTTGATCCATCATGTGGAAACATAAGATCTTGCTTGATATATTCAGCATCTTTGGGATGTCACTTGAACTTAAAACAAAGCTGCACTGCTTGGTTTTTATTTCAAGGTGATTGGGGTTGAAAAGGTTAACTGTTTGTGTTCTTGTGTAACATAATTTACAACACATATCAGCGATTTAATGTTGATTTTTTCACCAAGCTAATAAAGCATGACTGAAATCGCAGTACTGTGTCCTTAGGAATCCAAGACAGTTATTAGTCACTCCCAGTGACAGGTCAAAGGTCAGGTCCAGTATGTGTGTGTGTGTGTGTGCATGTGTGTATGTGTGTTTCTATGTGTGTGTAAAAAGAGAGGGAGCTGTGTGAGTTATAGCTCAGGTTTCCTTCCCTGACTCCCCATGCAGCTTGGCCTGCACACAATGTGTTAAGTGACCTCTAAGGGGTGGCCCTGTCAACCTGATGAGTATATACAACACACACACACTCACACACGCACATGCACGCACACACATACTTATACATGTAGTTGGACTGACATGTAAGGCAGTCTGAAATCTTAAAATAGTAAACATTTCAATTTACAGACAGACCGATGCAGGAAACCACACACTCACACACACATAAAAAAACAACGGGAAGCAATTAGCAGAAAAGCAGGAAAGTGTGAATCTCCACAGGAAAACAGTAAAAGCCACTCGCAATGTTTAAAAGCCAAAACATCACATCACAAACTGTCACTTCACGTCATCTCCTTGCCTCTCTTTCCATCCCTCTCTCCTCTGGGCTTGCTTGTGTTGATTGCTCCCCATCAGTGCTCATTAAAATTCCTGGGAGAGCCGTGTAATAAATATTTACGCCGCTGAGGACACACTCCACACACACTCCCAGCACACTCAAGCGTCTGGATCTAACTGCCGATAGTGTTAAGTGCCCAAAGGCTCTGGCAGTGCTTTTGAGAGAGATCCGCAGCCCACCGCCTGGTTGTATACATGAGGCGTTTACTGTCGAGATAACGAGATGAGGGTGGCAATTTATGGCTGCAAATCATGGTTAAATTTGTTTTTCATTGTGTGTGCGTGTGTCCATTTCCAAGGATAATCATTTAATGTGTGAATTTTATGGAAATAAAAAGGAAAAGATCGCACATTCACACATCTGGACATAAACACATTTGCAGACACACACACACACTCTCACACAAAGAGTGTAACCACAGAGGAGCTGGACTCCTCACTACTGTTCCACTGAGCTGTTGCCGTCCCGCCCCCCCCTCCTGTATTCTATTATTCCTGCGGACGGGAAGCAGATCATAATTCCTAGAGTCAGCAGAAAGCTGCAGACTGAGAGAGTGTGAGATGGAGGGAGGGAGATAGAGAGAGAGGAGGAGAGGGGAAAAAGAGAATAAGTGTATGTGTGTGAGTGTGGTTGTGGGGGGGCTCAGGTGACTGTTCATGGTGCAGTTAAGTCATTTCCAGTGAACAGTGAAATGTGTGTTTAGTCTGTTTGCACGTTTGAATAATGCAGTTAGGGTGAAGTAGCACTTTGTGCATTAGAGCCAGTGTGTATGTGTGTGTGCGTGTGTGTGTGTGTGATGAGTGTTTTACATTTCTATCAGCCTCTGGGTGTTTCATATTTCAGGACACATCAAAGGCCGACATAATTTCCCTTCTTTAAACAATCTTTAAACAACATTCTTTACAATCATACTACAGAGAGAGTGAGAGTGAGAGAGTGAGACAGGGAGAGGCAGGCAGACAGACAGACCGACAGAGAGGGAGGTAAATGTCATCCAGTCTTATCTCAGCTGTTGTGTAATCTCTGTAAGGCACTGAAGGGTCTGTCTGGGCTTTGACACCAAGCCTCTGTATGTAGGTAGACGCAGTGTTTTTGTAGCTTTATTCATCACTCCAGTGAATAAAACTACCATCTCTCTCACCAGACACAATGCTAAAATTGCTAGATACAGCTTTAGAAACGGGGCATTGCAAAACAGGCAAACCACCCATTTGGAAATGAAAATTAGGCTTACTGTCGCTTTTGGTTTTAACTTTTTTTTTTTTACTGTTTTGCAGACAAACACTAAAGTGCCCTTTATGGTTACTGAACATATTGCTTAACTATTTGCATGTTCATTCATATCTATGATAAAACCATGAGAGCCGACTGACTCAGGTCTTCCTGTGGGAGCGATGCACGTAATGCTATATTATGCTTGTGTGCTTGCACAACTTCACATCCGAGGCCTTTTTTTAAAGACACAGCATGTATCAGCAGACATCATTTTGCAAAGGCTGTCTCTTTGTGGCACAGATTCCTGGCCTTGTTGGAAATCACTGTTTTACATCACTG
Source organism: Acanthurus lineatus (assembly GCA_029814665.1). Classification (NCBI taxonomy): domain Eukaryota; kingdom Metazoa; phylum Chordata; class Actinopteri; order Acanthuriformes; family Acanthuridae; genus Acanthurus; species Acanthurus lineatus. Next base: position 3,795,734 of record JAPZDV010000021.1, read on the forward strand.
GAAAAAACTGACTTGTCATGCACTTATGAAGTTAATCTGTGGCTGGTGCGTAAAATGTCCTTATGATCACAAACTACAATAAACTAGAATAATATGAGCCATTAAGTCTGGATTTGCACATTTCAACTGGATCTAAAGTCAAGAAACTTCATTTTGTATTTGTTAATATGATTGAGAAGCATATAAAAACCTTTATTGTTCCAATTTCAGCCATTTTCTGCTGTATTACTGGATATTTTTTCATATTTTAGGCACAAACTGCATGCCTTCAGTATGCAAACATAGCATTGGCCATTATTTTTATTAGCTCTGATTAAATTTTACTCATAATGTTAGTAGAACTCCCTGACTAGGTATCTCAGGCAGGCTCTTTAAATCTCTTATTGAGTCTAACCTTTGTTTTATGCTGTCTTTCTTTACTGATGGTACTTTTGTAAGTATTTATGTTTTTTTATATTTGTTTTTTTATATCTTGTGCTCTTATTTTCATAAGCTTCATTATTTATTTCTGTTGTAATGTTCTTTGTAACCATTGTTACTGTAGTTTTCTGGGATCTGGGAACACAGCAACATCACTGCAACAAAGTCCAATGAGGCAGAAACACAAGTTATGAGGCCCCGAGATTTTAGGCAAGACAACAGTGTGGCTAAATAAGGGGGCCCCAAGCAAAAGGTCCAAAATCTATCTTGCACTAAAACCGTGGTCTTTATCACACATGCAATCTACTTTCAGTCACCCATCAGCTCGCATAATACACAAACACACATTCCAAAATACATACAAGCTACAGAGGAACATACCGACCCCCATTTTAAGAACTGTTTTAATAAAGGTGACAGATGTTAGATGTGAGGGAGAGAGATACAGAGGGGAGTTATGGCTGAAGGACACAGTGCACAAGCACACAGGACAGCATACACACATACACACATGCACACACAGTGGATGTGATATATGTGATCTAATTCTGGCCTTGGCGGAGTTCTCGGTGGTGTTGGGGTTAGACGAAGCGGTTCCATACAAAATCAGCTCTCTGCAACTCTCAGTGCCCTACTAACCATTTGAAAGTCTCTTGCTCTTTGTTTTCTCTCTCTTTTTCACCTAAGCTGCTGTCTGTACATGTTAATTTACAATCTTCTCCTTCCTCTCTGACTCTCGGCACCATCGACCATTTCTGCATCGACTCCGGTTTGCTCAGGGACAAGAGAAATGGTTATTTTTTTATCTGTGTATGTCAAAGAAAGTACTTTGTTTCAAAGTTACGGTTTGAAACAAAGACCAAGCAGTTTGGTAAAAAAGGGTGAATATAGTCACTGATGTACTCTGTTTTTTTATTTTATTTCTTATTGGGTTCATGATGGACACTTCCGTTTTGGATTTGGTTCAGAGTTTTTAAAATATGCCAATTTGTTGAGCTCAGCATTCATTAAATATCTTACTTTTTAATTTGACACTTTTATTAATGATATCTGAAAAAAGCTGAATTATTTCATTTGGGCTAGGGGATTAAAGACATATCTAAGGGGATCAAATACTGTAATAATTTAACATGAATGCAATGTTCAATACAAAAACATCCTTCTTAAAAGACTATTAAATACCAAAGCCGTTCTTTAAGAAAATGAAGCTCATTTAAAGCAAACAAGCGTATTTCTATTGAAAATGTATGAAATTTATTTTTGCATGTTAAATAAAAAAATATTTTAGGGCTTAATAATTAATAACAAGTTATGAAAAGTTAATTTTAAAAAGGTTAATTAGAAAAAAGTTAATTTCTCACTTTACTCTGGTAGTATCTAACCATAGGAAAGTTTTAGATCTTGTTTCCTTCCAAAAGCTCTGAGATCCACATCTCCAAGATTTTATTCTTCATCCCAAACCAATGTGGTGAAAATGACAAAATTCAACCGTAACATTTTTTTTCCACACACAGTTTTCAGTATATTCTGTATAATTTCCACACATCTCTAAACCATTTTCTCAGTCTATTACTTCAAAAAAAGGGCTCCATTGAAAAGTGTTCCCTGACATCTTTGCACTGACAATGCTAAGCTGTTGTGAATTTTACACATTATGTCTAAACAGAAATCAAGTAAATATAGAAGAAATAGATGAAGCTGTTAAAGGAGGGGGAACAAGACACAGAGGGAAGCTTGAATGGACATGCCCATTGGTCCTGGGTCAATGGATTTCAATCCCTGCTTCCCTTCCCCTCTTCATCATGTCATCTCTATCCTGCCACACTGGCGTGGAGGGAGACAGAAGGAGAGGAAAGACCAGTGTTGGTGTTGAAGGGGTTGGATGACATATGGGGAGGAGGAGGGAACAGACTTCTATAGGCTACATCTCCTCTAGAACAGCATTTCCTCTTTGAGCAGCATTCCTCATCTTATCAGCCCCAATAATCTGCCGTTCTTATCGTGCCCAAACAGGGAGAGCCACAACCTGGGAGAGTGTGAGTGTGTGATAGAGAGAGAGGGAAAAATCACGCCTTCACCCGCTCTCTTTCACACTAACTCTCTCAATCTATGCCTGTTGGCTGGTCATACAGTGAAAATAGCATACTGCCTGTCCCTCAGAGGAAGTGGTCATAGGCCTCTCATGCTCCAAAATCCACAGAGTCACAAAGAGTAGAGGAGTCGAGCAGTAGTGAATACGTTAGTTTTGAGTATTTCCATTTTATGCTATTAGATGCCTCTACTCCATTTCATTTCACAGGTGAATATTTTGACTCCACTACACTTGTTTGATTTTTCATACAAAACATATGATGATCTTAAAAAAAATTAGGAATTTCAATAAATTATGCTACCAAACAGTTAAGTAGTTCATATAAGCTTCACCTGGACTTAAATAAACACCCTAAGTTTTTCTTGTATGTTAACTTATAAGTAACAAACCAATAAAATATCTCTAGCATTTTGGAGAGCAGGTGTGTGGAAAAGTCTCCCAAAAGGCACTGGGGATGCACTACCTGTAAATGCAAATCTTATTTTATGGGTGATCCTACATTGTTCGAGGTGTTAGTGAAAACATTGTGCGCACAGTGTAGAACACAATGTTTCCTCGTTTCAATTGTGGTTAGGCCACAAGTATGTGCGTAAGAACAGCGAGCTTCCAACCAGTGTGAATGCAAGGGTTGGCTTGTTGCTGAGTTCATGTTGGAATCTGCTCTCTACTGGGTTCCTTCTACCTGCGACTCCGAGCTAACATACGCAAGAAATTCTTACATAATATTTTAAAAGGTAACATGTTGCATAACTTTTGATACTATGAGAACATTTTAATAATTCTTTTTAGGGACACTATGTTATACTACAACTTGTGTAATTTTTGTTGCTTTGGCCTTCAGTTCTTCTACTTATAAAACAACAAAGCTGCTATAAAGTGAGTCCGACAGGGCAAGAAGAATGAGCTGTAAGACCATCAGACAGTTTGTAAAAATAATATTAGATAGACTTATTTGGCAGAGAAAGTAAAGTGAAAGGTAAAATATCACCTGCACTGTTTGTTGTAAACATCGGTCACAGCTTACAAACTGATTTATCACTTGAACCACCAAACATGCCACTGTTCCATCTTATGGTTTGTTTTGTTTGTGCAATGAGGGATTATTAATGCCTGCTTAGTAATTATGATTATTACTGCTATTATTATTACAAAACTGTGTTGTTTGCAGCCCGTATGATTGATTGCTTGTGTTAATTGCTGCATTAAATCTTTTCTTTACAAAGTCAGTGCAGTTTGACGTCTTAGCACTTACTTTGACGAGTGTAGTATTATTGTAATTGACAGAAGTGATGACTGTAATTACAAAAGTAAAACTGACGTCTTAGCACTTCTTTTTAATACATTAATTAAGGCAGGACCTCTACTCAGGAAGAAGCATTGCAACATTTTCATTCTGTATTTGCATAAATAAAAGATCTGAACACTTCTTTCACCACTAGTCATGCAATAATGTAGGAGATGGGAGGAAGCACTGGATGATGGATGAGCAAGCTCTAGAATGATTGATTGAGAGATAGAAATAAATTGAGCAAGAATGAGAGAGTGGGAGAGAGGACAGAGAGAGGAAAAGTAATGCGACGGAGCAGCCTTAGGGTTACAGGAATGTGGGGGCTCCTGAGTTCAGGAGGGTTCGAAACTTTATGTGTGTGCATGTATATGTGCCTCTGTGTGTGTGTGTGTAAGAGAGACATGTGAGTGTGTGAATACTGGGGCGACCGAAGAGAGCAGCCCCAGAATTAATTACCTAATCAAGATAACAAGCCAGGGAAAGACATTAGAGAGGTCACACTACAATTAACCTCAGTCTAAACCTCTCTCTCTCTCACACACACACACACACACATGCAGACACACATGCACAATGAAAAAATCATATGGGTGGAGGTTCGTTGCAGGAAAACACTGTGAACAAAAGTTACAGTCCGGTATCTACTTCCAGGACTGACTTTTTCAGGCCACTCAACCTGATGTGCTTTTATTTTGAAGCTTTCCTGTATTCTGTTATTATTTTGGGGTATAGTAACTCTACCTGTCCCATCCCAGAATCCCTGGCAGAGCCGGGTTGTTTACAGTGGGATATTGAGTGAGTCGGGGGCTTGAGTGGAGTGGAGTCGGATGTGGTTCACACATTCCAACAGAGACTCAGATTACACTGCAGGAAACACTGGCCCTGCAAGACACACACTGCCTGACTCTCTGATTTATAAACATAAGGCTCTATGGGACACACACACTCTCGCAGAGACACACATTAAAATCTCAGCAACTTGCTCTGAGTCAGTGCTACACCTCCATCCCTCACTTACTTTCCTTTCCTTCCTTTCCTTCCTTCCTGCCTTTCTTGTAATTCTCCAAGTCTCCACTCTCAACTCCGCTTATGTTTTCTCCTTCTGTCCCCGATCACAATGAAGACAACAGACACATGAGAATGTTTGTGCAGACCGTGACATCATCTGAAGTAGACATTATTTCATGTATTTATGAAGTGATTTCTCAGACTGTCAAATATTCAAATAACTAAACCTACCCTGCAATCTAAAGGTTTAAACATCAATAGGCTTAATGCTGGCACCTTGACATGTTTTCGTAAGTCATTGTGTTTTTTCCCATCAGCTGTATTAACAAAAAGCCTTTCATTCACTAGCAATCACAAACTTGACAAACAACCTATTTAAGTCTTTTATTCATGGAGACTTGTTCTGTGAGAGTTTAACACATTGATTGGAGTAACAGTTGACACAGTTCAGTAACTGGAGGAGCATATTCTTCACACTGTAACAGAGCTAACTCTTTAGCAAAAGCATAGCAGTGAATCAGTGATATTTGTTCGAGAATTTACCGCAAGATGTTTTTGTACGCTGCACATGGCAGGACACTGGATTTCGCATCTTTCTAGTTATTAAATTTATGTTTACATCGAACCGCTGTAAAGCATGCCAAGAGAAATCTTGCTAAAATAATATTTTATTTTATTTTATTTTTTATCATCTCCATGGAATAAGTAGCATCATTCATAAGGCTATTTATTTGTAAAAAAAAAAACATGTTATTATTGGCAACCCTATGGGATGGTTGAACTGTTTTGCTTACTTTACAATACAAAAAATGTTTAAGTGTTTGCTGTTATTAGATCTGTTCAGAACTGTAGATGGTAGGATTTGGTAAAATATCATAAGACAAAAGAATTTTGTAAATTTTTACAGATTTTGTTGCCTTTTTTAAAAAAAAATTAAGGTTCCTATCCTTTTACTTGAAATGCCACCATAATTTTTACAGTATTTACTTCATGTAGTCAGCCAAAAAAGGACATTCTCACGAGTTTATTTTACCAATAAATGGTTTTCTTTAAAATATTGAGTTGTAATACATTAAATATTAATAATAATTTAAATACTAAAAGTTAAAATATTAATATTGCAATCCAAATTATTTTTGCAATCCAAATTTATTTTATCTTGTGTTAAGATTTTATTTTAATTACATGACCTTTAAAGAGCAATGTTACTAAGGTTGAGAGGAGCTGGTCACAGTATATGTCATGGAATGAGAAGCAGAAGGCTCTATGGGAAATGTAGTGTAAACAATGTTGTTCTTATTTGCTGCTTACAAAAGCTGAGATAACCTTTAAGAACTAACCTACATTTAGAAGTTTAAATATTTTCTTTTATTCTCATTCTTGAAATCCTCACACTGCAGCTTAAAGTGCCAAAAATAAAAAAAAAATGCATAATTTATGAAAAATGTCACAGCATCGTTGGCAAGCACTGGTCCCAGTTCAGACCAGAGGTTGAGGTCTGAAAACCTGCCCAGATCCTCCCCTCCCCTCTCCTCTGACAGTCCGACGGCAATATTCCCCTCAAAGTTTCTCAGTGGAGAACTCCGGGTAATCAAGCCCAGCTGGGACCAGGGGGCAAAGACACAGGCTGACATAACTCACCCTTCTCTCCCTCACCCTGTCAACAAGGCTCTCCCCCTCTCTCCCTTTTCTCTTTCCACCTCATCTGGCAGGTTTCTCTCGTCAGGCCGATTGCACAGTTAGGCCAGCTGATAGCTCAGGAATCCTGGTCGACAATTCTCAGTGCTCCCTTGCTGTATATGTGGCAGACCTCAACCAACAAATTACAGTAAGATGCTGAAGATACCACTATCCATCACAGCACTGACATCACAGTAAGAAAATAACAGCAAAGAGTGCAAATACGGGCAACACAGAAACAGGCAGACTTAGACCGCTTGAAAGCTGTCTAAAGCCTGAGGCAGAACCGGAGACACTACCTCTGCTCTGCTGTATCACATATTCCTGGCTTATTAACAATTTACTCCACTGTTTGTCACCATCTTTATCAGTGCTCCTCTATATTCATACACCTTCCTATCCATTGTGGCTCCACAGTGCTGCCATGTCTCTGTTCCTCAGTGAGAGCAGTACCGGGTCAGTCTGTGGGTTGGACTGCTGAGGGGCCCAGGGTGGTTCCGCTCTGACGGTAGGAGGAAACTCCTTCAGGAAATACCAAACTGCCAGACACTCACACTCACACACACAATCCATAATCTCTTTTTCTCTTTCTCCTACAAGCAGACTGAAGCTCCTGCCTTGGTTAAGAAGCCCAGCTCTCATTGTTCAGTTAGTTTCAGTTGCCGTCATACTGATCTTCAAACACAAAGCAGACGTATGAAAACACAGCTCTCTGCTCTGTGCAGTCTATTATTCTCAGGCATGATACTTTGCATGGTCTTACACAACGCAGAGTTTGGCTGGCGGCCAGGCCTTTTATGGCATCAGTTACAACTAAATTTAATGAGTCAGCTCAATTAAACAATAAATCACTGCGGAGTCAAGTTTCTGCCGCCGAGAACCAAACCTCTCCACTCAGACTAGTAAAAGTTGATTGAGGTGTTTCTTACCTGAAGAGGGAGAAAATGAGGCAGCACGTAAGAAAACAAATAGACACCTTCACACAAGATTTTACAGAGACAAACATAAGCTGCTGTCCTGCAGCTTGGCTGTGTTTATCAAGCAGTCTTGTCTGGCTGGAGTCTGAACACCATAATTTGTTAAAATACATTTAAAAACTGTGCAAATTGTTTCTGTTGTTCGGCGTTTCTTGAATCCAGATGCATTATCTTAAAACTAGTGGAGAGACTGTATTAATTTTAAGACTATTTTCCCTGCAGCTGAAACTGCAAGAGGAATATGTAAACATCCCCCTGATCCTTTCAAGAGAATTATGTTTTTATTTTTTTGCAGAGTAGGGAAAGACGGAAAGAGAAGAGATGTGTATCCAAAAAAATAAATCATGTCCTCCTCCCCTGACAGTATTCAAATCCTTATAGGTTAGTGATGACGCAACATCCCCAGGCTGTTTTGCATGCTTTTCACCGTTGATAACAATGACGCTCAGCTCTTCTTTATAATCAGTTTTGACAGTAGATAAGCTGCTTCTCATTTTCATATTTTCTTGAAATCTTAATGGGTTAAAACAATAAAGGTCAAGAGAAAAAATAAACTATATATATGGAAATGAAACCACGCAAGTGGTTGTAGATTAGAAAACAAAGCTGCAGTGATTCCCATCATGGTATCTTCTAGATTTGACGTCTCTCACTGATGTGACTTGCAGTACTCAGATTGGATGATATGACTTTACCGCAGTGAATGACTACAATGCAAAAAACAGAGTCTGAAGTTTGGAAAGCATTTCTATGGAAGCCCACAAGTAATGATAAATGATGTTCGACCTATCATTAGACCATAACATCACTTCACAAATTTACACATGAACTTTAGTTCCTACATGAGGAACCCAACTACTTTTCCTCTGAAAACAGTTGAGGAACATGTAGGATTAGTATTTTTAGAGCTTGATTAACAGACCCAGGGTCACCTCCCAGCTGTGCCATTCCCTGGACTGGTGACTGCAAATGCATGGCGCTGGTCTAAATCCTTTTTTTTGTTACAACTTCCCTGATATCTTGTTAAGTCCTACACTAAGCTAATGAAAAAAACATGCTGCCTTGAAATTTCTTTTTCTGCAATAACTCAAGTTTTACTTCTTTAATACAAGTCTTTAAGACAGAGCTCAAAGTGGTCTGACTGTTTAAAACATCTTATCAAGCCATTTTGACTTGGCTTGACTCTTTTGTTAGATGTTTGAAATTTTCTTTAGATTACAAAATATTTGGCTTGCTTGTAGGCGAGTTATTTGCAGTCCAGCTCTGCCTAATAAGACGAGATATCTTGTGATTCTGACTGCAGTGCTGAATGTCTTAAGAAATGCAGAACTCATATATACGTATCAATGTACTGTTTGTCTGAAATGAACCTCTGTGTGTGTGCCTGTTTGTGTGTTTCCAAGCTGCAGCGCTGTGGCTGACCACAGGAAGTCCTAATCAGCAGTGTGGTGTGGCTGCTACCTTCCCTTTCCCCTGGTGACCTCCTCCCCACCCCTCTCACTCTACAATAGAGATAGCAGGATCACATTACCGACTCTGCGGGTTAAGGGTCAATCCCATTTTTCAGCCCTCTCCGTCCCTTTTTTCCCCTTACAGATATTTTCCCAGAGGTTAAAGCCTCCTGTCACCTAAATTCACATCAGTTCACGCGTGGCGAGGGAGTGGTATCCGTCGGAAACCCTCCGTCTTCTCTCCCACTCTCTCCCCCTCCTCCCTCACTCTCACACCCATTTTTGTGTCCCCTTGACAGACAGTTCTCTGATCTCAGATACCATTCGCAAAAAGAACTGGACATGGTTAAAGATGTTTAAAACACTGCTAGCCTCTTTGTGTTTTGTGTTGGTGTGTCTCTGTTACACCCCAGTGAAAGTCAGTATTTAGTGCTGCAAAGGCTCGGGTTACTGGGAGGTAACGCTGTGCCTGTGATGACCTCCTGCAAAGAAAACCAATCATTTTGCATAATATTGCGTTTATGTAGCAGCCATTTCAGACTTTCAGAGTTTTCAAAAGCTTAAATCCTTGTCATGTTCTTCACAGAAAACTAGAAAACAACAAGAAAATTTGTGAGAAAATATCTGGTTCTGTTATGAAAACTTAAAGATGGAGGAGCACTTTGGTGAGAGACATCCAATCACTTTGTGTAAAATTGTTGCTTATGCACTGACAGCGAGCTCAAATCTATCATTAGGATTTGTAAAAACCTAACAAATCATCCATCAGGCTTAACAGGATTTTGCTATAGCTCTGATTTCAGCTTCTGATTGAATTGTTACTGCTTAGCATTGTCTGATGGTCATCAGTGTTCAAGAACTTTTTAGATGTAAACAAACTGAAATAATTAACATAACATAAATCTTTAGAATTGAGGAGTGTGTATTCTTTACTGTATGTTGAGGATATCATCTAAATAAAACTTTTAAATGGAAATACACTAGTTAAAACAAAAGTATAATACTCCGAAACCAGTAGCTCCTTCCACTTTGTGACTCAATACATGTGTCTGATCAGGAACAAAAATCTATGAGTCAGACAAGCCGCTTAGTATGATATACACATGGCTGACGGCAGAGCAGTGCTTTCAATCATAGCTTCTATACTAAAGAAAACCACAGGCGAACAGAACATGTGCATGTGGGCAAACTGTGCACAAGCGTGCTGTCCCTGAACGCAGATCTGCTTTTGATCATGTGGTGATTCCTCAAGTACATAATCCCTTTTAATTACAGTTTGACTCTCATTCCAACACTGGAGCAACAGCTTAATGTCACTGAAACTGACGGGTGATAATTTTTCTCAAACACATCCACACACACATGCGTGCACACAGACACATTGCTGCACACATAAAAACCCTACACGTTTATGTCAGATTTACAGCACACTTGTTTGGTCTTTTTCCATTTGATTTACAGGACACGGCTCTTTTTAATTCCTTACTGTAAGTTTTAGGTATTCCTATATTTATTTAAGATATTTTTCTCAATGTGCTCATTTTATATAACGTATGCTTGCATGTGGGGCTCAGTTTGTGTGAGGCATGCTGCAGCAGGTTCTGGGACCTAAACCTATTGAATTAGATTCAGCACCTAACCATGTTATCTGTTAGGTTGATTTTTTTCCTATTGAATTAAGATTGACTATTTGGCATGCAGTTTACAAAGAAAGAGATGCCTAAGGCGTATGAGTTTTGTGTATGACACATAAGCTAATTTTAGCATCTGTAATTCAAATTTTGATACATAAGCAACCACCCAAAACTTAACCAAATGTCTATTACAATTACTGTGAGCCCCACAGCTAAGCCAATGGACACTGTAAAGTGAAATGGTGAAATTTGTGTATTTCATGTCATGATTTACAAATTAAATACTGACTAAGTCTTGGTATCATGTTGTTGGATCAAAATGTCATGGTAAGGAAGCATAATTTTGTTAAACTGAACAGACAGGGAAAAAAGGGGATCAGCTTCATACAGACAGACTGATAGTTGGTGTAAACGATCAGAAAGGAAGTAAGCCATCATCAGATAAGCAGGTCTATGGAAATGTGAGCACAGGCGTGACGAACATGCTGCCAAACAGCAGAGGAAAGCTGTCCTTACCATGATGACACATTACACTCCACACTTTTACTCAACTCAAAAATGGTCAAATAGATATAAGTGTTAAAGTGTTAAATGTTTTTTGAGGAGAATGTGCAATATTCACTTATAGAGTGTATGAGCATATACTAATAGGAGTAATTTTACTGACAGGCAGGCCTGTAGAGGACCCAACACACATCTGATGCAAGTTCATGCAAACATCTGTACACACAAACATCTGCATGTTCATCAACATGCACGTTGGATGCAAGTCCAGTACCAGTTTTGTCCAGTCACAAAATTTTCATTGTATGTCTCTGCAGACCACAACATACACATGTGTATGTATATATGTATGTATGTATGTATGTATATGTACATATATCATGTACTGTAAACCTACATAAGCAAATTTTTTCATCAGAATCTAGGAGTGGTTGGTAGATGGATGCATGTCCACTATCACACAGCAGACCAGTGTTCCACAACACACCAAGGCTGTTAGTTTCAACCAAGTAATTTAGTGACTGTCAGGACTTTTTCAGTTTTGTTTTGGTGACAAAACCAAGTATTTTAAGTCCAAACATTATCTTTGTCTAATGCTAACCGAAAGGTGTATGTGCTACAACTGGACTAAACCAGAAATTTAAAGGAATTACATAAAATACTTAAAGAAACACAAGGTGTTAATATATCTATAGTTTGGAGTTGTGTACAATGCCAGCACTAATTCTGGTGATTGGGTTGGACATACAGGCGGAAAGGCAAGTTTTAGCCTCACTTTGTTGCCCAGGAGAAACTGAATGATAAAGCAGTGCAGGCAACTCAATGAAGAGGAAAACTTTGTGTTAATAAAACAGATGGATTCATTTTAGCAATGAAGAGAGAATTTTTCAAAACCTGTCCAAACTCCCTGTCATAACAGATCCAGATAAAAACTCCTCTGTGTCTAGTCACTGATGTTTTTTACATAGAAAAACATGGTAGAAAACATGGCTTTATTTTCCAAATGTGGAGAGATTCAGTCAGTTCAGTAACTGGACTGAAAAACATAAATACCATTTTGGGAAAACTGAATTTCAGCAGACAATATTAACAAATTACCAATCAAGACTTGGTAGAAGAAGTTTGCCAATCTACTTGTTTTAGTCTGACATTTTAAAAAAGTTCCTATTATAAATTATGTTTAAATATCCCCGGAAACTGGCTTACAAGTTATAATGGACACTGGACACTTGACAGATTTAGGCTATTTGTGAAATTGTGTGACCACCTCTGCAAACTTGTCTTTTATCATTTTCTGTCATTTTCCATCCAGAGCAGCAGACAGCCTGGCTGTCAGCAATCTTTCCAGACTGCAGAATTCCAGGTAAGGGAAAAGTGAATGGCTGTACTGTGAACCATCTTGGAAAAGAACACCCAATTCCTCCCTAATATACGGAAACCTTTTAAAATAATGCTAATATTTCATGCTTGCTTTGTGTGAAAGTACCATGGACCCCTGCCAAACATCCAAACTCAGCCCTGATAGCCCGTTTCGTATGTCAAGTGTCATAAATTCAGCCAGCAGAGCTTGACAAAGCATGTTCAATGGATAAATCTTGCTGCTCATAAAGTCATTCGCTTCTTTATGTCTGTCTGGTGCTCAAACATTCACCTCAATCCATCAAAGCGGCAAACTGCTGTCAGAACACTAAGACCTCTCCTTACCTCGCATTTCCCCTTATCATTGGCTTCTACTAAGAGGAATCTGAGGAATCCTGGAGCTCTGTCCGCCAACACCCAGTACGACAGGGCGAAACACAGGCACATGCTGCTATTAAAACACAGACTAATTTGTGACACATAAATCGCACAAAGTGATCACAGATGCTGGTGCTAACTGCTGCTGCTGAGAAACAAGAATGGAATAAAACAAAATAATTGACAGTGATGTGTGAAGCTGAGCTTTGGGACAATGTTTGTATGATCATAAGTCAAACACTGGCTCACTGCCGACCGCCACCTCTTCTTGTTTTGAAACTTATAGAGTACAGTATAAGAACTCCACCCAGTGAAATAAGGGTGATTGTGCTGCCTCAGCACTTCTCCATCCAAACGGCTGTGGTTCAGTTAGAGGTCTCACTGCCTCGGCCCCGAGATGAAGCACCTCAGAGAGCCAGCGGTCCTAACCGGCCCCCTGGCTACCACCACCAGCCTCTAACTGACACCACTGCACTGCCAGAGACATAAAGCAGGATAATAATAGCTGCTCATTCCTATCCCTCCCACCAGCCAGGCCAACATTGTTCAAAACCGCTTTTAACTGGATGATAACTGATGAATAAAGGTAAATACCTCAGTCTACAATGAAATCAGATCTATGAATCCAGTTTAAGATATTTAGTGGGTCACTATTTTGGCAGGCCATTGACTCTGTCTGATTAATCTTGTGACAACCTTTTTCTAAAAGCCAAAGAGTCCATTAAAAGGAAGGTTATTGTGTGGTTTTGTACATATCTCCTTTCTGAACTTCCGTTATTCTGTCGAAGTTTGCAGTGCTTGAGTGTGTTTCTCCAAGTGCTCTAGTTTCCCTGTCATCAAAAACATGGATATGGGGGTTAATTCTTTGGTCAGTGGCCTTGACCAGCTCTAAACAGTGCACTGATTTAGAGCTGTAGTTGGTCCCTAGGTACCCTGAGAGGGGAGTTCACTGTTCCTCTGGGATGAGTCTAATGCAGAGAACTAATTTAATTATGATGTACTCAAAATGATTGTGTGTGACAAAGAATTCTTCTTTTTCCAATACAGTACTTACGAATTTTATAACTTGGAATGATTGCATGTGGAAATATAAAACTTCTCATTTGGAATTAAATTAATAGAGAAAATTGCAAGACTATTAAAATTATCCATTACTTTAAAAAGCAGTGTGAGCTACAAACTATTAACTATAAACTATATATGGTAACAGAACTGTAGCGTAACAACAAGGCAAATACAAAAGGGTTTTCGTTGGGCGTTTTAAAATCTCTGCATAACTATGGCTGTTAATTTGGGACAGATTCGGATAACTTAAGCTCTCACCTTTCATTATACATTAGGCAAAAATGGTTTTGATAGTTCCCTTGCAGTGGACTTCTTGAAAACAGGGTCAGATCACCCTCTTTTCGGCTCCAACATAGTGTGAGGTTTCCAAGTTTCAATGTGATTAAGCAGTTAGGATTGACACTCAAGAATAAAAAGTTTACAATCCAAACTGCAGTTCAATAGTACAACAGTTCCTCTTATTCATGGATCTTGACAACTTTTTCAGGCAATGGGAATTACACAAGACGCGCTACAGGAAATAGTGTATGAGTAGGGGTTTGGTTTGGGAAAACTGACCTTCTGAGTAAAGAGGGAGCAGAAATGAGGGTGAAAAAATAAACCAAGTGCAGCATGTCTCACTACACTCCTTCCTACAGCTTTTCTTAATAATTTTTCCTATTTTTATTACTGTGAGGTTATCAGGTATGTCATTTTGAAGCAAGATAGATCTGTAAAAGTTTATTGCCTGTGTTGTTTTGTAGACAAATGATGCTTTATCTAGCAATATAGAATTCAAATTAGAGGCTTTTCAGTTGATAATTCTACTCATTGACTGAATGTTCTTTATAGTAGAACTTTGTCTGTGTTTTGTTGTCAACCTGTTTCATAAAATGCTACATTAAAAAAGATGAATGATGGCCGCAAGAATGAAAATAAGACCTACATTGTAAAAGGAGCTGACCTTCATGAAGAAGTAGCAGCTGATGGGTTCAAGAGTCCCCTGTGCTATGAAAAACCTCTTAACTGGACGTCTAAAGAGAATTCCAACTTAATACTGGGAAACTCTGAAATAGCCACCATATTTCAGGCTTCATTAAGTAGCAGATATTATGCAACAAAACAGGCCAACTGTTAAATCTTCTCTGGGGCACAGGGACAGAAGTGTATGAGTTACTGCCTGCCAGGAGCCATTATGTCAGCAGCACACACATGTATGTGGGCTCATACCTGTTTTTCTCATTGTTAGGATAAAGAATTTGCTCCATAGCTGGATCTGACACTGTGGTTTCTGTAACCCTACTGCCTTTCATTGCGTCTGTGCATAAGTTGTCTATCATTACTACTAACATTACTAAAATAAAAGAAGTAATTGGTGTGGATTTAAGGTGGGGTTGAGCAGAGGGGTTACACGTATCTGCTAAAAAAATAAGACCCCTGACAGCAACTCAAACAGAGGTCAGTTCTTCGTCTTCCAATCAGAGAAACTGCTATAGTCATTTTGTGTGTGGAGACAGCACTACAAGGATCCTGGGAGTGGATTTATGAGGTCTGGACCGCCTGCATGGAGTCAAATGAAACCCAACACCAACTCTATTCTTCGGCGAGGTCTGAGAACCAGGCACCTCATATCTACTGCTATAAAGACACCTCACACACTCCAAAAGTGTCAGTATGCTTCAAACAAAGTGCTTGTCACATAGTCAACAGCATCTGATAAGTGTATTATTAACAAAACATCAATATTTCATTTTTAAATACCACAGTTATCAACAATACCTGTGTATTACAACACTCTTTTTCTTATCTAAAGTAAACATGACTTGGGATTAAAACAAATCTGAGATTCTCTAACTCCTAAATTACATGTTATTCTTTGCTGTTGCATTGTTATTGTTATTTGTCCTCCTCTCTTCTAAAAATCCTACTTTTTACATAGTTTTACTTACTATGTTCACATTTAATTTTTTTATATCTAACCTACCCTCATTCTTCTTTTACTTGATCTATGCTGTAGGTTTCCAACTTTGTCTTGAGAGGAGATTTATATCTATATATAGAGGAGATTTATATCTACATATCTTAATTTAACTCGGTTTCTGAAAAGTGATTAACATCTATGATAAATATTAGTTTTTACATTCTTTCAATTCTTTTAAATCACTTTGTCAACCTATATTAATTCCACCTTTGTGAGAAGTAAGAGTGAGATGTAGTAATAAAACAAGGTTACCGGTTTCACAAAACTGTCTGTTTGCTCAGCTATGTAGCACACAGCAGACTCACTTGGTACAGTACATTATCTTTGAACACTCAAAGCCCAGTTGTTCCCCTTAACTGCTTTCTTAAGAAGCCCTGACATTAAAATTACACTTCTTTTCAACATGGTATGACAAAATCACATATATATTATGTCTCTGCTTGTTGTTCAAACACATCATTGAAAATATATGATGGTTACATTGCATGTTTTATTGAAACCACCATGTTTTTATGGCTGCACCCATAACATCATTTGGAAATGTTCAAGCTGTCATGTGCATTTATAAACACTTGTCATTTACACACATTTTCCCACAGATTCATCTGAGTTTTTTTATTCATCTTGAGTCCTCAAGACCTTGACTAGCAGTTAAAATAAAGTTTTGTGGGTTTTTACGATGTCTGGCTGTACAACAAGTGTTAGCAGCAAAGGTCCTGGTTAAAAAGAGTTAAAGAAAGAGTTTCTCTCTTTTTGTTTGATCGTAAGTTTTCTTGCTCTTTTAAATACCTGGACAAAATATATCAGTTTTGCCCTGAAATATTCTGGCTACGTTCCTGTATGAGTCTTATTGTAAACGTAAATAATGAAGAGCTCAGTGCAAAACTGGCCACAGGAGAAGAGTTTTTGCTGGGCTTGGCTCCAACCACCCAGATGAGCGCCGTTGCGGGAACAAGTGGAGCAAACATGAAAAGCAAGTTGAGCTTACTGAAGGTCAGGTATGTGGCCACTTCCTTTCTTGTTGGAAGCCAAGGCAATTAGATATGTTGTGGTCTGTAAGAAGCTGGTACAATCATAAAACTCAATGGTAGCTGTATATTCTCGATAAAAAAAACAAATAATTTTACCAGTACAACATGTGCTTTGACACTTGTTTCTCTTTTAATCTTTGTTTTTAATCCATAAGTGTTAAAAATATATATATATCTCATCTTCATCTCGTGCGCTACTATGTGTTTTAAAAAATCCAATAAAAAATAAAATCATAAAGCTTTGAAGTATTTTTTCCCTTTGCAATTTTTTCTAGGTTAAAGATATTCTGTAAAACACAAGAGCCTGATCATCGACAGAATTAGTCAGGGGCTGAAAAAGGTGAACAATGAAAGCTGACACTGATTAAAAACTTTGTGCACATATCAGTAACTGAGGACAGAGCAAGTAGTAAAGACAAGTCAAACTCAAGTCAAACTCAATTATTTAGGACAATTTTGCAAACAGAGTACAAACAGCAAGAAACCTCAGGAAGAGCAACAGAGGCGGGATCCTCTTCTAAGATGGAAAGACATGCAATAAATGTCATATGTGCAAAATTTATCAAACTCGCAATTAGGTTTCAATAACAGAAAATTCTTCTTTTACTTACTCTGTTGGTTTTTTTTGCACATCTCAGAAAAAAAAGAATGTGAATGATTATTTGGGTGTACTGATGTGAGAGAATTTTGATGTCCAGTTTTCTGAATGTAATAAAAATCCAATCAATAGAATTCTAACCTTAATGTTGTGGTGACTATCCTTTTCATTTGTTATAATGACTAATGACACTAGCTTTAACTGTGGGTAAATTCCACAACAGTGATGTCATGCTCTGTTCGGTAATGACAAAGCATTTTGAATTTGCTATCGCTCTAACTTGTGCTTTTGACAGGCCTCTTCTCCAAGCCAACAGTGGCTGAGGCTCATGGGAACTTTATGTTTTAGACCCGTCTGCCAATCCAAATATGATTCTCACAAAGAAAGTTGAAATAATTAAAAGAGGTGTTCATTGCATAGACCTTTTAAAACCAACTGTTTGAAAAAGGATTTGTCTAGCTAGCTGGCAGGTTTCTGTCTTCTGTCCACCTTTGTTCAGTTCAGGCCCCTGTGGGAGTAATCAAAAGACGCCTCTGTGAGACTGATGAGATCACTAACTGAAGGACTGAAGGCAGGTCCAAACACTTCATCACAAAGCTCAAGAGGAATGCATTCAACATTCAACCCAGCGATGATATCAAACTGTGCCAGAGTATGCTGTGGTGGAATCGTCTTTTAAACTCATAAGTTTAATGATGCAAAACATTATTTGGTAACCGCATCAGTCAGGTGTGTCTTTGTAGCATGACCCAAACAGGTGGGTTGACTCTGTGCGCCAACAGTCATGAAAGGTTACCATGACATCGGCCGTCTTTATTTTGCGGGATCAGTGGAACTATTGTCTGAACTTCTCATGACGACTGGACTGATGACGTATAGGAATATGCAGTAGAGTGTGTTTCTGGTGAATTCGTTACGCACATCTCGCTTGTGGAATGACAGTCATCCGAAGCAAGAAGGAACTTAAGAATCGAGACTCACACTCGCACACGTACTCATAGAGAGGCAGTTGACAGATACTGAGGCGTGGTGTGTCAACAGGGCTATTTTTAGGACCATGTTGAAGCTTTTGATTCTCACCTGCAGCGTGAATAAAGATAAAAAAAAGAAAAAAAAAGGAAACAGGCAGGGCAACTGCACTGTCAGAATCTTACGGATATGAAAGCAACCCGTATTTTGCCATGTATCATTTAATGCCAGTTTCTGTTGGGCTCTAAGAATTGTTTCTCCACTGCATTGGGCCCAGGACTTCTCTCTTAAAGTTTGCATTTAAAAATGAGAATTTTCTTTTAAACAATAAAGAAATGTGTAATTTAGAATCCAAAGAGAACTCTCACTGCCAATAAATAATGAGCAATGGCACCTCTCAGCTTGTGTATGTTCTGATGCAGCGACAGGATGTTGCACAGGGTCACAGCAAAGATAAGAGCAAGATTTATTTGATCAGTGTCTTTCCTCTCTTTGCATGAACACAAAGATAAACATTTTCTGATATGACCAACTGCGTGTTTTAGTGTGTCTGTTTATGTGTATGCAGCACACAGTCTGCACTGAGTCACACAGGTCTGTGCAGCAGCAATGGTATGTAGCACTCCTGCTTTTCACCCTTGTTTTGTGCTGCACAAGAATAAACTTGCATTTTAAAACAAAAGGATAATCAATCATGTATTGACAGTATATGACTGCACTGCAGGGAATGTCTGTACGTGACTCGAACAAAGCCAAATCTACATTTGTAGTTTTTAATACATGGGAACACCAATGGTGACTCCTCTCTGTCAATCACATCAAACCACAAAGAAGAATAACATCCCATTCATGACATTTAACTCCAGTAAAAGGCATAGTAGTAATCATGCAGAGATCTTGTGCTAAAATTATTTGTTTGCAGAAAATTACAATGCAACAATTTTCACAACTGATTAACCTCTTAGGTCAAGTCTAAATGACACATTTTTATTGATTTCTACTTCTGAATTTGAAGATGTCACTTTCTAGGAACCTTCTGCTCTGGGGAATGCATTTGAAATTATTTTCGTTATTAGAAAACATTATTCATAAAAAGACTGTAAAAACAAACAGCTCCACCTCGTAACTAAAGCAGTGGTGCCTCTTGGTTAGCCTGCCAAGAGACTGATAGTTGAAGGTGGAAATCTGTACAGATACCATGGAAGATATCATGGAACACTTAGGAGCTTCTGTGCTGAAACTACAAGCATTTTGCGCTGGGAGCTTGCTGTTGCCACAACAAAATCCTTATTATGGTGATTCTGGTCATCTAAGAGGTGAAGTATTTGTGGATTTACTTGGGATATTTGAGAGCTCACTTATTTCCCCTCAGTCCTAAAAAGGTCATAACTTTTTGTCTATAATGTTGTGATCACTATGAAGATTATCAAAACAAAAGGAATACTGTAATTGGGATCTTTCAAAAATCTCAGCTTCAATGGATAATCAGTCCTGGCTCTCTAATTGAAGGATGATGTTTTTTGATTCTGGTCTCAAAACAAGGTGGTAGGTAATAAAAGAGGCCTACTGTCAGTTTTTTTTCTCTTAGAAAAGGAGGATAAACCTCGCCTGGAAGGGCATTCCTGTGTTGCTGACAAACGCTTATTGCATCACTATGACACACATAGAAGTGCATAAGGGCACAAAGGGCAAGGAGGTGTGCTGAGACAACGACAGTGGAAGAGTTATGCGAGCAGTGATGGGACAGAGAGAGAGATAGAGACAGATTGAGAGACAACTTCCCATTTATCACCACTTCTCCTCCGCCTCTGCATGAGATGTTGGACAAAAACTGCAGAGCTGTCACTCAGCTCACAGCAGTTCATTCCCTGCGGTGACACATGAACTTGATGATAGCCACGCTGCATTAGCACCAACGCGCACAAGTATGCACATGCACATAGACACACACCAATGCAAATATATGCACGTGCTCACTTGGTCTACATGAACATACAATGCTTCAAGTGCTAGCAGAGACAAATTGGGATCTGCAATAAATATTTCAGGTTTGAGTTTAAGTGCCAGAAAAGAGAAAAAATGAGGTCTCAAAATGAGATGCAATGCAGGAAACACTCATACGAATGTGGAAACATTAATATAAACCTACAGAAAGGTTGGGGTGGTGAGGGGCAGTTGACTCAATTTTATCTGTTGAGGGTGCTCACAGTGTAAAAGATGCAGTATCAATTTTTTTTTCTTGGGAGTTTGATGCAAATTAAAAAGTAAAAATCAGGAAATCTCAGCTTTTGTTGGGCAATTTTGATCCTTTTTAAAAAAAATCTAATTATTATAAGACCCCTAACTATACTGTACAATACTTCATTACTGCAGTGCCCTTGTTTTTGCTTTTGTCTGCTAAGTGCTCCTTTATCTGGCATATTCTGCACAGACTTATGATGTAGAAATTATGTTGTAAAGAAACCATTCACAGGCAGCAAAACACACACACACACGCCCCTAATCACAAGATTACTCATAATTCATCTATTAACTGAACTAATTCAAACACCTATTGTCAATTTTAGCACCTCTTCAGTTTCCTTTGTGAATCACGTGGATTGAATAAAGAAGGATCTCACACAGAGCCGGTGATCATTTCAAGCCCTGTAAATCTCTCAACAGTGTCTAAACACAACTGTGAGAACCAGACAGAGGAAACTATCTGCTCAAACTAGAAATATTCACAGCCATGGTACTGTATATCACCTGGCAACTAAAACTAATCACAACTATTAGAGCATAATACACTGAGCCACACCTTTGCAGAGGCTCAGGCAGAGGCTGCTCACCTGAGCCAAACCTCAGAGCTGGCAGAAACCCACAGGCTGACAAGTGTGACTGACAGCTCCGCAGAGCAAATACAATAGCAACAAACAGCTGCCATGACAGTTGGATCAGTTTGAAACTTACCTGTAGTTTTATTCAAAACAACCCTGACAGCTTTCAAACCGCACGTCCTTCCTTTTCATACGTGACTGTACACGGATAATGTTGGTTGCTTTATTTTTCTTTTTTAACCGGCGCATTTTACATCCAGCAAACGTCTTCCATGACCGCAGACATACTAACCATCACCTATGCAACTCTCAGGAAATTTTATCCCAAATATACACCGGCAAGTGCACAGCTGGGCACGAAGAAACACACATTTGCACCACATGTTATGCACACCTGCATATTTAAACCTCCTCACACCCCCTTCTGGTTGCTTGCCTGTCCCAAGGGGCTGGGGAGATAAATGAGCCCATGTCAGACACACACACACTGACAGGGATAATGATGAATTACATGTATATTAGCGCACAGCCTGAGGACCCCCCCCCCCATACAGTCACACACACACATGCAGGCACACACACACACGCACACACACACACACACACACACAGCTGTATACGGTCCTTCCACAGATCCAAACCTTCTTGTGCCCAAACAGCAAACAATAAAAGAACCTGAGTCAGCCAAATTCTTAATGCACGCACACACACTTGATGACAGGTATTTCCACTTCAGGAGAGTCACAATGCTGAGCTGTGAGCCCAGTGTCAGTCATTTCCTGTCTGAAGGGGTCAGAGGTTAAATACTCTTCAGTCTCTTAAACCCCGACCATAGAAATAAAGAGACAGTGAGACAGAGCAGAGGAATCGCCTGCTGCAGCTGAGCTCTGCATTCTTTACTGTCTGTTCCCTCTGAGTGACATGTGTTCCAAGTAACAGAAACTGCTTGTTATTCATGCTCATCAACAGGAAAACTGGGAAGTCAGAACCTTTTTCACTTAGTTGGAAATTGTGATTGGAATTTGTTTACACATTTTCTTTACTTAGAAACTTCAGACATTTCTTAGACTAAACTTCAAAAAATTAATATCCTTTTTTTGAATTTATTCAGCATCAGAATCCTGCCTTTCTTATGGTTCTACAAATATGAATGACCTTCAGATCCAAGTCTAAGCTTCTATGAAAAGTAAGCAAGGAGGAAATACATCTCAATGACAGCAGATGGCTGAGATGGGGTTAGAGTCAGGGGGGCTGGAAAAGACCTAAAAACCACTTCTTTTTTATCTTATTTACACATTTACGGTAAATAACGCACCACATCTGAAGAATACAAGTACAAAGTAGAGTCAGGTGAAAAATTACATGACTTAAGTCTAGTCACAGCTAATCTCACACAGTATTAGAAAACAACGATTTAACCACATCAATCAGTTCTGCGTATTTCTCGGCAGGAAGAGCCAAACTTTAAAGACAGCTTGCCGCTTAACTCACAATGAAACCAAATCGATCATGAGCCTGTGAAGTTAACATTTTATCCACCTACGCTAGCAGTGTTTCTGCTTGACAAACAGGATATGTAATGGCACAACTGTTTCCTTTGTGCTCCGTTTTAATAGCAGCAAATGTGGTGTTTAAGAGGGAGCAGAACTGTGAAATTTCCACCTCATCTTGTAGACCTTCATTAATGCTTCTGAATGCTGTAATGAACACATAAAGACTAATACAGAAGTTTTTTTAACTGCAGTGATCAACAAAGAATTAGTGAAACTTGTCTCACATGGATCAGATTTCAAGCTATGCTGAGCCAAGTCATTTTATCTTTATCCTGGTTACAACAACTTTTCAGCATAAAGCAATATGCAGTGCAGTGTGACATGCAATATGCAGTGCAGTGTGACATGCAGTACATCCAGAAAACCTTAAGGCATTTTTAAAATTACAAAAAAGAAAAAGAAGATTTAGTCTTGTATGACAGTTTAATATGCTGACTGGTTTTGATCTCACCACAACAACACAGCAAACTCCAGCAGCCTCCTGAATAACTTCCAAAGTAATAATAAACCTAATTATAGATTAATAGTTATGGATTGCATGGCAATGTACTGGGGATTTTTTATTATATAAAAGGTTGTTTAAATGAGACGTCTGGCAGCTCATAAATACACAAACACGTTCTAATGGACAATCATTTTTAAGGACCTAGTTTTGTGCTGTCCTAATAAGGTCTGTAAGTATATGTTAACCTGCACTCTATCATAACTGCAACCTTATTGATAGACTGGGTTTCCTGATGGATTCACAAGCTGCATTTCATTCCTATCAGGTGACAACACATTAGGAAGGCATCCACACTACAAGGATATGCTGTCTGTTTGTAGATGTCTCACAAAAGCCCCTGTGAAAGAAAGTGACCTTCATGAATCTGACCAGTGTCTACTTTTCAGAGTGGAATCAGGGTTAAGACCTTGAATGAATGAGCCAATGAGTACAAAAAAAAATGCCGGTCCCAGGTGTGTGACCGCTGCTTCCATCACATCAACAGTCAGTCAGCAGGGCCTCCCTGCTAATCCTCCACCATCACTCAACTGGATCTCAGCTCTAATCTTGCCAGGCCAAAACTCAGCAGAGGGGAGCTCCTGACTTTAAACTGAGAACCTGACAGTTAATCTCAGCCACAACACCCCAGGGTAACCCTACACCCTCCCCAGGGAGCAGCCACAATACCTTTGGGCCACACTGATGAGAGAAAGACCTCCTGAATATGAGAGACACTTCACACCTAAAGAGAGATGGAGGGGTAATATGATGGCTCACTTTTTAGTTTGGATGCCCACAGCTGTTATGAACACGGGTGCAGGCACAGCTAATGAATAAAGACATAGATAATTTTCTCCTGCCCTAACAAAGCAGTTGAGTGAGTCAATCAAAACCTTCTCAAGGTTGTCGCCAGAATATGAGCACCCATTCAACACCAACTGGCAGGATGCAGCCTACATTACTCCTAAAGAGGCAGACTGGCTTGTTTCCAGCTGTTTAAAAGCATACAATAAGCAGCCCAAGGTTGTCAACCGGACCCCTTATGGCTGATAAGTGTATGGCCCCAGACACAATGACCGGCAATCAGATACATGACTAGAAAATATGTTACATTCATGTTAAGGTCAGGTGTAAGGAACAGGAAATATGTGCTCTGCCTTTTCGTGAATTATATTTAACTGTATAAATTACATGTAATTATAGCTGAACAAGTTCTTTCTGTAGCAGTAACTGCAGTTTGTTGATACAGTCTGTATTCTTGCCTGATTAACTGCACTGCAAGCAAGAATACAAGAGGAGTAATTTGTAGACAATGGGCTAAGAATATACAAAACTACCAGGATGGTACTGTAAGTTATCATTAATTAAGAAAAGAGGAGGTTTAGGATGCAGTAATGAGGAAAAAAACTTTTTTTTTTTTTTTCAAATGACTAAAGTCAAATGTACAAATGACAAATATAGGGATCTGTCAGTTCTGGCATCACCCAAGGCAACAACAACAGCATAAACACACACATAACAAGGACATCAGCTGTCAACCCAGCTGTGAGTGTAGCTTGTGTAAAAGACAGAGCTGAGGGGTCATATTCATTATTCCTCATCAACCACGAAAAAGAATATGGATGTAAACAAAAATAAAACACACACAAGCACACAGAGAAACCTGACTCACCACTTCAGTAGGACGGAAGTATTTTGGGTCCACCTTCACATGTATCGTCCCTGTCTCCTGGCAACGGCCAACTTCATTCTCATCCTTCCCTTCCCACCTGGAAAGACACAAATCCTAAGAAGAAGAAACATTTTCCTACAGCTACTGGAGGTCCAGCTGTCCATTCTTTCCTCTGTCTCCTTGTTTCTTTAATGTCTTGTGCAGACAAAACATGTCACCTGCTTTTTTTCTTAAGTCATCACAGCAGGCATTGCGACCAGTGACACACACCCTCACCAACATGTCAGTGTCTTTCAGGATACAAGAGGGAGGTGAATGAGAGGTGAGCCAGGGGGGAGCTGTGATGCAGCATTGAACAGGAGACTAAAAGTTCCACTATAAAGACTCTTACAGCTATGTAACTTAAAACAGTGCTGTCCTTATCGATCAATAAATTTCCTGTGATGGCTTTGTTCAATCCAAATGAATGTCATTGTTTACTGAATAGAATATTAAACTCTACTGCCTACCTTCTTTGGTTGGACTGTGCTTAAGCAAAGTTAAAGGAAAATTTGTCACATTCCTTCAATCAATGTTGATGGCAGATGTAGTCAATTGAGGCATTAAATTCCTCAGTTTGAGCTATACTGATCAACAGAGCTGAGTTCTGCTGCAAAACCTGTTGCTCTTCTGACACCAATGATGTAGTTTGTCTTATGAGAGAATAACAGGCTATTTTAGGCTGTGTAGCCAGGGGGCATGCTGCCACTCAAAAAAAAGCTTAATCTTGTTCATTTCATTTTGCTCATGTGGCGTTGACATCAGAAGCTTACATACAGCGCACTCTGGTACAAGTAGGCACTGATGGCACAGCTATATGAGCAGCAGAACTCTGAAGTCTCGGGCAGTAAGGCGAGGGCTGAGTAATATACTGTTTCATTTAACTGCACTGACCATCAACACTAATTTGACATCTACATGAAATGTGGCAAATTTTCTTTTTAATCAATGTTAGAATGTGATTCTTTTCTATTTAGAGTTGTTTTGCTGTATATATTTAACATGTTTGGCAAGTAAACAGTTTGAAGAAAAAAGATTTTCAAAAAAACCCTTTTAGACTTAAATAGTGTTTTCACATGTGATGACCTCATAATGTAATACGTAATTAAACTGGCCCTTTAACATATATTGTGGCTTTAATTGTTGTTAAGAAGACATAGACTGTGCATTGAGTATGACTATGAGTACACACTGTAATGTGAGGGCTTCTAAATTAGACCAGTCTGTGTTGAAAATATTTTAAAATGTTAGGAAGTCTGTACTGTGATTGTGAAGACTTTTGAGGAAAAGTTATTCAGAAACGTATTTAAATGTGATACAGATATGTGAAATAGCAGAATAATTTTAAAAGAATATATGTCTGAAATAAAACAGTCTATCTGTACTCGTGCATGTACTCACACAATGGTCTTCCCCACATGTTTGAAGGCCTTCTCCACAAATTCCCTCACGCTGTGCACCTCCCCTGTTGCTATGACGAAATCCTGTGGCTTCTCCTGTTGCAGCATCAGCCACATAGCCTGAAAGAGACGGAGGGACAAAGACAGAGAGTTTAAACCACTGAGAGATCAGAAAGACAGTTCAGCACTGCACAATGGATCCGGACTAACTTGGTCCTGACAGACAGGAAGTGAACCTGCGACCTCTGAGCGGGGCATTTGCCCGTACCTCTGTCCTGACGTCACCGCAGTGGCTCATGGGACAAATACCGTGGGAAAGGAGGACAGAGCACTCCCACAGGCTCACTGTGCTGCTGGCAAGCACAAATTGCACACGTGGTCATGAATACAAATGTACCTATGCATGCAAACAGATTTGTACAGAACTGAAATGATGCCAGCTTAAAATGTCCCCATATGACACACTAAAAGTAAAAAAAAAACCATTAAGAGCATAATAAACTTCCTGATATAAAAGTACAACAACACTCTGCCTGACTTGTTTTCACTCTTTTTTAATGACACTGGCCTATATTACCCAGTGAAAGATGATAGTCTAGGTCCCTTAATGGACCCAGCACTATATTAAATAGCCAGCGAGGGCGTCTGCGTTCATAATATTTATGGTGAACCAGAGCCAGCAGGTCAGAGCTGCTGACCTCTGGCACATCCAGCCTGATTAGTAAAGCCTCACAAGGGACAGTCACATAGACAGACAGGCAGACAGAAAGACAGGCTGGCAGACAGACAGACTGACAAGCAAACGCTCACATCTGTACGTGCACTGACAAAAGAAATAAATAGGAGCAGAAACATATTAAAAGTGCTGATGACATGGTGGTTTCAGTTGTTTTGTGCTATGCATACTACTTAGGCAAGAAATGAAATCAAAGCATATTGGAATAAAAAACTTTTTTAACAGATGTTGTAAGAAGGAATGGTAAAAGAAGAAATAGCCAAAGTAAGTTGACCCAATGAAACCTCTTGTAAAATTGAGTTTTTTAAAATAAAATAAAAACAAAAATGACTGTGACATAAGCGTGTCCAGCCACACACAATCAGTGTCTATTCTTCAACAACCAATGGTTGAAAGGTGTCTGGATGCTTTACCCCGTTTCTGTTGAGGCAAGTTAATCATTTTGCCTGCTCTGCTCTCAGAAGGCGTATCAGCACAGTTTATATGCTCTATTTGGATTTGTACTGAATGGTGTGTGTGTGTGTGCCTGTGTGTTTGTGTGTTCCATCCAGCCACATCAGGATATTTTATGTGATACAGTCGGATGCCGCAGAGGCTGCATGCATCCCTCTGCACTTTTAGCAGATTCTGTGTTCCCTCAGCAGTAGCACTTACATGTTTTTTGCAGACACACACACACACACAATAACACAAAAAGCCCAACTTCCCAGGAGCAGCCCCTCGAAGCTTTAATGTTTATTACATCCCACAAAAAAAAAGCTAAATTACAGGATCATCCTTGATATTCTTATTTTATACAGGGTTCATCCACTTCAGAGCATACATGTGCTGAGTAAATATCATGGCAATTTGCATAAGAAGACATTTTTACCATATGGCAGTGCCAGAAAAACGTCAAGATAAATACAATGAAAGCCATGAATATCCAGAGAAAACTGAATGTTACTGTGCCCTTTTTTTATTTAGATATTTTTAAATGACCCAAGTTGTTGGTTTATGTGACAGTGGAACAAAATAGAAGATGAGAGGGCAAGCAAAAAGTAAAAATCACTTAAAAGTCATCTCCTGGGGACCTTGAATACTTGTATAGCTTTTCAATATGACCATCAGACATGTCCAAAGCAAAGTTTACAGTTCTTGTGTTGCTGTTGCTGAGGGAAAGATTATAGAGTGTTCAAAGGGGAGAGGCCCATCCTCTTTGCAGATAGAGTGTATTTATCGTATGGAATGGCAATTATCTGATAATATTTTAAATCTTTTGTGAAAACACAACATTCATTTTGACCTTTTTCAGTGGCAGAGGGAAGGGCACTTGGGTCACCAAAATCATTTGGATTGATCTTGTGGGAACCACTGATGTACCAGATTTCATGACAATGATATCTTACTGTGGACCAAAGTGTCAATAAGAAAGACTGATAGATCAAACAACTGCTGCAAAAAATAGACAACTAACAAGCAAATCCTTCCTCAAAAAGTTCTGTGGTGAAGCTCTTGTGTACAAAATTACTGTAGAAGTATGTACCAACTAAGCATATGCCTACTCTGAAACACACTCAAACACACACACAGAGAGCAAGAATGATGGAATGCTCCTCCTTGGGGAGGCGAGGCCATCCTATCTCAGGATCGTTCAGGGTCACCTGACCGCTCAGCGCTGATAGCTCCCCTGAGCCTGACCTCTCACCCCCAACCCCTGATGAAGACACCAGATTCTCACACTGCTGCATAAGCCAATTATAGCACCTTGATGTATGACTGACAGCAGAACGAACCAATCAAGAACAGTTTATATTTCCACAACCAAAACGTCCCTCTGAATCTGTGTTTCCAATTGTTTCCACACTTTCTGCTTGTTCAGTTGACAGGAAAATTAAATTATATTACAAAACCAAATATGTCTTTTTGTCAATTTCCTAAGCCTCTCAAAGGGGCCCTGTGGTGTTTTCTTGTACACAAACAAAAGTTATGTTTACATTCAGTGTTACTCACCACAGTGTGTGTATTCTTGAGGTCTAACAAATGTGTCCAGTGCATTTCCTTTCTCATAAAACATTTGCAAAGCCAATTTTGATGTATTTTAAATCCTGAATCGTTTACATGCATTTACTGGCTCAAAGTCTTCTTCCTCTCTGCCTTTGCTGGTGCACTGATGCACATGTTGGATGTGTGATTGAACTTTCATCAAATTTTTTTTAAGCAAAATGGAAAACAGAAGTGGACATTTTGATCTCTAAATTGTAAAGATTTTCTGCTTTTCTCTGCACATCTATAACTTGTTTATCCATTATTTATTATCTTTGAGCTTTGGACTTTTGCTCAGACAGAACAAGCAATTAATAGAAATTATTATGGTAATTTTCTGTACTATTTTTGCCATTTTCCACATCAAACAATCAATTCAAAAAAATAATTTATTGTTCGTGAAAAGAATAATTAGTTTGGCCTGTCATGTTACACTCTAACATAAACAATACAGACCATATATCCACCCTGAGAATTTAATCAGGGGTGAGTTCACACTGTACCATTTCAAAATAATTCAACCTTTCCTGTCTCGATGTGAGCAGGATTAATTATCACTGGAAACAGCGAAATATCAAACACTGACATCTACACTGTAATACTGTTTTGATCATCTGACTGGCTGATTATTTGAACTTGTAATAAAGCAGACTCTTTCTCCGTCCTGCAGACCACAGTGATGAATGTGAGGCCTGTAGTAAGCTGGATGGCTGTGATGATGGGAGTTGGGAACACTGCTCGGCTTCTCCCGCAGCCAGAGAAAATGTTTACGGCAGGAGCTGAGTGACATGCCTGCTGTTGATTTTCAACCAGGAAACACGATTAATAATATGATGTGTATTTTTCTGATCATTGTAATGGGACTAAAGCTCGGGGAAATCATGGGAGACTGTGGCTCATTCTTCTCTACCCTTTGAGTTACAACGCCTAAAGCGAAGGCACTGGATTCACTGTGGGTATTCCGATATATAACTCTCATCTTTTCCTAAATCTCTTTTACTTCAGCCATCTTTCCCACCCTCCTTTTACCTTTTGCCCCAATTCCCTTCTTTTTTCTCTTCTGCTGACCCTCCTCCCTCCCTCAGGATTGCTGTGCTTCATTAGCTATCTGATAAACAGCCCAGAGGTTCAGCCCTTCACACTGAACCCGCACCTTCCTGTTCACATGGCCACAGGATGACCCCCATCACACACTACACACTCGAATTCAGCTAAGAGACATAGACTGACCCCTGCAACCACCCAAAACCCCCTCACCTGAATTATACTCTGACACTCACAAGGGGGAAACCTGGCAACCAAAGTTCAAACTGCTGTGTTTTGGTCAGAGACTATAAAAAAACATGAATGTGTATACTGTCTGTGATGAGAACGTTTTAAGATCTGTACTTCAGTTTTACTTCATTGCCACCTGTTTTTGTTTCAATGTCTGGAAGTCATAGGCTGAAACCTCCTTTATAAAATTAAACCAGCTATAAAATGCTTATCTATTAGCATTTATTTTCTCTTAATGGCACTGTAATTTTTCGAATAAAACGTGGCCTCAATCAGCAGTCTCAAAAAAAAACAATTTTTTCAATTTATTATTACTACTATTTGAGAAAAACAGCAATTCTTTTAAGTTGTCACTTTAATACAGTAATAGTTTTCAAGGCTTCAGCATTCAGCTGTGGTGGCTGCCGCTTTTTTTTCTGGAAGTGTATTATATTTAATCTTTTACATATGCTTCAGTCAGATAGAGCACAACCAAAGCTACTAGGCTGCGGGAAAATCCCTGGTACAAACCAAAGGCAGCCTGCTGACTCAGAGGACTCCTGTATGGGTCACACAGTGCACACTCACCACAGTGATACCAATGGCTGCAAAGGCGCTGATTAAGACATAAACTCTTTATTGCGTATGCCTAACATCTGGTTATGTGAATTTAAAAGAATGCAATTCTTTAATCAGTCTCTGTAGATGAATTTGGCCAGTAAGCTATTATGGTAGAAATAAAACACAAGTTAAGTGTCTCGCTTGACGACGGATGGTGGAAGGTTTCTGGCTTACAAAGCAGAGCAAGTAACACTCCAAACCACAGCTTAAGTGATGAGTCTGATGATTTATCTGAGTCTCCCTCCTCTGCAGCCTGCCCTGACCCCTCCATCCTCCCTCTCCCCCCTCTGTGCCTCGCCCACAGTGTCCCAGGCCGTCATGGCCCCTCGGTCCTCTGTCTCTGGCTGCTGGACTACAGCTGACATGTGGAATGGCTCACAGTAAACACTTAATGGAACTGCTATTAGGGCAGCAGAAAGCCATCACAGCCTGCTAATGCCATTAACCCCAGGGTTTCTCTCTCTCACTCTCTCACTCACTCACTCACACACACACACAGGCACAGGGGTACAACATACGACAAAGCCACATTTTACATGACACCACAAATGCACTCAAGCAGGGATCTGCTCAAATTCCTACACAAATAAAAACAGACCTTTAAACTAAACATTGTAAATTTCAAACAAACTACGAATAGCATAAGCTGATTGGCCGCCTTTTAATGTTTAATTACTTTAAGCCACCTGAGTCCCTCCCTGCTCTGCTAACATCCTCACAGACTTTAACCTGATGGTAGCACTGAGAGTTTGGGAGAAGCTGCAGGTTCCAGTGCAGAGCTCGACCAGAGCTGGCTTTTCCACATCATTACCAGCTTAAGAGGTTCTCAGCTCTGTTCCACAACATGCTTGCACAGCTGCCAGACAAGAATGTTAAAGCCTGAAAAATAAGAAGAAAAACGCTCTTATTTTGGCGTGGGCCAGAGGGAAGCCTTGAATTGGAGCAGACACAGCCCCAGCCTGCCAGCCCCACCTCATACCACTGATAATGAGATTAATGACCTGCACTCGCAACTAGAACACAAGATATCCATGTGGATATGTGTGTGCACAGACACGTGCACAACGCGATGAGACGTCACAGTGGTGCTCAAATATGATCTCGCTCATGTACGTCATGAGTGAGTGTTATCAGCGGGTCTTTACGGACCCACATTCATCAAGGCTGCTACTTCCCTGACACACTGGCAATCATGGGCAGCCATCTTGTACTGAGATTAGGCAAATGGTATTGAAATGATGGCTTCACAATGACCTAGGCCCCCGACTGGTATCAGACTGAGGCCAGATAACCTCCTATTACCGTAGATGTTTACATATGACTATATTTAACTTCAAATTTGTCAAATTCTCATTTTACATAGCTGCATTTGCATCACAACAGCTCAGGTTTACTTCCTCTACATTTTACAAAATGGATCTTCCTTCCTCTTGACTCCTGTTTTAGTTTTTAAACTTGGCCAGTGGTTGAATGCCAATATTAACCATATACAGCTAAAGACAGATACTTCTTGCTTGTTATATAACTTCTTTCAGAGTGCACTGTATGATATGATTGCAAGCTGTCACAAAAAGATGGATTGGAGAGGATGGAAAGAATGAAAAATGGAGGGATTTTCCTCTGAGCTTTGGCCTTTCATCCACGCTAAGCAAGCAGTTTTTTTTACCCCAAAACATAACTCATGAAAAATGTGGTCCAAATGGGACACAAAAACATTAATCCTGCATGATAGTGAGGGCAGATCAAATACAGTTTCCTGAAATGATGACACACACTTCAGTGTGCCTTAACATACAAAGATTCTTACTGTGTAGCAGAAATAAAGAAAACAATATCCTGTACTCTGCAGTCACTTTTGTGATTATGAATCCCGAAAGTTGATACAGCCAATCACACAGTGCACACACCATCATTGATGTGTACATGCATGATAAACAGATTAAACAATGTGAAGACAATAGAAGCACTATTGCTTTCAAAGATGTGTCAACTAAAATTATAACTTTGTCATGATTGTGATCTGAAGTTTCGTTTGTTGGCTCTCTAACAAACAACAATTGAAGGGCTGTTATTCAATCTCACTCTGCTCTTTCATCATCATTCACATTTTCTGGTGATGAGCTGATCCCCAGCGGGCCTGATTTTTGCAGCAAGTCTCCTTGTGGCCCCTTAAGGGATTGAGCTGCTCAGCCCAACTCAACAGGGAAATAAAAACATAAACTTTTAATGTAAACTTTATCAATACGTCTAAAACACACACCGTACACGTTTGTGGGCAGTGGCGTTTGTTTTTTCATACTTGTGCTATGTCATATTTTTGTGACTTAGTCAATCTAACTGTGACCTCTCCTATAGAAGAGGCATGACGAACAGTGCCTGTATCACGTAGACACACACACTGAACAAATGGACTTGTTTGTCACCTGAGTGAACAGGGTGTATGGAGTATTCACATATGAGTGATTGACAACACATTGTTCGTGTGAATATTTGTGAATGTGTGTGTCAATGTGTAAAACAGCATTCCTTAAGACTGCAGGATAATCCCAAACACCAGATTAGAGAAGAATGGACACGTCTGACAGCCTCTGAAACTCTGCACTCAAAGGATCCTTTTGTTCTTTGAACGTCTCTGCTGTAATACACATAACACACACCTTTCCATA
This sequence comes from Acanthurus lineatus, assembly GCA_029814665.1. Classification (NCBI taxonomy): domain Eukaryota; kingdom Metazoa; phylum Chordata; class Actinopteri; order Acanthuriformes; family Acanthuridae; genus Acanthurus; species Acanthurus lineatus. Next base: position 3,829,417 of record JAPZDV010000021.1, read on the forward strand.
CACACACACACCCTACACCTCCCCTCTGAGCTGTGACTAGGTTCTTGTAACTCCATGAATCTGCAAAGTGGCATCTAATAAACCAAGTGATTTGAGTCTTCCTTGCCTTTGTAAACAGCATATCAAATAACAACGCCACAGCACTGCCAAAAGAGCGCTGGCACTCACTCCACAGCAGTGCAAACATTTTGACACAGACAGGGAGGAGCGGCAGGTTAATACAAGTCTGCTGGATCGCTTCTCTCTCATTCTGGCTCTTGATTAGGGCGGGTGTTGAACCTCGATACTATGTGAGAAATGTGCTAATACAGAGTATCAAAAAGATTTTTTGAAACTTGACACTTCTGTAAGTGAATAAATTCCAATTAGTGGTTGGATAAATATTTCTGAAACTAAATGCTGATGCTTGTGTAACTTGGATTGAATTTTTAAGTAGTAAGGTATATTTCGTTGAATAAATAAAAAAGTAAAACATATAACATATATCATATTTATGAAGACATTTCTTGCTTTCTGGAACAATAATAATATTATTGTTTATTCAACAAGGCAAGATATTAGAAACAGTTTCTTGTTTACAATGACAGTCTGGCAACTGCCAGCCAACTGTATGCCACGAGGTGCGTTAGACTATCATTATTATTTAGGCCAATCCTGATAATATGCTGACAAGAATTTTTGTATAAACAAATATATAACTACCTTTAATTTACTAAATTTACCTGTTCTAGCTGAACAAGTAATCATTGCACTTATGTCCTTAAAAAAAAACAAAGCTTATTGCACAGAATCATGCAAACTAAATACTGAGCTGGACGCCTCTAAATAGTAAAACTACATGTGAAGTAGGTCTTCTAACACAATTGCACGAGGAACATTTCATGACATAATGATACATGCAACAGCTTTTCCAGTGACACAACTCACATGCAGCTGTGATCATAAAAATCTTAGTTTGCACACTGACCTCTGCTAAAAGCTCAGAACAACGTAACAACAGAAAAGTCATGTGTTTCTCAAATTGGACCTGCAGAGACGTTCAGTCTGAGGCTCAGTGACTAAGTCCTGCCACTCATTATAAACCAGCACAGATAAACCGGCTGGTAAAAATAAACATTTAAATGAATCTGAGTTTAGCACAATGAAGGCCAACACCCTTCCCAACAGGCAGCCAGTGGGCCCAGATATCAAGTTGGAAAGCAGATTAAAAGTCCTGAAATGGAGCCTGGTGGGCTAACATTCCTGGAGTTCCTGTGCAGAGAAACTTTCATAGAATGACTTTTCCTTTCCAGCATATTTTATGTGACTTTACTCAGCTATGTTTGACTGCAATGTCTCTTCTCATAAAGGGACTTGGCTTTTTCTATGTCTGTGTCTGCCCGCATCCCACATTCCCTGATGGCCTTGTAGTGAGTCAGTAAAGGGCAGGGGTGGATTAGGCAGAACCACAAACCAGACCAGACCAGACCTAACTAGACCATACAGGGACAAACCAAATCAAACTGGGCTAAAACAGGCTAGGCCAGACAACACAAGGCATACCGAGCCATATCAGTCAAAAACAAGACTGTTTTCCAACTCTATTCTGTTTAAATTAAAGAAAGAAACACCATCATTCAATTTAGGCCTACATTTACACACACACACACACGCACACACACACACACACACACACACAGACTGACATGCTAGTATGCACAGCTAACTTTCCCAGGCTCCACCTCAGGGAGCACACATCATCCAAATGGCTGCTATGGAGCTGTGATTTTTAGCAGAACAGCTTTTTTTTCCTTTTACCGAGCCCCCTATTTTTAGAGATGGCTGAAATTATTAAACCCCTTGCCCTTCACCCCCTCCACACACACATGCGCTCACTCTTCATTCTCCTTTTCCTCCTCCTCCTCCTCTCCCCCATGCCCCTCCTTCTTCTCCTCTCTCCTGTTGTGTTTTGACCAAAAAAGTCAGAGACTGCAGCATTTTTCCTCGTCAGACTCAGACTGTCTAGACGTCAAGTCGAAGACAGACGAGGCTATATTTACAGTCTGACTTCACCCTGAACGCACATACGCACACAGAGACACATGCACACGCTGCTGTAACACGGCAGGGGGATGACGCAGGGACAACCGCACCTCTGCGTTGTCTGTTTCACTCTGACCATGTTCTGTTGGCCAAGCCTCACAGCAGTGGTCAACCTCAGAGGATGCTCTGTCACAGACAGCAGTCTGTTACCCCGACGAGGTCACAAGTCTGACAGATGAGGGAGATTTCAGTTGATCAGAGTGAGTCCAAAATATTTATTCACACAGTGCTGCTTCTGGTAGGTCCCATAAGTATTTTAAATCAAGACTCTGGGAGAAGGAGGGGAACAACTTAGAGGAACACACCAGCATCTTAAAGGTTTGTGTTCCCTGGGCATTTTTTTCCAACAACATCACTAAAAATAACAATAACACTTAAACAGAGCAGATAAATCAATTTCACCCAAAATCTGATGTTTCGCTGCAGTCATGTACACACCACTTGAGCTTCAGACAAATTTCCCTAAGGGCACAATAAAGCGTAACTACTGCATTGCTCATTGTGCTTGACTGACATCCCTTGCTGCTCCGTTTCTTTTGTTGCACCTGTTTAGGTGGGACTTCTTATACTTCTGTCATTCTTATCAGTACACTTGTGGCACAAATCTAAGCCTTACACTGTCCAATTCCAACCTGAACAGAGGTCTAATCATCCAGAATAATCGAAAACTTCCTAAAAAGCCTACCAAAGCGAGTAGGAACATAT
>JAPZDV010000021.1:3835480-3873695 GCA_029814665.1 Acanthurus lineatus
TTATTATTATTATTATTGTTATTATTATTATTATTATTATTATTATCATTATCTGTTTTTTAATTAGTGGTGTTTAGTTTGAACTATGGGAGTTGTAATGATTTTAGTCTTTCAATGATATCAGAAAATAGGTAACTCAATTGGAAACTAGAATCAGGGGATCAGATGAAGAGCAGAGCAAGTTTTGTTACTTTGTCCAACAAATAAGAAGAGAGGACAGACTGTGGAGAGTCAGAGATTCAATAAAAGTACAAAAAAAAAGGAGAATGAGGAGAATATTTCTTTTTCCCCTTCTAGAGGTTTTAAGTGAGAAACCAGAAGCAGTGAAGACAGTAAGGGGGTGGAGATGTAGCTGTACGGGTGTCAATCTAGGCTACCTTTGTGAATTGAATTTCCAGACCGCCTCCACAGGTGAAGTTTAACTTTGACCCAGAGACATGTGACCCCTGACCTGCAAGGCTGAAACCAGGAGCAGCACGGTTTGAGGACTCTGTTTCCATTTTTCCTCTACTTTTTGTCTTTCACTTTGAACAATGCGCCCTTATCTCCCTACAGCTGTGTGTATGTGTGTGAGAGTGTGTGAATGTGTGTTTAAATGTCTATGTCGGACTCAGTCTCTCTGCTTAGAATGCGATTCCAGCCGCAGTGATCTCATATGAGATGTTATCAGCCTGTTTACTGTTTCCCTGTTCCCCTGCAGCCACTATATTGCTTACAAATTGGACAATCAAGAGCAGGTGTGTGTATGAGATATGAAAGTGTGTGTATGTATGTGTGTGAACACATAAAACAACCCAGCATGAGTCTCCCTCTCTCCCTTCTCATCAATTCTTGAGTGCAGGTGGAAGAGTACTTCCTCCCCTGGTGAAAGCAGCACACAGACGCTCAGTCTGTAAACTTAAATGGCATTTAGTCACATATTTAAGAGAGCTGTTCATGTATTTATGGAAGTGCAGGGGCCACGGGCCCTCTGCGGGCTGCCGTCCTAACAAGGGCCATGTTGGATTGATTAAGTAGTCTGGGAAGGACTGCAGGGCAGTAATAATTTGACACAAAGAGTTTGAAGCACAGTTCTTACACTGAAATGGAAAAGATAATAAAAATTTCTTTACATGTTGGCATCACTTGCTTTTTTTCTTTATATATAGTCAAAAGAGGAAAGTTCTATCACAAAATTTGGAGAGCGAATAAGGAATGACTTACAACAAAAATTCCCACCTGATGTGGCAGTTCTTTGGTGTGTATCTCTATGATACTCTTTCTTTGGTATAAATTTATTCTGAGAAAACCTGACCTGGGACCCAGGCAGAGTGAAGTCTACATGGCGATCAGTGTAGTCAGGGCACGTAGTCACAGGTCTCAGGTCCGTATGACAATTTGTTCATAACTCATAACTTTGAAAGGATCTGCTTGATCAAGTGGAATCACTACAGGATATGAGGTTTTGGGAAATCAGCGCTCAGGTTAAAATGTTCACTATTACATAACAGATTTGGGAAATTTTTACAGATATTTAAATAATTTTTAAAATAATAACCATCTGTTTCCCAGGTGACTGTGTATTTTTTTGTTGATTTAGGATGTGAAAATATTCAAATAAAAGGTCTTTAACTCTGTAGTTGAAGCAAATGAAAGTTTCTATGTCTGTTTTTCGGAGGACATCATTATTTTTTATTGCTTGTTCCCTCTCTATTAGGTCTGTTCAGGTCCACCAAATTAAGTCTAATTATTGACAAGTCTATTTAAAACTGCTCTGACTGTGATTGGGTAGAATTTGAATCAGGAATATAATCTTTTTTTTTTATTAATTTAAGTTCACTGGTTTACCCCATTAGGTTCCACATTTATGAACTTATCCCAACTTTTAAATCATTGGCATAGCAAGAAGGTCTTGAGTTTATTAAGGCCATTTATTGGGCATTTTGCATCTGCTTTAAGTATTTGTGTGACTTCCCTAGAGGTGCACCATTTTTTCCACTTCTTCTATAATCTTATTTTAACTACATTTCATATTGCAGCTTATAACCGATAGCCCTTGTCTTTTTGCAGTGTAGAAAAGAGCAGGCACAACCCAGAAATTGAAGAAATTAACTATTTGTTCCATATTTTAGTTGGGGGCCAATGGATGCCTTATGTCAGACTAGTGTCTCTTAGATTGAGGTTTACATTGTACAATCCTGCATATTACAAGTTATTTACAAGGAATAAAATTACAAAATTAAAGTTTAAAAACATCAGAACTGAGCAAATCTGTGTTTCACAAAATTGTTCAATATCAGCGCTGTCTGATGAGTAGTTTGTCCTATCTTCATATGCTGGGACAACACTGACAGGCACTGGGTGGTGCAGAGAGAAAGAGGTGAGGGTAGTGAGATGGACAGGGTCTTTGGGGACAGCTGGGAAAACAGTGTTTTCATCATTTTCACAAAACATGAAATGGGCACAACATAATATTTTAAAAACAGATAAAATCCCCTTCCCAACTTCTGTTCTCTTTATCTCTTTGGATATTGATTCATTATCGTTATCAGAACACCACAGCAGGAGCAAAGGGAGTCATGAAACACACACACAAACACGCTCCCCGTTTCCTGAAACACAAAGACACGCATCAGGTTTCCTGTGGGAATTTATTTTCTAATCAGTTAACTGTGATCACCTGCTGCACACTGGTGCCGCCAGCCTCATCCAATAACGTCATTAAAACATCATGATCTAATACAGAAATCAAATAGAAAATGAAAGCTGCAAGGACAAAAGGACAGAAATCTAAGTGAAACAGTGGTGACATAAAGGGAGAGAGAGAAGAAAATGGCAACAAACTAAAGGAAGGGGGGGGGCAGAAAAGATGAAAAGAGGAGGAACAGGCAAAGAAAAAGACAGGATGCAACAGTCAGGATGAGTGAGCCACACCTGGGAAATCAGAAATTTAATCTACTTTGAATACCTGATACCAGGATGTAGTTAAACCCCCATAAAAACGTACACTCACTGCAGTTGAGTGCTCATACCACATTTGAATATGATCACAATCGCTTTCAACCAGTTTTAAGCGCATGATGGCAGAGGATAAACAAGCAAGTTGATTTTGGCAGAGAGTTTAATATTAGTTTGTCTGATTAACTGACATATTTTAGAGATGTTTTGTTCCTCATATGTAGGTTCCAGTCATGAAACAGGATACAACAGTTGAAGTCCAATTTATTTTATAAAAAACTTTTATGTGATTTATGTACAAATTTTCTTTCTTTTTTATTAATTTTAGTTAAATTCCATTGTAAATACTTTGTTTATATGAGTGTAAATCAGATATTAACTTTAGTTTCTCAATCAAATTCATGATTTGATGTTCATGGTTGGTAATTTTTACATTAATGTCAAAAATGAACAGTTTTAACCTAATTACAAAAATATCTTTTAGCAGATGCCTTATACTTGAACTAATATCACATGACTATGACCTGCAGGGTTTTTTTTTTTTTTTAGAGCACTATCTTAACAAGTCTACAGGCAAAGTTTGTCCACATATTCGGTCTATTTTTTGTACCCACTGCCGCGGCTGAACAATCAGCATTCGACTTTTGTGGAGAATGTGTGTTAAAGTGAATTTTCTGCCTTGCTGGGAGCTTATCTCAAAGTGAGGAGCTTGAAACTGTTTGTCGAGTAGGCAAACTATACTAACATTACACCATAATGTTTTAATAGGAAATTGAACTGGTTTATTCTTTATTGACATGATATATTTTGACAGGATGAATGCTTAGTTAAAATATCAGTTTGTCCTTACTACTATATAATTAAAGTTTTTTTCTTGTAAACGTCAAAAAACAACAAAATATAAGGTTGAAAAATACTAATACACTACATATATGCAGCAAAACACAGACACAGATAAAGCTGTAACACTTACCACAAGCACAGAGCTCAATAAACATAACTCCATTACACAATTACACACTTACACACACAAACACACAAGCCCGCTAGTGTTATCAGTAGGGAGACCAGATCAGATGAGAGCGGCATCCCTGTTGATACTGAGGCGATAACATCAGAACATTAACACAAAAACTCAGGGCCAAACGACACTGAAAAGGGCAAGTAATTACCAGTCAGTGTCATCAAAACATCACACATGGTCGCTCCATGGTCACACATACACACACACACACACGCACACACACACACAACTTATCCAGATACAAATACGATCTCTGAGCCAGTGATAGGTGTGTTTTCAAAATGTTCCTGTAATGTGTCCAATGTGAAAGATAAAACAAGAGTAGGGTAAATAGCAGAGTGTGTGTGTGTGAGTGTGTGCATGTGTGTGTGTATTGAATGCAGTGCCTCCAAATGTTGAGCATAGGAAACAGATGCCTAACCCCTGGCTATGAAAGAGATAGAGGGAGAGAAAGAGAAAGAAAGACAGAGGGCATGAGAGAGGGAGAGAGACAGAAAGTGTGTGTTTGTATTAGAACTTTCCAGCAGGGACTCTGCAGTCTTGTGGCTGTCATTCCACATTGTTCCACAGTCAGATACCCAGTGGGGTACACAGAAAATGAAGCAATGGTGAAGTTCTTTTCAGTTTCATTCTGACCTTTGCAAAGTCTTAACATACAATGATCAATGTGTCAAAGGTTCTCTGAAGTTGTTCCCAAGTTTGTTTACACTATTACACAATGAAACACGGACAGAGATGGTCCAGTATCAGTGCAGCCTTACCTTTTAAGAGCTAAAAAAAAAAAAGAATAACATGTCTCAGAAACTCAAGGCCTGAACCTAGCACTGTTAGTTTGTTGCTGGTGGCACTCTTGCCTCGGTGCTACCACTGAAAGGAGCAAATCAGAGGCTTTCAGACTACAGAGGTGAGAAACTTAGGATCCTTTAAATTGTGAATCTCAGTGTCACAGTTTAATTTAGAATCAATTCTGGATCCACAACCCATTCTTAACTCAATAAATAGAAGAAAAATTTACTTTCATTCTGTCTATTAATAAGTCTTTGGACCTGAAATGTGCCATTGGCCTTCTTTAAATTACACAAATAACTGTGTGTATGCCAGCTGCACACTGTCTATGTATACTTATATTAAACTCAGTATGAATGATGTACACAAAAAGCTTTTAATCCATGCCATGACTATTACTATATTTTGTACATTAATTGGTATAATAATAATTATAGTTAACAAATACCTGTTAGCTTTTTTTGTTTGTTTGATTTTAAATATGCATATATATTCTGTTTCATGTAAGTATGTTTTGCTGAAAAAGCTCAGTGTCGAGCTCTAACTGGAATGCTACAGGTCCCTTGTTAAGTCTGTTTTGATGGAATCAAGGCCGAACAGTTCTGACCAGGGATATCTGTTTTCCTATTCATTGGAAATGTACATTAAAATATGTCCATCCATCTCTTATCTCCTTCCTCTTCATGACCTCCCTTCCCTCATTCTCCTCTGACTCCTTCTCCCTCTCAATTTTTTAATCTTCTTTTAGCATCCCACCATTTTTGCCCCCCCTCCTTCTACCACCAATCTAAATACTGCAGATCCATCCCAGTGATGGTGCCTGAGGGTGCACTAACTCTGCTCTTACACTTCTGCTCCAGCCCTTCCTGTGGAGCTGCAGAGGGAGTCACTAAAGGAAGTCCTCATCTCACAGGACAGCCTACTTCCTCCTGAGAAAGAGGGATGAAGTTGAGGGCTGAAAGAAGACTTTCAGAACAACAAACCTATTTGTCTGCTACAAAGTGGACAGGAAAAGAAAGCAACCCCTTGTGTTTTGAATCAGTGGTTTTCAAATGTTGGATGGGGGTCTCTGTGAGCGTCTGGTTTCATTTGTTGTAAAAAAAGAATATATATTTAGCGTTCAGTGAAAAGCTGAATGGATATGTTTTCCATTGACCTCTTTTCTAGCCAAGCAACCATTTTATTGAATTGTCCTTGTTACTATGAGACCTATTAACTTGTTATGTTGTTAATGGGTTTTTTTTTTTCAAATAAGTTTTAATAAGCCTAGAAAAGCTTTAACCGCTGTTATAATCCAATAAACTCATTGAGTTTTGAGAGCAAGATGCACTTTTTGTGGCAATACTGTTTGCCCACATTTTGAGAAATATGAAACAAACTGCAAAACAGATTATATTCAAATATGCTTCGGGGCATTATAGGGCAAGTGGTAACCTTTTCAACTGTTTGTCATCTATTTCCACAATATCACTGATAACTGCAGCATAGATAAGGCATATTTTGAAAGATCATGTTACAAAAGAACAACAACAACAAAAGCAAAGGTCTGTCTAGGAAATGAACATCAATCTTTCTCCACACCCAGCAAATGCAATCTTCATATTCTTATTGTTTGCCCGACTAATTTATAAATGCACTCTAGTGCCAGCACTTGTATTAAACCTTGGTGCCGCAGAGTTTCTCAACATGATCATTATTTATACCAATACTGGGATGGTGCCTTAATGAATAAGATTATTTGTGTAGCCAGAGGACAGCTTGTAATTTCTGTTCCAAGGGAAGCTCTCAGAGAGGTGCGGTTAAGTTATGGAAAACACTCAAACTTTAAAATAACTTGATATCAAATTCTGTTTAACACAGCCAAGAGAAAGGTGAGTGCCTGGGCAGTAAAATAGGTGGGTGGTCATGTGTTCAGTGCGTTGCATGTGGTTATGTGTATACTAGTAAATTTTATCCAGGAACCTCATTGTTTCCTCATCATGGGTGAGTACAACTTCTGTCAAACTCTCAATTGTGCTGCATAAATCTGTGGAACCACTTAATAATTCATCTGCTGCTCCTGGCCAAAGGCTTTGGCATTGGCAGCCATAAATTTCCAGCAGTTTAGCTGTATGAGCATGCATAAATATTCTGAGTAATGAACACATGCACCTGCACACACACACACAGTGCGACATAAACATGCACACATATTAAAAATACAGCTGACCCAACTGTAAAGTAAACCCAGCAGTGCAGACAGGGTTAAACAATTCATCTCTGCACACAGCCCCTGAACAATAGAGCCAGTGTAATCTGAGGTATGTAGTATGAAAAAAAAATTCACATTATCGTTCACTTTCCCTTTCACAAACATAAAACAAGCACTCTTTCTGTCTCTACACTACAAACTACAAAAAACTACATCCAAGAGCAAACTGGAACACTCCTTGTTATGGATGCAACCATGCAAAAATAAAAACACAAGTAACAAAAGCACTTTCTGTACGCTAGCGACAGTTGGCAGGAGCGCGATACAGAACAAACGACAGGAGTGTTTTGAATTTCCCCCAGGCACACTCGCTGAGACTTAGTGAGAAATATTTTTCCTTCCTATCACACACACAATTGGCCTGAGGGTGTTTCCCTGAATCTAGATATTCAAAGAATCCTTTGTTTTTATATGATAACAGTTTACACTCAGAGGGAGGCAGCAGCTTGAGTGAGGCACTTATGGACCAACAATTCCTCTTTATGTATCAGTAAACAGTGACAAATGGCTGTCTCATTGCCTACTTGTATTGTGGTTTTAAAGTACACAAAAGCACCCAAAAACATCAATGCTATGCTATCTCCAACATTACCCAGTTTGTTGTTGCTGTTCTGTTTCGCTGTTTTTTTTCTTTTATTGTAAATGGCCCCTTGACTCAGAGTTTTCCATTACGACTATTAACTGGCTCTAGTAGCCCCCATTAGCTTTGTAATCAGGATTATGTTGTTATGTAAAGTCAACTCTCCCAAACCCAGAATGATTGGGGGAAGCAAATCAAAGCTGCTGGCACACTGCTGCCACACACAGTAAGTTAAAAACGGTAAACATTTCCACTCACCGTCACGTAAATAATGGATGTTAGTGGAGTTTTTTGACCAGTTTGAGTTTAATTTGGCATTTAGAGAAGAGTGGAGTGCTACAATTACTTTTTTAAGATGAAACAAGACTATAATTGTTAAAAACGGCACCTCTTATTGAATGAGACTTATTTGGTAGTGACGTGTGCAAATGCTTGGACATAAACTGTTGATATGAGCTACGGGAACACTCGTCGTGATATTTGTTTTCCTAGGATGGCAAGGCATCACCTGCCTTACTCTGCCTCTTATTAGCTAGAATGATATTCTCGTCCTAACCAATCTCAGTCCTAATACTGACAGTGAACCAACCAAACTTATTCAAGCGTAAGCCAAGTCCCAAGACTAAAAGTACTCAAGTAATCTAGAGTGTGATATTTTTACATACTTACATACATATCTGTTATATTAATGGATTGCTGTTGGTGCAATAACATATAAACAAGAATTAACATGTTGAAACTGTTCGAGGAGCAGCTTACTACTCTATATGTCTCTATATTTCTTACTCATCTTACAAGATGCATGTTTGTATGCAAAGTCATCAGTAACTTTAGCTGACATATACTGGAGTAAAAAGTGAAAGTATTCCCTCTGAGATGTAGTAATGTGGATGCATGAAGATAGAATCCTGCTTTTGCAAGACTGTATTTAATTGTCAGCATGCTATTAAAGCAAATTTTGGAAAGAAGGAGGGTGATGAAGACAGAGCAGGGAAGTAAAGATGCAGATCTGGATGGGGTTAACCTTGCCTGGACCTTGCAGGTGGGTGGTATAGAACCAGACCAGCTTCTTTACATACTTGAGTTAAAACCTCGTTAAAAGCCAATTAGGCAAAATAATAATCTACGCCAAATTAAACAGAAACTCATAATCAGCGGCTCTGCCTTCTACCAAAATAAAAATGAAAGGATATCGTTTTGAACAAAGGAAATATGAGCTCTAGTATAGTTTTTTTTCCCCCTCCGTGCGTCTGTGTGTGTCTAAGCTGAGAGACTGGTTCCCATGCTTGTGGACCACCAGAGTTAGCAGGTCAAGCTCAGAGGCAGTAAAAGCCACAGGCGCTGCAAAAGACACAAGCTGAGAATCCAGAGCTGGATCAGGCCTTCTTTCAGCAGGACAGTTTATGTGACAAATGCGAGGGGCCTGGTGTAAAATTTTGGAAGGAAGGCTAATTGCTTGGATTCCAACTGCCTCAAAGAATTAAACAAGTGGCCATAAAGGCACATGGTAGTGATTTGGCCTCACTGATAAGCATCTACACTGTGTTCCTCTGTCTTTCTCTGACACAAGTGCACACCCACAGAGCTATTTTTAAAAAAAAAATGATGCAAAACAGGCATGTACAGGTAAGATCAGATAAACACACACATAACCCAAAAGGAACGGAGAAACACCTGCTATAATGACATCATACAGGTGTGGTGACAGCTAACAGCTAAATACATGGTTGTCTCCATGCGAAAAGGCTCAGATAAATAATTTTACATACCTGAATCAACACCAAGGGCTGGATTAAGAACGCACAACCGCACAAAAACCCCACGGCTGTAACAATTATCTAGCATGATTGACAATGTCGGCAACAGATTATTGTATAATATCTCTGTAGTTGATTCTACTGTTAATACGTAGGACTATACTTAGCAGAGGATCACTTTGACTTCATGTAAACATGCACAACAATAGCACTGATACTTAACACTACAGGTGCAATATTTTTTAATTGTTATAATACACCACTGATATCTGTTGCTTCAGAGGCGTTTGAGGCAAATATTACTTTGAATGTAAAAGTCATAGCTATTCCTTCACTTTTTTTAGACACTGATGGATTGTTTCTTCCTCGACACCTGCTTATCTTGGCTTTATCACTTCACTAAAGTAAGATAAGCAGTATTATGGGAGTTAAGTACTGCTTACACCATTAGCTATGAGCACATGGTTTGCTAGCGCAATCTTTCTTTCAAAGTTCTAAAATGTTAGCAAGAAACTGGGGAAACAAAAGCAGAAAAGTGTAATACATCTGTGTACTGTATTCAAATGATTTCTGGTAATAAAACCAAGACTACACAAATGAGTTCAAATGTTTCCACTGCCATTGTTCAAATTTGGCACAAAGCAAAGCCGACAGGGCAATTCTTAACATGCCAAAATGACCTCAAAATACATTCATTCAAAAATAGATGATCATTTGTGCCTGAAAACCTCTTTGCAGATTTAAAACAAATGTGCATCTGACTTTGTGTTCAACCTAATATGTAAATGATTGCTGTTTTTTCTGGTGAGTCAGTACTGTCACAACAAAATTAGAACATTTTAGTTTTAGTTTTTGAATCCCAAGGCTTCTCTCATTTTTTATTATGTTCACTACAACCATCACTAGACAGCTCCAGTCAAGAATTAAAAATGCATAATTCTGTAAATAGATGCATTGTGGTGGGACATCGATGTAGGCTTTTCTATCTGTTGTGCAACTCAATAGTGAGCAACGATATACTGCTGCTGCTGTATCTGAGGTGTGTTCACATTCCTGCCCACAATTCCTGTCCTGAAATACAGATGTAGACGCTGAAACAACCTCTGGCAACATGACCCCTGGTGACATATGCACACAGAGAGTAGCACAAGTAAAAACACCACAACCTGCTTGTTCATTAAAGATGTGATCGGCACTAACAGGCTAAATCAGTACCATGTGGTACACAGGGAGCCTGCCTGCCCTCTGCTCTTCAATATATTGGGATGAACATCAGACAGGGCAAGCTGACAAGATACATATGTCTAACACTGCATTAGCACATGTGGGTATACAGCAGCAATCTCTTTAGGTCAAGGGTTTCACATTTTTCAGTTTGAGATCCATATAATGTCTAAAAAGGATACTTTGAGAGCAAGATTTATTCAAACGTACAGTTTTCCATAAGAATAAAGGAAATGTGGCTTTCAAGAAGAACTTCAGAAAATGCTGAATTAAATTACATTAAACTTGATTTCTTTGGTAAAGAAATCTGGTGTATCTTAACTGGTCTATTTGCTACTACAAGACCCTAAACCCAGCCAGATCCACAGGTACTGTAGTTTAGTCTACGTGGCTAGAATTTTAAGCAGACATTATTGCTGTGTAGGCACGCGAGCTGCTACTCAGTGGAATGTCTTTGTCTGTTTTCCAGAGGGAAACCATATCCCCAGTATTCCTGCCTGTTAGGCCATCGAAGAACGCCAGAGAGAAAGTGAGCCCAGTCTGCCCAGAGCATACCTCCGGCCTCCCTCTTATTGGAAAACTGGGATAACGCACGGAGGAAATGCCTGGCATATTCCCAGAACTAAAAAAGCGATCTAGACATTGAGAGCAAAGAGGAAAATATATTAAGTTAAAATTAAAGACATTTTTGTCATTTTCAATACGCAAAGTCAAAAATCAGAATCAGATGAGGTTAACCACTCAGCAGAAACAAGAGGAGCTGGGTGATATCGGCCTGGTTTGCTTACAGCTCTAAGCATCACAGACACATGCGTGTGTTTGTGTGTGTGTTTAAGTTTGAAGTGTGTTGTGACTTGTGAGTGGTGTAGACATTAAGTGGCTGACATTAGATCAAGTCTTTGTGGGCTTGTCCACTCACATGCCTTTCGATATGTGTGTGCATGTGTTTGTGTGTGTGTGAGTGTGTGTGTGTGTATGTGTGTTTTTGCATGCATACATGAATGCTTTCCAGAGTGTGCACCTGTGTCATATAAATCCGCCATGAGCTTGCTCCCGTAGCAGCGCTACATTTCCAATAACAGTCACAGAGAGGGCTTGAGGCGAGGGGTGGAGAGATGGCTACTGTACATGGCTGTAATAGAGCACAGCTGTGTATGCATGAGTGCTTGTGTGTGTTGTACGCATATGTGTTAACACTGTCAGAGTGGTCCCACAGACAAACGTGTTTCTAAAGGAGGGAGAAAGTTGCAAGTTGCTTGTAAATGTAAGATCTTTGATTTTGATTGCAGTTGGCTGCAGCTGAAACATACACATCAATTGATGATGGACAACCAAAATAACAAAAGATGTCTTTTATCTCTCTCTGTTTTTGTTTGTCATGAAGTGCTTCTCTCCTGTTTATGTGACAGTTCTCTAAAATATTTAAATAATTTACCAGTTTTTCTTTGACAAATGTTTAAGTTCTATTTATCACAGGATTTTTAACCCAGAGTTCATGGCATCCTGACTCCCATGTGTTTTGGGGTTAGGGAAAAATTGTGGTTTTGGATGAAAAAAAAATTAAGAAGTCATTGCAATGTGCAAAGTTAGTGTTGACTATTTTAGCATTTAACCCTGACTATTATAATATTCTAGCTAAGTTTCAGTTTTTTACTAAAATGCATTTTTTGTTTGTTTGGTTCAATACCAGTTTTAAAGGTGCTGTACAGAACATTTTTGGACCAATTAAAGTACCATTTCTACATGGTGGTCAAAGCAGTTCTGTGTATTGCATCTACAGGGGTTTATTTCTAGTTTAAATGTGTACAAGAGTGTACTGAAGTGTAATGAATGTTGACAACAACATTAGACATAAACACTGCACTTTATATTGTTATCTATCAATATAGATTCAGTCAAACAAAGTCAATCGGAGAACATTTTTTTGAGCCAAACTTGAACAATCATGGGAGTTTTAATGGAGGAACTTTACAATGAATGGCGTTATTAGGAATATAAATGTCTTCACTTCAAAAACCTTTTTTTTAACCTGAGAAAAGAGGACAAGTTCAAGTAATTAAGTGTTGTCACATATTCAGTCTACATTTTAAAAATGGCTCTAAGATTATCAAAACTGTGATATCATACAGAAACTTTCTGATCAAAGAATATAATTAGTAGAGGTGAGATTGAGCTTGAAAAACAACAGCTTTCAGATCAAGATAGTTCTAATTGCTATGTGAAATTGATTCTCTGCGTTTGCTACCAAAAACGACTGATATTAAGAGTCCAGCAATTATATTTACAACAAATTTCAGTGGATGTTGTATGCCAAAAAAGATGTAAAAAAAAGGCTATGGGAAACAGATCTACTAACTCCTACTACGTAAGTCATAAGTAACAAGTAACATGTGATAAGTAACAATTTTGCATTGATAAATAATTTGCAGACACATTTAATGTAAATATCTTGTCATTATTTTGATATAAAAACTCATAGATCAGGTGGCATTTTGTTACCCACAAAACACATCTGTTGATGCAGATTAATTATGAATAAACATTTAGGAGACAGTGTTTGTCAAAGATTTCTGACTGTTGGTTTGCCTCTGAAATAAGTAAAACTACATGTAAATAAATAAAGAAACAGAAACAAAAGTAAAGAAATAAGAGTAAGTATAAAGAATGAAAGAGTATATGAGAGAGCGAAGAAACTCCTCGCATCACATTGAAGCAGCAGGCTGTGTGAGGGCCCAGGATGCCTCTCTGTGCTTTAGCTCTGTGGTTTCACTCTGGAGTTCTTCTTCTCTCCTGGGAAATAAAAACATTCTTGTTTTCCCTCCAAATGAGCGTACTGGGGGCAGCCAGATGTGCAGAAGGGGAGGAGGAGGAGGTTCCTCTCCTCACAGACTAAACTGAGGGGCTGGGCGAGGGGACCTCCAACACCAGCTCCTCTCCTCCAGGAGAGACAGCCCGCAACCTCGCCTTTCACCTCTGACCCTCACCCCTGATCTGAGAGATGGGGAGGGGAAGGGGGGACTGTAAGGAGCTCAGAGAATGTAAACAGCCAATCACCACATACAGAGTGACTTTCTTTAGTCGTTTTTTTTGGGCCTTGCTGGAACAAAGCCAAACAGATGATGCAGATAGTGTGCTTCTTTCAATTGGTCTCCACATATGCATACATAGAGCATACTGTATGTGTGTTGGTGGTAGGGGGGCTGGTCCTCCTTTCTTTTAATTCTGGCCTTTCCCCCTCCCTGAGGTAATTGAGAGAATTGCGTCAGCCATCTATTCCAGCCTGTTGGCCCATCAAGAGGAGAATACCATCAATCCTACCGGGACCTCGCGAGAGACCACCGGCTAACACTGAGGAGCTGTCTGGGAGGAGGAGGAGGACACGGGTTCGAGCCCTGAACCATGGGTGGAGAGACAGAGAGGTGGAGGGAGGGAAAGATGTAGGCAGATAAGAAGATGAGGGAGGGTGGGATGGAAAGGAGGATGGGAGGGGGAGGATGGGAAGTGTTAAGAAATAAAGGATGAACCGAGAGCTAGGGAGAACTATGAGGTGAATGGAGGAGGGAAGGGGGGGGGCAAGGGTCTCGAGGGGACAAAGTTAGTACAGGGCGTCCTAATGTGGTGGAATGCTCCTGCATGTTCTTCATCTGACTCTCTGAATCCAGTCTAACTGAATGTGAAAATGAACTAGGTCTAACAGACTGAGTAACTGGAAGAATCTGGCATTTTTTCAACCAACATGTTTCCACACAGGGCCTTTATCAGTCCGGTTTGCGGAATGGCCAAATGTTCAGACTTCACTGGCCTTGTCATTTTATAGACTTGTTAGTCCCATAAAGGTTGGAGTGCCAAGTGCTGTCCAAATCGACAAGGGGGCTTGTGTGGGCGAGAAGAATATTTTGTTTTTATCCAGCCAGGATGATCTGCTTGTAATCACAAGGATAAGGGCTTTGTGTGAAAAGCAGGGTAAAGGATCAGGCTTAAAATAAATATTTGACATTGTCAGAAGGCAAAAATGTTGATAGTTCACCTTTCTGTGGTGCCACAAAAGGCATGATTATGTAGATTCCTCTTGTTTAAATCCTACTATCGACTGATCCATCTTCAAGAACTGTGTGTTTTTGAAGAATCAAACATACTCGGTTATAATTTAAACTTTCCATCTCTTCTTAAAGGCACTTGGCAAAAAATTTTGACAACAAGATGCCATTCAAGAAATTCTGGGAGAAGGTCTTGCTATTGGCCACGTCCAAGAAACAACTGAGGTCTGCTACATTTTAGCCTCTTGCAGCTGAGCTTTTAAACATGACACATTATGCATGACTAAAGACTGTAGGGCTCAGTATGCAGGTGAGGAGAGTGGATGTTACAAAAAAACCCAGAAAGGAAATAATAAAAATGTAATCTCAGTTTCGTCTTTTGAAATGTTGTTGGAAGTGCAATATGCATATGAGACCAGATATTTAAGGTTCTAGGACTCATGGAGAAAAAAAATCACAAAGACTCTGCTGTAACACCCTGATGAATGCTTGTGCTAAAATTAGTGGGTAGAATTAAGTGTTTAAGTTCTTTTTTACATATGATTCTCTAGCTACTCAAGCACCTAGTTGTTAAAACACAGGGAAAGCACACTCCTCCTATCTGAACTGAAAAAAAACCCTCTTCTCTACGTCGGGGAGCAGTTTGATAAGAAAGCAGTCAACAGGGGAAAAGCCCAGAGTCACTGTTACAACCTCTCACACTTACTGTTGTGGGATTGTTGAGAGTCAGATAGCTAGCATGGCATTCTTCTCAACAGGAAGCAGCTCTTTTCTCTGCACTCCCAGACCTGGCATGCTAGGAAATCAATGCACTGCCCTCATAAAAGCCCTCACTTCCTGTCTATACAGGAAACAGTCACTCACTCGCTTGCTCCTGATATCCTGCGGGTCTCAGTCTGTCTGCGAGATTGTTCTGCCAATCAAAACATGTTTATCAATGAAAACAAGCGCAAGAATGCGACCTTATCAGTACGTCATTTGTTGTCTGAAAGCGAGCGCTGAGATTGAATCAGGTTGTGTGATGAATGTAGTGTAAGGTAATAAAAGCCATTGAGACAAACTGTTAACTCACAGACAGGTCGGTCCTGACGGAGCTGGCTGGATGAAAAGCGAGGCTGCATCGAATGTAGTTTTTCTCTGACATGAACACACACACACAGCTTTGCTGAGTCTGTCTGCACAGCTTTCCTTCCTTCCTTTTTTGTAGTATTTTTTCACATTGTTGGCCCAAAGTTTCTTTTTCTCTTGTTTCTTTTCTTTTTCTTTTTTTTTATTTATAGTCGCTGACCCTCATCTGTACATTTTCCCAGCAAGACTGAGGCTCAGGTTACCTGTTCCAAAAGAAAACATATTAGCCCACGTAAAAAGAAATGGAGCACTATCAATAAACTCTACGCCTTCTGTAAAAAAATCCTTCCCTGGTGCTTAAGTTTGTGTGTCTGTGGGAAACAGAAAAATTACATGTTCAAGACAGAAAGTCAGAAACCCCAGTAGCATCTCTTGTGGGATTCATTTTATTCTCTCTGCCATCACTTATCGTTTTATTTTTTCCCCATATTACTGCATCTCTCCAACTTCCACACCAGAGGTGCTAATCCAACAATGGTTATAAACCCCCTTGGATGGTTGTCAACTCTGCTTCCTCTTCAGGTGAAATATGCCCCCCTCCCTTCAAATCAATTACCCCTCCTCCCTCCCAGCTGCTGAGCTCTTATTTATGAACTGAACCTGGAGTCTGGGATTATGGCAACATTTGACCTGCCACCTTCGACCCTCCAAGACGACCCTGTACGCCATTAAACTGCCTCTCTCCTGCTATTACCCAATTTGATGACTCACTTAAGGGGGATCCCAGGTAATATGAGAACAAGATGGCAGATCTACCTACTATAATGGGGAAAATGGCTGTCAATTAGAGGATAGAAGGGCTTCAAAACTAAAACTTCTGAGATCCTACATAACTTGTGGATGCAAACAAAGCTATCATTTTACATTACTGTTGTTTGCAACCCTGTGACATCTTGTGCAACATCTGAATCATAAAGAGGAAAATATAAAAGCACAATATTGACAGGACATTTTAAAACAAAACTAATTTGAAAAAAAAAGAAGAAGAAATATTGAACCATTACAACAGTTTAGCCAATTAAGATCCTCTTTTTGAGATACTTAATGGATTTCTCACTTAAGAACAAAATGGAAGACATTTGTCAAAAATTGAGGAACCCCCAAAACCTGAGAGAGAGTGAAGGGATCTATAACCAGCACTCCACCTGGCCTTGCAATTGTTTATTATTTCCATAGTCCTTTGGTACTGGGGAGAAGTTGAAACAAACACTGGTGCACCTGTTAATTCCACCCCTAGGGAAATGGGCCCACAAACTCTCCAGCTATTTCCTGTGGCCTTGGGGAGGGTGCGGGATGGGCAAGCAGAACCAGATGACGGGGTGTTTGGAGGTTGTCGAGGTTACGGCTCAGTGTGTAGTGGCCATCAGGGAGGTAGAATCAGGGGTAAAGGCCAGGTTGGGGGGCAGGGCCACACCCAGTAGGACAGGAGGAGGCTTAGAGGGGTGAGGGCAGGAGAGGACCTGAGCCCTTCATGTGAATCTGTTCCAGACTCAAAGCTAAATGACAGTATATTGGATCCAGACATGAGCAGGAGGCTATTTGTGTGTGTGTGTGTGTCCAAGTATGATGTGTTTGAATCTATGTATATATACTACAATAAGGGATCCCCATTGAATAAATTGATTGAATAAATATGTCCAAGAAAAAAATGTTTTAGCGTCACAACGGATTAGACCAAGTTAGAATGAGTCTGTTCCAGCGCGGGTTTTGGGAGATAAGATCATGAACGATGTGTGGTGTCAAGTGAATGTATGTTTACATTCTGCACTAACTGCTGTTCGTTGTTCTCATTAAGACCATTTTAAACATATTTAAATTCTACAAAACTGGAACTGTGACTGCCACATATTAACAGCCATTATCATTAAAATGTTGTTTAAAAACTGCGCACAAACTGCAGTGTGCTTTGAGTGAGAGAGTTGTTTTATTATCTAGTTCATCAGGTATCAGGGGACATCCACCTTAAGTTCTCCTTACGCATGCAAAGTTTTATTACTTCCTCAATGCAAGGTTTGGAGTTATTCTCCACAGTTCCAGCATTCGGCTTCCAGCTCAAATTAAGCTTTTTTTTAAAACTTTTTTTTTTTTTTCTTTTTTACGGATAAAAACAGAAACTAATTAACAAAGCAAAGCGAACTGCTCAGGGACATATGTTGGTCATTTTAATACTGTGATTAGTGTTTTCTTCATTGTGTGATCTCAGTACACCACAACATGAAATTAATCTACAGTTTTCAACAAATAATTCTTGCTGTCTATCAAGACTTGGAAAACCTGGGTATTTTGGTGATGTTATGTGTGGAGTCTTTGGTCTGTGTGAGTTTTAATAATCCTGAAGGATTATTATTACAGCAGTTGTATGACTGCAGCAAAGTGAACATGGAAAGCAATGATTGGCAAGATCATGATTTGGATAAAAGCAACATTTTAAATGTAGCTATTTTCGATAATTGCACCAGTAAGTAGGTTGATGAGTTAAGTATGTATGAGCTGAAGCATAAAGATGCGCTTTAATTGGAAAAAGATGGAATAAAATTTGGGGAAATAATTATATAATTTTCCTTCTCTTTCCTTTTTAAATAAACTATTTTAATCTAGGTTTTTGTTGTGTCATAGTCCGAGTGTTTGCATTTCTCAATGTCTATTATTTATTTTTCAGCAGTTTTAACAAAATTTAATCAACAAACTGGGTGGGCACAATGGTGGTATAATAGTAGGGACAGTGAGGCCCAAGTAGAAATAACAAGGAGTATCCAGGAGTAAGATCTGTTCATCTGATGCTGTATTTTGTCACCATCTTTACATTAGCCATCCCTCATCTAGGGTTTCAGGCTGGGAGCAGATATAAAACTGTCGACGTATACAGATAAACACAGAGAAGCTCCTTCAGCCCACCTGCCTGCCTCCCTTTGGTGTGAAAACATGATTCCTTCACCCTCATCATCCTACGCCCCCCTTTTGCTCCTTCTCTTCTCTCTTCCCCCCTGCTGCTCTGTGCTGAGGGGAATTAGAAAGCATAACAGCCAAGAGGTCCACTCTCATGGAACACCCAGGTTGCTCTCTTCTCCCCTCCTCTTCCCTCTGCTCCACCTCCTCCAAGCTTCCTGCTCACACAGCAAGCCCTTTCTTCTCCCAGGTCCATGTTTCAGGAGGAGTCAGTTCACCAGCGCACCACACCGGTGAAGCAGGGCCAAAAAGAAGGGCTCTGAGCAGTGGGGGCGGACTGGTCAGTTAAATTGAGCATGGCAGCACTGAATCCATCACAGAGTGGAGAAAAGGAATACACATAAATATAGTCTTTAGAAGAAAGAAAAAAGGTGGAAAAAAGCAAAACATCAGGGTGGTGGGGGAAGAGGGCAAAGGGCAGACAAAAAGGAATAGCAGGACTCAGGACTTTGAAAAGCCGTCAAGAGCAAAATCCTGATGTTTGTGTTTCAGCATGTTGCATAGGTTCCACAGCTTGCCGGAG
The DNA here is from genome assembly GCA_029814665.1 of Acanthurus lineatus. Lineage (NCBI taxonomy): Eukaryota > Metazoa > Chordata > Actinopteri > Acanthuriformes > Acanthuridae > Acanthurus > Acanthurus lineatus. The sequence goes on from JAPZDV010000021.1 coordinate 3,854,674, forward strand.
TGTGTGTGCACTTTCTGACAGCGGAAAACATTGAAAAAATAACAGTTATTTTGTTTTTTAATGATGCTGAAGATCATGTTAAGATAGTAACTGCCAGCTCGCAAAAAAATTGCAGCAGTGATCATTTTAACCCAAACCATGATCTTTCCCTAACCCTGACCAAGAGTTTTAAGAGAAAATTAAACAGTTGGGTCCTGTGCTGACGGTTTCTACAACAGAAACACTGGGACACCCTGACAAAAAGTGACAATTTGCTTCAGGTCTCAGTGGGCCAGTGTGTAAGGAGGCTCATTAAGACATTTATCACCTCATCGGTTTGGGTGCTGGGACCACGATGTGCTGCTCGGCCCTGTGACAGAGCTGCCGTCATGGTCTCTCTGTCTGTCAGTGAGTGTGAGGCCTCAGCATCATCAGAAGTCTCGGAGGAGGGCGCACTGACAGACGGGATATAAACCACAACCCAAACAGAGTAAGACTGAGCGAATGGAGAACGGAGAGACAATGAAAAGGAGCGTGGTTGAGGAAGTGAGGGAGGTCAAAGTGAATGCGCAAGATAAATTGACAAAAGAGAGAGAATGGTATGTTGTTCCATTTTAAGGAGGAGAACTGGAAATGATTTATAAGAGCTGTGAGAATCCCTCCAAACATGATCTGACCAGACAAGAGCACAAATCACTGCTCAGTGGACGGCTAGCATTCCTTTTTCAGACCCATGGCATTTGCCGAGGATGATACTTCAAAAGAAAAGTTATATTACATATCATCAGTCCATTATGCCTCATCTCTGCTGGACCTTCCACCTATTAATCCTCCAACTTGTTAAAAGGGAGAGGATTCAACAGACAGCCATCTCTTTTCTCTTTCAGCTGTGCAAGGAATTCTCTCTGTGCCCCTTCCTCATATAACATGTCGCATTAGATAACATGTTTCTGCATGGTCTGCTGTGCTTTTGTGTGTGTTGTGTTGAAGTTAGTCAATGCCAGTGCAGAAAAACTTTACTTTTTCAGGTTGATACCAGCCTTGCGACCCTGGAGCCAACTCCATCGTTATGGAGATTACCTTCTCTGATTTATGACCCGGGCAGAGAGATCCTGCTGGTAACATCACTCACACACACTCACAGACACACACACACACACACCTGTCCCTGACCAGCTGTGAAAAATCACAAATCACTTTGCAAACAGCGTCAATCTCTCTCTGGCCTGCCTGGATGTGTTTGACAGGTTGTGTAGCCCCTTTGCCAAGCTCTTCTTTCAGTTTGGCCCTGCCAAGCAGTATTACATATGCAAAAGTTAATGGAACTGGCCAAACCATTTTGATACGGGAGACTGACCCTGGGAATTTATGCTGGCAGTTTATCTCTGTCAGTGGGAGGATGAGGCATGATAGCTGGAGAATGAATGACTCCTGTTAATTCTGACCAGAATTCTTGCACCATGCTGTAGATATGTGGTGCCAGGGCTGCCAGTCATTCAGCTTTCGACAGCAACACTCTAAAATTGAAATCTTCCTGGTTAATCACCAAGCAATGGCACTGTAAATTTCACAAATTAGAACTAAAATTATCATAATGTGCTTAGGTCTTGATTTAATTTTTTAAAAAAATCACAAGTTGTAGCACCTCCTGTATCTAAAAAAATAAAAAAATAAATTATAGGCAAGGTGCTGATTATCAACAGTCAAAAATTTAATTTGAGAAAAAAGTTAGATGCATTATGACACACTGTGTTTTATCAAAGAGTGTGGATAAAGACAGAGTATCTGTTTTTACCCTAACCCAAGGTAACAAAGGTACTGAACACTATCCCAAGTATGAGGTTACGTAGGAAAAGGTGTAACATTTTACTGCGGCACATTATGGCATGCTATACAATAATACAAAAACAAACTATAGCATTAGCTGTTTTCATTGCTTTGTTCACTTTAATGTTTACATAGATGTTTTTGTGTAAGCAATATATGCTCTATGTTAATTTATTCAGTAAAGACAATCTATTAAATGGAAATTATACATCAAGTGGGCTAGTTAAATGTTACTAAAATTGCTTTCTAATTATAATCGTGACACAGAATGTCTTTAGCCTGTTCTTGTATATCCCAGCAATAGTATTAGATTGAACTAAGACTAAAAAGTTGGTTTCTTTTTAATATTACTGTTAGTTTCACAACAACTGTCTAATGTACAACAGTGTAGTAAAACAGTCAAGCACTCATTACTTTTGTTAACTACTCAAGTTTAAACCCCCTTCAGTCTGACATGTGAGAAGAGTCATCCAAACAAACCACTGTTGCTCAAAAATGTAAGTGTGACCTCTGACCTTAAAGTCAGATGGGGGCTCCGTGTCACAACAACCCTAACACTCCTGCAGGAGTTGGAATTTCACTGTGGGGATAAAGCCAGCACATGCGACAACAAATGGCAGACGTCAGCAGCGTTGGTCTCTCATAATAACATACATATCTTTGACTCAAACTGCAGGGCAGACAGAGAACTGTGGAGAAGTGAGGAGGTGGAGAGAGGAGGGTCTGAACCTGGGGGTCATTCATCAAGTAACCTTCAGCAACCTTAAACCCTCTCACAGAGAGAGTAACAGAGAGACAACAAATGGTGGTTTGTGTTACTCAGCCACATGCTAACACACATTCTCGGGCACTCCCACTTCAAAATCTATCAAACAGGGGTGATTCATGACCTCTGAAGTCACAGGGGAGCAACAAAACACATCGGACACACTTCATAAGTGTGTCATGCTGGAGGCTGGTAACCACAGAGATCCTGTTATGCACGGCATCTTTATTGCAAAACATACTGTCCATACAGTCAATCCTGCTCCGTCAGCAGACAAGAAAAGACAGCCGCTGGGCTTATCTTTTACTACATTTATACATGTGTTTTACTGTCATCCCTGCTTTTCAAATATGTGCACTGAATTTTTGTCATCCTTGTGGATGACAAAAAAACAAGGTCTCAAGGAATTACTTCTTCATATTAAGGGATCACCAGCAAAACAATTGCGAAACAGTGATACTTATGATTTAAGGTAGCAATTCAAACAAATGAATGAAGAAAAAACAGACAATAAACAATAGAGAATGAAACGTGTGCAGCTTCCAGTATGTACCTGAAGCTGTAAAACAAAGACAGGCAGAGACGTTTGTGTGCTGCTCGATTGTTGAATGTGTGTCGACATGCACTGCTGCAGGCGACGTGTCATCAGTTCTGTCTGAGGCGAAGTGGAGTGTGAGGGAGTAGACAGAGAGGTGCTAATACTCAGACAGACAGACAGACACAAGACTTTGAGTTCAAGATGAGCTGCAAGCCCGTCACAATTCACTTGTCTGCTATCAGCACTCCGGATTCTGCTGGAGGCTTCAACACGCCACTCAACACTGCACTGCTACGCAACACACACACACACACACTCAGCGACAAGTACTTCTATTGTGCACGGGGTCAGACACAGAGGTTCTTTCTGCTTCTCTCTTTCTCACACACATACACCTGCCTTCACTTAACCAGCCCGTACATCAATAAAATATTGATTACTTCCTGGCATTCTTGGACAAAATACAATGAGCCTCCTGTCTGCTGTCATCAATGGTACAATAGTCTAGAACATGAGCGATGAAATTCACATGCCAATAGTGATGTAGATCATTGCAGTTTAAACAAAAATTTAAGAACTTCACTAAGAGACTCTGTGAAAATCACACCCCACAACTCTAATACAATACAAGTAAATGGTTTTTCATTTGCAATGATTTAAAAATAGCATCTTTTTCTATAAACTAGCTTCATTTGCCAGCTAATATGGTACACCTATGTTCCACAGGCACTCAACTAATCCTATACATCACGTTCAGTTTACTCACACTGTTTACTGAGTGCTCCTCCACAGTAGAAACTGTTGCATAATGTTGTCAGTGGCTTTCCCCAAAGGCAAAAACAGATGAATCAAAGTCTGCAGGTTTTGAAAAAAGGGGCATTTAGGGGGAAGGAAGGATGTGATGAAAGACATTATTGAGTCACATTCCTAAACTTTGTTGAAGTGCAATACTAAATCTCTGGATTAACCCAGTGAATTAATGTAACACTGCAGTCATGCAAGGTCTGCTTCTTAGCATAACAAGTGACATACACAATTATTAAAAACACTTCCCAGTATAATGCAACGCAGTTCAACTGATGCAAAATACTATCGCCTACGGCAAAATGATTATGTGTTTGAATTTTGATCTTTATTAGTCAGATTTTATTTGTTTGAGCTTGGTGAACCTTTCAGATTTACAACTGAGTGCCTGTCCCTCAGGGATAGCGGTTTACATTTTCTCTGACAGTTTCCTTTTGCATAGCTACACTAAACAGCTAGTAATCAGGATTTATTCCAATCATTTTATTAGTTTGTGAGCTGATCATTCTGATTTAATTTTAAGTCCATGATTAATTTCTGCATTAAATGCTTTCAATATAAGAAAAAAAGAAGGTGTGGTGATAAAACAAAATATATTTCAGTTCTACAGATACAGCTCTGCACATTTAAAAGAAAGCACTTCATGTTTATGTTTGCTATACTATGTAAAAGTCTTATGTGCCCCTCAAAATGATAAAATGAACAGCAATAAACAATGTTATTACAGGCCCGTTGTTTTGCTCATACTCTCTGTGCTGCGCAGTGAAATGATAACAGGCACAAGGATCACAGTGATGAAACTGTAGGTCACATGGTAAGACAAGATGTTCAGTGTCAGACAAAAATAATCAGCTCTAACTCTACTAGATATTTTCTTGTAATGTATTTTTGTGTGTTGCAACTAAGGAGCTCATTAAAATCACAGAAGACATTTCAGTCAACATGATGTCATTGGTCAAACAGTTTGCATGCAGAGAGAATCACACATACGGTTTTACCACAAATGTCCACTCTGCTGCTCTCACAACACATCAATAATCACTGTCAGTACAGTCTCAAGCTGGCTGGTTCCACCTCATTGGCCGTGATAAATCGTCGAACGTGTTTTCCCATGATTCTAAGCGAGGCTGGCAGAGACTAACTCCGGCTCGGAACTCTGGGAGTGGACTCTGGCAGCGCTTCTCACCGGAGCCGTGACCTCTCCTTCCCTCCCTCACCGCCCGCCCCTTTAACCTTTCCGCTCTACTTTTGGTGGGTTCAGAATGGGATGGCAGCGGTCAGGTGAGGAGGCCACGCTGCTGAGTTATGGCCTGAGCCAGGACATGGTCAACCTGCCAGGATTCCTCATGCAGACTGAAAGGCATTGCAATTATGATTTCAGACAATAATTGAAGCATAATGAAGATGGATGGGGTCAGCAGAGAATGCTGGTAGGTCACTTCACAGGCTATTTCACTACATTTATTTCTAAATGGATCCAGCTAATAGCTGGAATACAACAGGTGACCAGGGCTTAACAGAGGCTGCCCATCATTAAACCATCAGAAGCTGCCATCAGTATTTACAAGGAAAAACCAAGATAAAATAGTACAGTGAGTGTTGTATCCTGTTCTTTTGTACATATTTAAAACAGTGCCAATTGATTTGGGCTTTGCTTCTTGACTCACACATTAGACTGTCCAAATCACAACACTGCAGACACTTTCCTATTGTCTTCATTTGGCTGATTTACTTTAAACAAAACTAACAAATTAATCAATATTTCTAAAAGACCAAAACACATCCTCCTCATTACAGCTGACTTTTCATCTGATTAATCCAAAATTAAATACTCAGAAGATAAATTTACCATTAATCTAATACTAATTTAAAAAATCAAACAACCTTTGAATTGTCACAATTAAAAATAAATTCTGGGAATGTACTTCACTTATACAACACAAAGAAATGACTAACACTGACTGACTACATTAGCAGATTTAAAAAAATTACAAAAGAGAGGAGGAGCAATTAAAAATACTTGCACTAAAATCTGGAAATGCTCTTATTTTGGGGCATACACATGATCGGCCAGAAGTCTTTTTTAGAACATCCCCATAGACTGTTCTCTGTATGGCACTTCAGTGTATTTCATATACCACAGTCAAATCTGCCTGTTGATTTATGGCCACATGTATGTTGGCCTCTTTTGCAATGCCCCGTTACTGCAGTGGCAGAGTTGAAATAAATGCACTTTTACTATCTGTGAAAGCACTGAGCATTGAGTTTCTGGGAAAAACAACAGTAACATACCACTTGACAATTTCTTGGAGAGAATCCATCGCTTCATGGATCACAGGTTTCACCCTTTTTTAAAAAAAAAAACAAAAAACAAAAAAACAAATAAAAACATGTATAGGCCTCCACTAAAACTGGGCCATAGTTTGTTGAAAGATTGTAGTTCCCTCCAGGTAGCATATAAGTGTACAGCAGCAGGTTCTAGATCAGATGAAACAAAGTTCAGCAAAAAGTGAGGCATTTCATTGTGCAGATTTACAAGTGAGATGCCCTTACAGTAACGGTTGTAACAATGTGTTTAAACTAAAGAACAACATTTTTAGGCCATATCTCATAATCTACAGACCACTAACAGACCACCATACCATACTGAATGGACCACTCACTGCACAGCATGCTGTACAGCTCGCCTGAGATGCTGTTTAAATTTTTTGAAGATATTAGTCTGATCACAAATCTTCCAGCAGTCATAGTGGGGTTTTTTTTAACCATTCAGTGGTGGCAAAAAGACTGTACAACCTAAAATGAGAAACCAACATTTTTATCAAACTGTAGACCAAGTTACAAAAACAGAACTGAAATCCCCTTCATTCTCGGAAAAAGGATCTCCTAAGCAGCGGTTGGGAAAATACACAAGAACGATTCACGGATAGCACGTTAATAAGTTCTAGCCTGTTCATAGAGATCTGTGTGAAACACAATAGGTCAGGTTTTTGTCCATAATCTGTGCTCAATGGGCCGTAATCTCTTTATAACTCGGAGTAATGCCCAGTAATATGAACAAGGGACAAGTCTTGGAGTCTCTCCTTCATGAGTAAATATACAACAACCTGGGAGCCGCGGTTCTCATATCTGACTCATCTGAACACACTAACAGTTCAACACAGGACCATCTGTGGATCTTTGAAAGGACATTGATGCCTTATTGGATTCTTGTGAGTGAGTGTGTATTAGCTACAGTAAGCCTAAGCCATGGCCTGCCCAGAGGAAAGAGGGGGAGTGGGAGTGTTGGGGATTCAACAACGTCAAGATGATCTGATTCCTCCTCAAACCGCTGGTGGTCTCCAACGAAAGCTAATTACACAAGATTACAAACACTCACTGCTTAATAATAATTATTGCTTTTTAATCAAGTTTGGTAAGATGCAAGATAAAATGTCCTTATATGTGGGTAAACAAGGTGCACACACATGCAGCAGCACACACTGTGCGAACTGGACCTGAACCCAGCTCAGTGTCTGTTTAAACTAAACGATCCAAGTTAATGTGAACAAATATCCAGTGAGCTGCTCAGAGGTTTCTCATATCCTGCCCTAGCCCACACACACACACACACACGCACACACACACACACACATACTCACACTCACACTCAGTATATGGAGGCATACACACTCATATACACAATATTTCTCAGCCCAAATAGGCCCCTGGCTACCGTAACCGTGTTAAACTGTTCCTGTTGCAATCGTGAGAGTCAGTCAAATTGGTCAACAATACCCTTTGTTTCTGTGTCCGGGATGTATTTTAAAATAATAAGGCGCCTGAGCTCATTTGTCAAAATCTATATTTCTGACACTCCAAAACTCCCCAGCTTTCCTCCGCTCACTGGGACTCTGGGCGTACCTCAGTGAGACTTTGCCAAAGCTTGTACAACTGCGTGTAAACTAGTACAAATGCAGTCTGAATAGCTTTCCAGTGCGTTTCATAGAAGGCTGCCAGCATGTTTCTTTGACAGTGACCCACTGTGTTTAATATGGTGCTGCCTGCCAAGGGTCACTTTCCATTTGGCCGCAGCACAGTGAGATTCAAACCAAGAAAGACGTGGAGAGATTCAGAGAGAGAGAGAGACGACAAAGCTGACTAGAAATCTGCTGCTGTTTGAGCGGGAAACACCCTTCCTCAGTGACAAATACATGAACGTTCCCACCTCACACATTTCCCCTGATCAATAATTCAACAGTGACCTCATATGAATATAAACAAGCTTTGAAAATTTAATAAGTGCAGCTTTGTCCAATGCACCCTAACAGATGACATGTGTCTAAGGTTTGCACTCAAAAAATTCAAATCCTATTATAAATCTTCTGCTGTAAATTAATACTATGTGTCTCTGAAGATGTGGGAATATCACAGCCAGATGTGTCAGTAGCCTGACATTGACTGTTGAAGTGTTTACAAAAGCTAATTCTCATGTCAAACTGAGCTCTTTCTCATAGCTCCTGTCTGCTAAAAGAGCTAAAGCTTCTCTGTCTCTTTCTGCCTCTGACTACATCTGTCTTCATCTGGCAGCGATAGTTGTTTGGAGCACAGCAGGAGGTCAATAACAACTTGTCCTCTGAGGTCTGATTTCAATCTGCCTGCGCATCGGACTGACGTCTGTGAACCAAAGCTAAGGAGGGAGAATCTATGGTGGAAAATGCCAAAAGACAGGACGAGGACGTCAGAAGAAAACGGTAGACTGGAAACTGCTCATTTAGGGCTTCGTGGAGTGTGGGACACTACAGTCCAAGGGAGAAACATCAACACGGGCAGGGAGACAGGGAGTGAAACTGACAGAGGTTGAGGATGATAGATAGCTTTCCTTACAGGGCTCATCCATTTTCCAGAGGCTATAAACAGGCATGGCAACATGTCCAACACGTTTCAAGAATCTGAACAAGCAGTTTGTGTAAGCCTGTAAAGTTAACACTGCATCAAAGAACAATGCTGTTTTATTACGTGTCCAGTCTTCTTGGCCACTTTTCTGCTGTTGATGACGTTAATAGCTTCACCAAAGCAACTGCTGAGATTTGGTAACATGGTGACAACTTCACAGAGTGCAGAGAGGAAAAAAAAATCTACAGACAGTGTGGTGATAAGACAGGTTGTTAACAGTTTTGGCAGAATAACTCAACCATTTCAAACTGAATGTGACCACACCAAAAATAAAGATTATAAGCTCTTATAGCCCCTGAAAATTGTTTAAACATGACTGAAGTAAGGGCAATAGATCCAAGTCCAGGCAGTAGGGCAGTCTATAAACTGTGATAAATAACAGAGAGCGTTTTGGATAATAACTTTATTGTTAGCCTTTGTCTCTCAAATGAGTTTGAACAACATATGAGAAACATTGAAACATGTACAAATTTCTTTATGAACTACTTCTGGTCAAATTTATCTCAGTCAACTTCATGGATGTTCATATAAATAAAAGGAAATATGCCAAATCATAAAAAAAATGAAACTAACAGTTACAAATGGAGCGAGAAAATCAATTCTTGGCTCAGGGTCCACTCAGTTGTTACTATGTCAGTAAGTATTACATGTCAACCCCATGCTTCCATGCTTTGGTTATACAGAGATAACACTGTTATCTCCATGACAATTAAGCAAACACTATTGGCTGATGAAGGTTGTGAAGTGCAGCTGATAACCCTGGGAAAAGCTAGTAAGTGTTTTGTTTTTTCTTGTTTTGCCAAAAGACAAATTGAAAACGCTGTAATTTTCTTTTAAATCAAATTTTCCTTATTTTATTTTTAACTCATGAACATAAATTGAAAGGATTTTTATCTGAAGGCCGAGATTTTTTCCTGATGAAGAAATAAAAAGTGTGTCCAACTAATCAACAGCGTGTAAAATGATTTCAACACCTCTGAATCTTTTTTAGCTACATCCAAGATTCAAAATCTGGGCCTCTGATGGGTAAACAGAAAACCCTTCACAACTCCACAACCCCACCTTTGTTTCTGACCTACTGAGGCTGAATGGAGGCAGATCCCCAACAGTAACACCACCCACCCTATTTTACTTCTGTTGCCAACTGGAGATATAAGGGGCAAAAACGACAGAGTCTAAGGATGAGAAAGTGTGTGTTTAAGTGTGTATGTGTGTGTCTGGGATATGAATAATGTATGAGTGGCAGGTCTGATTGATGTGGGGTATTGGGTTTCCAGCCAGCCAGTGGAGAGGCTGTGTGTCCGTGCCCAAACCCCAACACACTGCACTGCTGACTTCAAAGGGTGTGGTCTGGACTCACTCAAGTACAAACACAAACTCTCTCTTTTTGACACACACACAAACACACACACACACTCAGATGCACTCGTTCAGTCACACTCAAACACACAATTTTGGCTTTTACACACATACACTGTAAACCACTCATAGATGAAGACACATCTGCACACCCTCTTTCCTTAAAAACGCACCAGATTGCACAAACACACATTCACACACACTCATGTACACGCACACACACACACAGACTCACTGGACTTCCTGTGCTCCCAAACAGGAACACACAGGGTGCTGTGTGCTGGATGGTGGGTCTGGGATTTGGGCGGAGGGAGGCCTGGCTTTCCACACCTGTGTTTGCAGCAGTAATTAGGGGCGCATTCTATTTTGGGTCGGCGAGTGTCCATGCACTCACACACTCTCTGAGGCGCACAGTGAGAGCTCTCAGTGGCTGAGGCGTACAGTACACGTAGGCTGGTGTTTGCTGTGCCACAGCGCGTGTTTTCTCTGGTTAGACAGTGTGAATGCCAGTGGAAAGCTCTAAATGGCCTGTAAATACAAACAGTCTTATTTCCAGTTCCAGGCCATTTAATAGCTCATCATGGTCTTCCCACGCACCCCTTTATGACATGACAGACAGCAGACATTAAGGACGTTAGCCTAGCTAAAATGCAAAATCACTAACTTTGTCAGCTCATGATTCCCATCTTAAAAGGTTAATCCTGGCGTTATTTTACCATTTTGATTTTATTTTAAAATTTCTGGAGACCAAGAATACTAGTAAATATCTTATTAACAATAATGTCTGTGCAGCAACAACCCTGTATAGCTTTAAAACCCATGTAATACATCTCTATTATAAACTATTTTATATATGGTAACAATGACTCAAAAAATCTAATAGGGATTGCTAAAGAACCGGTGTGTCTGTGCGAGATGCCAGTGGATGTGACAAAGTGTTGGTATTTGGCAGTCTGGGAATAAAACTGGCCAGAAATAACAACATGTTATTTAAAAGGCATTAATCACAGTAATAAATTGACAAGATTAGAGTTAAAAGGGTTAGATCAACGGTCGTTGTGAGATCAAATTGCAGCCATAGTTTAAATGTTTACATGAGTTTACAATGGAGCAAAATGGATGACAGCAACAGCAGCAGTCTTGCCAGCAGTCAGTGGGTATTTATGGACGTGATTATGATTTTTGGGCTAAATATTTTATTGGACTGGATTGTCCGGATGTTTGGCAGTGTAACAGGACCATTTTTGTCGAGGTGTCACTGGTGGATATGGTTGAGGCTGTCTGTGTGTGTTCATTTTGGGGACTAACAGAGGCGTGTATTGTATCCGTTTACAAGAACATGAGATTTCCAACAAAGTGTTGCATGAGTACACACTTAAAAGCAGCAGTCCATGTCCATTAATGTAAACATTAAAAAAAATAAAGGTACAAAGCATGGGGCAAAGTTTTACATGACAAAAAGGAGCCATATTTTTGCTTTGAGTGACATATTTCCAGTGTGTAGTTTACTTTGAACCAAATCCACAGTTGCATTTGATCTCTGGAGAATATTTCATGTCACAAGGTCATTTCATGATGTAGCTTCTTGCTATTACGGTCCTTTTATGCGTGTTGTTTGTTTGTTTGAGCTTTTAGAGTTTTTATTTGTAGTGTTTTGATGACAAAAGGGTTCTGTTCCAACAAGGCATGCACAGTTGTTTTGCTTTTGGTCTTTTGATGATATTTGCTGATAATATTGAAAGGAGTAAACAACATCTGTTTCATCATAGAAGTATCTGAAAGCAGTGAAACATTGGTTTAAAAAAAACTACAAAAATAGCAAACTCAAAAAGGTTGTCTTGAGGGCACTGGTCACAGCTTTGTTACGCTGATCTTGGCCTCTTAAGCAGATAATCACAAACCTTTCTCACAGTAGCGTCTATTCTCTTTTGAATTTCTAAATGTGTATCTGGTGTATTTTTGAATCCACCACGCCACGTGGCCAGCACATTAGAGACTATGTTACCCACCTCACGGCATGTCACACCAGCTTGCAGCTTAACATTTTGAGGAATAAAACAAGTATGACAGGCCGTGACAGTCACCAATCTGCAAGGTCTATACTTTGAGGTTGTGCTGGTTTGGAGAGCAATGAGGCAAGCTATTGCTCTGTGAAAAACGCAAGATTTGTGAAGATCGGGAGTAAACACAGGGAGGGTGAAACGTGCTTATTCATTCTCTTTCCTCCTCGCTCCCTCGCAATCTCGTAAACACACACGCATGGCAATTATGTCTCATTAGAGCGTCCAAAGCTTTTCATGTAACTGCTGAACATGGCCACTGATCTCCCCTCTGGCCCACAGACATAAACAAACACTTCAGTTGGTCTGCCCCCTAGAGCCATGAAGCGTCTGCTCCGCAATGGAGAGCCAGGGATTCCCCTTTGCCATGGCACATATCACCATCTCTCACTCCGCAGCGCCACCCACATCTTTCATTTTTACTCTTGTTCTTTCTCTCTCTCATTTCTTGTGTTTTTTCCTGTTGCCTTAACAGATTAATGCAAACAGCAAGAGAAAAAGAGCTGAAAACAGAAAGAAAGAAAGGAGACAGGAGTCATAGCGCTGCCTGCCTTCTGTGGGTCGGTAATGATATAATGAGAGGACTGCAGTGTTTAGTGGCCGGCTCTTTTTATAGCAACTGTCAAGACAAATGTGCAATCATTCACTGTGATTGAGTGAGTGTGCATGCTCACTTATGCGCATGTGTGTACATGTGCACGGCAGCGTGTCCATGCTCAGTTCACGTGACAGGAAGCTGACTATGGGATTGTGAGGTGGGTCAAAGGGAGACCAAGAGATTGAGGGAAAGTCGAAAGAGAATGAAGGGAAAATGGAAGAAAAGGTCATGATTGGGGGGGGGGGGGGGAGAAAGGGCAAAAAGAGAGGTGTCACAAATTCAAAAAAAAAAAAACCCTGGCCCTGGCATTGAATGGGGGGTCAGTCAGAGGTGACGGCTAGGTCAGGCTGAGGTCAAATAAGGTGCAAAACCAGTAACTCTGGGGCAAGTTTAGAATGAAAACAAACCGCTGCTATCACTGCAGGTCACAGACAGGGCCTCCCCTCAGGTTACACACACACACGCACGCACATGCACATGCACGCACACACACACTAACTCTTGTATTGCTGGGGCCACTTAATTAAAAAAGAGATCCCTGGCACTCCCTTAGAAAGTCCCACCTTCTAAAAGCAAATACACAGCTCTCCATCGTGGCTGTTTTAACAAGGATAGAGTTCAATATGAGCAGAGTTGAGTGAAAGCTTGATTGTGGTGGAGAGAGAGGTTTTGAACGCCATGTCAGTTCTCTCCTCATCCATCAGACCAACACCTCGGCACAGCATTTCCTCACCAATTACGCACAGGTCTCCGGTCCCGCTGTACATGTGCCCAAGTGCACTATAAAACAAAAAAAGACGCCTTTTGTTTCATATTAACTCTATGGTCCTTTACATGCAGCACACATGTGTGTCTGAATATGTGTACAGTATTAGCACGAGTTCAGTGTATCGTTTATTACCGTGACCTTGTTCCTCAAATTGCCCCCATGGCATATTACAAACATGTGTGTTTGTGCATGCCAGGATGTTTGAGAGTGTAAAATATCTATGTGTGAGCTTTACATGTGTACCATACAGAGACATACGCACGGTTTAATATCATAAGCCTGTGTGAATGAGGATCTACTATAAGTCTAATAAAAAACAGACAACATGAGGAAGCCATTTGGCATTGTGGGATGAGGGAAGACAGGCTTTCACTGCTGTGACCCAACAAATGTTTCCATTCCATTAGAGCCATCAGGCCTGTTTGAAGTGGACTGGTTGGGATGCTGTCTCTGCCACGCTCAATAGACAAGAGGCAGCTCTCTGCTCTGTGTGTGTGTCTTGTGGGAAAAACTGCCTTGATCTGAAACAATTAATCTTTGTACCTGGAGTTTTGTTCAGCTCACATTGAGTCTGTAAATGAGGCAGTTCTACACAAATAATTAGCTCTGAGTGGAACCAAATTGAGCTTATGATAAGGATTTTAGCCTTTGACACTGCTGAAATCTATGGCTAAATTCTTTTATATAGAGCTTATTTATTCACACAAAAATGAGATGGTTTCTTCTACAGGGTGCCTATCAGGACAAACCATTGTTCTTTGATGTACATGACATAAAACTGTAGTCAAAATAGAAAAAGAAGCATTACTATGTGCATTAAAAAAGTCCCATAAAACAAAAAGAGGGCAGAAAAAGAATTGCAAAAGTCCTAAAACTAAAAGTACAGTAAACAGACAAAAAACAGACAAACTACCAGATAAATAAAAAAGTACAAAAATTAATATACTTGATAATACTGACTATAGTAAAAAATAATCCACCCTCTTCAGAAGCTGCAGCAGTTTTCACACTGAATAAGCCCTTCAGTCAGTGTTATTCCCATATGTTTGCTCACACATTAGTTTTTATGCATTGGTAAATTTTGGCAGCTCTGCACACTTACTGCAGGCATGATGACAATATTCTTTTTTTGGCTAACCTAAAGAATAAGGAACCATTAATAACAACAAATACCAAAAAAAAATAGACCTTTTCAGTAGCAGACCCCACAATTTGTTTGGACCGCTGTGAAATGATCTACAGGTTGGTTCTTTGTTGGAGAGCAGAAGGCTGCCTCCTTATAACTGATTTGTAGCTGAGGGAAAGCTGTCTGTTAAGTATGCAATGACATTTCAGCGAATAACGCTAATAAAATAATTTTTGCCCACTCATGCACATTTTGCCTAACTTTATTAATCAATAAAAACACTGCATAGCATACCCATTGCTATATTTTTTTCTATGGTAGAAGCGTCAGAGCACTACAGATTATTATTTGGTCATCTGTGGTTCTGTGTCAGTTTAATTTCAAGAAGGAAATAAGCAGCAGAACTACAACAGCATTTGTTAAACTTCAAATAAGAATAATATATCACACAAACACACACAGTCACAGGCACATGCAAACAAATAACTTTCAGATGTGCACAATGGGAGCTATTTATTCTTGTAGACCAAGCAATATCGACTTTCCCATCTAAGCACACACACACACACACACATATACATGCAGTGAAGTCATGTGCACAGGAACAGCCACACATACAGTAGTGTGTGTACATACTATCAAAGGGGTCAGTCAGTCAGACAAAAATGTAATCGAGGGAGAGAAAGAGAAGCAGAGAGCTGTGAGAGAGTGAAAAGAGAGACCGGGACTGAGCTCTTGTGATATTTGGCTCGATTTCGACACTCTGCAGTCTGGACGGGGAATCTTCCCACGAGCCCCTCAACTGTCTAACGGCGCGAGAGACACAGAGAATAAGCAAGGGAGTTTGAGGGAGCGAGAGAGGAGGTCACACACATTCCAGTCCCAAAGAGTCGGCCAGACTCCTCAGACAATTAAAACAAGATGACCCCCACCAGTCCCTCAAAACATCCCTCTGCTCCATCAGCCCTGTCTGCTAGACCACTGAGGGCTTCGCTTCACTCCCTGAATCACACTAATACTCCCTAAAATGTCACTACATTAGACTTAGCCTTATCTTTACGAGAGCACTCAAAGACACACAGACACACACAAGTAGAGACACATACTCGCACACACAAAGGCTTGGGAGGGATTATTGCATTAGGGTGCCTCTCACACTTGTGCTTCCCTATCAGGGAGTGTCTCAGCTTCACAGGCCAGCTGTGAGCTCCCTACCTACTGCTGCTCTCTCTGTGCTCTGTGAAACTCAACGCCATTCAGTACGGCTTTGTTTCCTCACTAAGGCTGGGTATCGAATCAATACTTTTTTGGTATCGACTGAAATGTGTCTGTGGCACGAAGAACTGAAAACTGCCAAAAACTGGCATCAATAGTCTGGTTTGAGTTATAATCTTGCTCAGTGATTCTTTGATGGAACAGTTCCTGATTTAAATTTAAACCCTGAAGATTTTAGGCTTATTTTTATCTAGAGGGAACAAGTTTGAAAGGCAGATTTTAACAAGGTGGTTAAATTTTACTGAGTTATACAAAATACGTTCTTTTACATCCAACAGAAGGTACAGAAAAAATAATCATTTCAGTATGGCAATTATTTTAAAATATGCTTAAACCTTAAGCACCACATTATTTTTTTCTCTGTAGGAATAAAAGGTAATCTCTTTCCCTGCTACATTGATTTTGATCCTTTATGTAGCTATTCCTTGTGAGGTTTACAATGATAAAGAAGTACAATGCTAAATCGATGGAGAAAATCAATCTCAAATACTCTATGATGAGCATAACAACCAACTGGCCACTCATCGGGTCATGTGGTCTCACATATCACACTGGTCTAAAACCAAGACCTCTAGTGTTACTGGAGTTTTGATACTTTACAAATATTTTGGGAAGTCCATGGACTCATTTCTGCCCCAAATTTTCCTCTGTAACACCCCACCTCATCACCCCAAGCTGACACTCTCCTTCTTTCATCCTGCCCTGACCTGTTAAACCCCCACCTGAGCCTTTCTACAGCCCACCCCCTCCAGAGACGACAGCCCATACATTTCCACTGCTCACACCCTACACTGCCCTCCTCCTCCAGGTGGGAGGTATGACTCTCTGCTGTCCTGTGTGTTGGTGGGGGGATTTCATCCCCACACACAAACCCATCACCCCAAAGACATGTCAAACAAACACCGCCTTAGACCAGGACAACACAGACGCTGTGCTGGCCTTTTTTTCACGGCTTTAAATCAAGACAACTGAAATTATCTAAATAAATACAGAGCAGTTAAATGGATGTGTCATTTTTAAATCAATATATCATTCATTTTGAGAAGGCTTTATACTGACTCTCGCACTGTATACTGCTACAGATGTGTACAAAGACGATGTGAATACCAACTGCAGACTTAAATCTAAAACTAAAATCTGTAAATTAATGTTGGTGACTTTGACAGCTTTGTTTACTCTTTCTTTGATTATTTTTTTCACTTAAGGGCCTTATTTTTTTGTCATTTATGACTGTAAGAGTTGAGGTTGCTATTAAGCAAATCTGTGTTATTACAGCAGGTATCCATGATGGGTATGGTTAGGGTTACTGTTTGATGAAAAAACTTAAGGTGATACATGACATACTTTTTGTAAGCTCTAGAGCTGTTGTTTCAACTCAGTCTGCCTTTTTGTATGTCCCTCTCCAAGGACTCCAAAAGCAAAGAAGTCATACCTGAAGATGTGCTGCTCTCTCTTGATTCTATCAGTCTAAAGTGCAGTGGCTCATCAAACTCTGATCAGACTTTAAAATGAGGCAGTCTATACTGTCAAGACGCAAAATGACATAATTTGTGACAAACCTGCCGCCATATTTCTTCCTGCTCTAAATTAAGAGAAGCCATAACAAAGCAACGTCCACATCGCAGTACTTCACCAACTAACTGCAGCATTTATTGGACCGGTGTAGTACAGTGCTTTCTAATGGCTGCAAGATCTCTACCTTTTGAGCAAAAGAGAATGCCACTGCCGTTTTTAAAAATTTCAGAAAACTGACACATTTGACACAATCTGCATATCGCTGTATGTGGGATTTCCTTCCTTTTATAAATATTAGCATATTCCTGCATATCTGTGCATCTTTATTGTCTTGCTATATGTCTGTTAATCTTGCTAACTGTCGGCCTGTCTTTTTATATGTGTGTCTTTGCTTTCCATAGGATACTGGGTTGCTTAGTATCCTGCAGGCTTAATATGAAAGCTGAGGATTCTGGTTACACAAGGCGGCGAGGAGAAAGGAGAGAAAAACAGGTCTGGGGAAGAAGAAGGAGAGCATCTGCTTTCATCCTCAACCCAGCAGGGGAGAACGAAGGCCTGTCACTCTGAGAGAGACAGCCAGCTGCTGCTGCAATGCGCACACACACACACACAAACACATAGACACAGACTCAGACATGCACAAAAGACATATTGAATATTAGGGAGTAGCATGCAGCCCAGTGACAGGTTCATTTCTCCTGTTGTCACTATTATAAAGATATATTCTTAATATTTGGGGGAAAAAACAAGGAAAATCTTACATTGTAAATTAAAGTTTGTCTCTCAATGCCTCCAAAAAGATTTTTCAACATTTGGGAATTTCAACTTTTCTTCTCTTTGTTAAAGACAGATCTACAGAGAGACGGCCCTCATACCAGAGCTGTCAAGCTGGGCAAACCCACTCTAGTTTGTAATGAAAGACAAAGGCAAGAATCACTTGGGTGTTTTTAACTCCGTCAAGTGGAAAAAGTCATTGGCCTGCCCTCTAAAAATTAATGTGAATCCTTGGTTCCAATCATTTAAAGTGATTTGCACTCACAATACTACAATAAAGTCTTATTAAATCTGACATAAATTGCATTAAAACTTCCAAAAGTGTTCTAAACCGGAGGTGGAGGATGATTATGGTCCAATATTTATGTAGGCTTTTGACTTCCAAAGTTTTATTGAGTGAAACAGCCTTGAAACAGGAAAATAAAGTCGTTATTTGTGTCAAATTTAATCATCTTCATTGCCTACTTCTAAAAAAGGGGATAATAATTGCTGAGTTCTCAGTTTATGGGGGATGGAAAGCCGAAGAGATCTAAACCCCCAAACAACTGAATCGTGAAGACGTGAAGTTCAACACTGCCTCTAAAAACAGGGACCAGAACACGGCAGAGACTGGATGACAAAAACACATCTCTTGTAAACAGCAAGAGAGAGATTAGAAAAACAATCTTGGCATAAGATCCGTTCAGCAGCTGATCTG
>JAPZDV010000021.1:3880983-3898502 GCA_029814665.1 Acanthurus lineatus
CCACATTGTTTCACAGCAGATAAGTGAGAACAGCCACAAATTATAAAAGTTGTTTCTTCTCACTTTGAATTTAAATTAAATGTCATTTTACATGACAAACCCATTATATCTCAAAAGAGCAGTACCAACGAAACCTGAATAATTTCATAATACAATAGACTATACTGTTGAAATTGTTTTGTTTGAATTGTTTTACTGACAATTTATCTTAAATTGTTTTTAGTACTACACCTCCTATTAGCCTCAGTTGCTATTGTAAATTAACACAAACTAGAGTGATTAAGACATTAAGCAGAGACTCAAATTAGAGCTGTAGCATTTTTCAAGACCTTAGTTGCAGTTCAAGCCCCCAGGAAGATGTACCAGGCTTTAAAACCATTTTGACATACGGGAAAAACTGTGTAATGACAACACAATGACAATAAGACCAAAAATGAATTTCTGATTCTGAACATTTTAAAGTCTAGAAGAGTCGCAAGACGAACCTGTTTTTTCTCCTGTTAAAGTTAGTTAAGGGCTAAACCAGACTTTCACTAACTTTGTCACTTCTAGTGTGCAGACTCTCTGGGCCCCACACTCAGGCCTTTCCCCCCCCAACATGGAACTGGTTATGTGCCAGTTCATGCAACAACTTTTAACCGCTCTAAGCATTTTGACCAAAAATAAATTGGCTGAAACCAAAAACGTTGATTCTCCTATTTTGGAACCAGAGTGGGTGTGTCATACTCGACAGGCTGTTTCTGTAGTTGAGTCACATGGCTACAAGATAAGTGTAAACCGTTGGCTGACGTTAAAACATTGCCCACTCAGGTTTGTATGCCTTTACCAGAATTCACAAGTCTGTTTTTGCACAATTGAGAACTGGGTTTTTTTTCCCAACACTATTCTTTATACCATTCTTTATTTGATGTGAATTTTTTGCAGTGAAAACAGTGAAATGTCATTCTACAAACACATTCGTTTCCAAAAAAAACAAGTGTTTCACCCATCCTTATTCAAGCTAGACTTCTCACCACCGGTAGGATTATTCAGTGTGGTTGAATTAAAAAAATGACTAACCCTAAGTGTTCCCGTATCAAGCAGTGACTGATGCTTCACTGACGCCATCGATGTCTCAACTTATCTGATGCAGTGACCCCACATTGTGATCTGCAGTAAAACTGAGGTTCCTCGCTGTAACCTCCTCACCTCTACTACCATCTCAAAGAGCGCCCCCCGCCACCTCCACCACCATCACCTCCTAATAATAACACAGTCCATAGCGAGAGGTCTGCTGTCAGACATGGCTACCCGTTGAGTCTTTCATCTCAATAGCCACACACACGTGTTCCAACCTTAACCTATCACATACTTTGACACACACACACACACACACACGCACACACACGAGATTGTGCGTGTCCTTACACACACATTCATGAGGGGAAAAATACACACATTAGGTAACACTAGGCAACGTCTGCTCCTCGACATGACGACCCAACTGTTCGTTTCATCTCCCCACTCCTTTCTCTGCTTGCTGCTGGCACCATTACGTTAACACAAACACCATATTTCTGTCATCGTCCCCAGGACGCAGCGTTCCCTTAATATCTCTCTTTCTTCTGCGGGCGTTCGGGGAATGGCAATGGGGGCCTGAAGGGATCTGGGACATGGGTGAGTTGTGGGAAACCAGAGTGCAGTCTGTGGCCTCACAGCATGCGGCCTTCTCTCTCTCCTGCCGCTCCCCCTCTCTTTCTCTATCTCTGTTTCTCTTTTGGCAGAGAATCATAGAAGGCTTCATGCAGATCGCATATTGCAGCCTCAAATGATCTGGGAAAACATGCCCTGTTTAATGCTATGTGCACATCTGAACCCTGCTCAACTCTAACACAGCGCACAACCAGTTTGCGTCTGTTCCTCCAAACTTGTGTGTAGTCGGAGTTGTGTGTGTTTTACCTCCACATAGTCTTTGGCGTGGCCCCAGTCCCTCTTGGAGTCCAGGTTGCCCAGGCTGAAGCTCTCCAGCTGGCCAAGGTGAATTTTTGCCACAGAGCGGCTGATCTTACGCGTCACAAAGTTTGAACCTAGAACACATACATTAAAAATGCTTTGTTGGCATATTTTAAATTCAATTACAGTTTACACAGGATATAAATATTACAGAGGTTTAGCTAGATCCAACTCATACAAACACACATAGTCAGAAACGCAGAAACAACGAGCAGATAAATGAAATCAAGGCCCCCTCATTGAAGATGGAGTTTAGAGATCTGTACCAACATTCTCCACAACACTCCACACCACACACACACTCACACACACATAAGAGTTCCAAACCTCCACTACTGCTCCAAGTCCTCTGCAGCCAAATAACAAAATTAAGCAAAAAGCCACCCTGAGTCAAAACAATTTCTTACTACCTCACATTACAGCCACTAGATCCTTACGGATTCCATCTCTCTCGTTTTCATCTCTAATTCACTGTTTTAGTGTCAAATTTAGGCCTGATGCCAAGACAAATCTCAGGAAATATCAACGCCAAAAAGAAAAAAACAACAGGGAAGTTCCACAGAAAAAATGACAACCAAACAGGACCACCCTGGTTCTTCCGTTGCAGTGTCCAGTCTAGAACCACCACATCAGCTGAGTTGTTTGCCAGACACCGCACAGCGGCGCTCCTCATTCTGAGCTGACACACGTGGCGATATTATCTGCGGGAAAACAAATGAGCTCCTAATGACCATTTCTGTGCCACTGGAAGGGTTAGAGAAGTTTTTGGGTGTTTTGGCGGGACACTGATTGCCCGTGTCATGTTCTCTGCTCCTGCTGTGGGGGGAAAGATGCCGCAGAGAGCCTGAGAATAAATGCAATGGATTTCCAACCCAAACACAAAATTATTCTGATGGAAATCAACACTAAATATTAACGTGTCATGTCTAATAATGCCACCACCTTAGTAGAAACAGCTTATTAGAGTTTGAGGGGTTTAGCTCTGGCTTGGCTCCTCTGTCTTATGTTTAAAAGCCAAAATGGCAGATATGCGGGAATATCTGAAAAAATCATTTCAAAAGAAAGCTCCAAACTTGCATCAAAGACTCAGCTATTTCTAGCCAACGTACAATCTCCACAGTGCATACATCTCCCACAACCTTGTGTGAACTTTTTCTAGACCTCTTAAGAGCTCTTACATGCTGTTTTTTTAACTCATCGTGTCTGAGATGAATGTTGCCTTTTAGCTCTGCACCCATCCTGGCCATAATACAGCGGCTCTGTCTCGACACTGTATCACTGTTGCCCTGACATGGAGCAGAGCCTCCATTTAGACACAGGAAAATCCCATGAACCCAATCATGCGAATGCACCAAATTTGTAGTAATTATTTCATAGGAAAGCGACAGCCCTGGGCAGGCTGAGCAAAAACAGACCAAGGAAGGTTAGACACGCTTATTTGAGAAAATACAGCATGTTGTGTGTTGGTAGCAGGTCACATGGCCCCCTTGTCAACGTAGCTTTGTCGCCATGTTGAACTTGAGTTTTTTACAGTTTAAATGAAGCTCTATGCTGCCTCTCCTTAGATTGCACAAAAACCATGGCTTTAAACAAAAACCTACAAGTCTGATCTAGAAAAGCATCTATTGTTCAGAATTCTATGAATCGATGTTCACACACTTATTAGGACATAGCTTGTGTCTACAGAGCGTAGATAAATTGTCGATGGAAACCCCCTCCTATGTCAGACCTGTCCTGACTTTGCATGATCATCTCATTTGGCCCCCGGGGCCATGCTCTAACCTGGCAGGTCATCTGTTCTGGCAGATACCTATTCTCCTGATAGCTGTACTCAAATGTTAAGCAACAATTATTCATCTGCCACTGACGTATCTATGAGTGACAGCTTTGCTCTCATTGATACAAGCTAGACAGGCTCATCATGAGCATGAGACAATTACCATACAGCTGCACACTCAAACACTCAACATTCGCAAGCCAGATATCTAGTGCTCAAAAGATTAAGCAATTAGTCAATGGACAGAAAGTTAATTGACAAATATTTTCAAGGGGACTTCCACAGATTTTACACATGACCGGTTAACTAGAAATGGGAAAAACTTCTCAGCCAGACACAGCTGTATCAGGTTTTCTGTGAACCCAGAGGAACTTTTTAACGTCTGATATAACAGCCCCTTGTGATGTCACCTTAACTTGAGCTTTTTAATGGACAGCCTGTGCTACAAACTGGCAGCATGAAGTTTTAAAGACATGTTTTTCTTAAGGGGGATGGGGGGTCCAATGAAAAGATGCCATCGAGCTGCATCATGGGAGGTAAAGCATTTAGTGTATATGGAATTTGAGCCATGTTGGGGATTAACAGTCTGGATATCTTAGCCGCTACAGCCATGTTTATGATGGTTCTTTTCTAAAATGATATTTTTGCAGATCACATAGCTGCAAATACTTAGGTAACCCTTAACTATCAGTATTTGTTGCTTTTAACATTGAAAAAGAAATAATTTAGTCTATATTGAGCTTACAATTCACTTTTTGCTATGAATAAAAATCATCTTTTTTTCTATGTGTTTCTCTATTTAGTATCACTGTAAGTTAAATTTATTCAGGTTTAGTTGGTCTGACATGGCTGCAATTTTAAAATGTCACCTCTGGGTCAGGAAAGTTGGTATGGAAAGATCTGACTACTTGGTTTTTACATTTTTAGATTAAAAGATTAATTAAAAAATAATCACAAGATTGCACAATATTAAATTTTCATTAGTTGCTCACCATCTTGTATATAAGGACTCAGTGGGGTGAGGCAATGTAACAAGAGCCTACATTGGTTATTACAGTAAATTGGAAGGCAGGAGTTTGATTTGATCCAACATCCAAGGGAAACTCAAGTTTGTAGGTTAAACACAGGTTGTCAAAACTCTGCAGAGCCGAGTTGGCTCTTAAAAAGGTGGCAGAGGGATACAGTGTAGCACAGTACACCCAATCAGTAATAAAGTTCATTATTTCCCCCCAAACACACCTGTAGTCTCCTTGTAAAGCTCACACCTCTGTTTGGAGTGGCTTTGCTCCCTGCCTGCTCTAATTGGTGCGGTGTGGACCAGAGCGTTGGCCTAATGGACCGGCCTGCCTGGCTGTGGACAAAGCCTGCTCTGTTACTGGCCCGGGTGTTAATGTGTTTCCTTTACTGGCAGCGGCACCGCAGGACAGCCAGGAGGAGGGGTTGAGACAGGCGAGGGGAGCCAGGGGGGCTAACAGGAGGTTTCGGGTCCTAACGGGGCAGCAGTGGCCGTTTAACCTTGCCCACGGCCGGCGGAAAGTCTAATAAAACCACGGGCCGTGAAAACTGAGCAGACAGCAAAAACCATGCCAGAAACGGACACTCAATCTCTTTCTCTCTCTCTCACTCTCTCTCTCTTTCTCTCTCATTCTCACTTAACTGTTTCTTTTCTTTTTTCCATCATTCCTTTTCATTTTTTGGCTAGAGAAGCAACAGGAAAAACGTAACACACAGGCTTCACTGGCACAGCTGGGCTTAAGTATGAAGGGAAAAAGGAGAAGGAGGAGGGTGAGGAGAAATGTGCATAGATGTGCCTCCCATCCAGAGCCAGGCCATGTGGGCCCAGACAGGATGGGGACGGGAGCTGTCAGCTGGGGGCTCGGGTGTGGGGAAGTCAGGGAGGGGACTGTGGGTTTGAGGGGATTTTGGCATTACTGGCTTTGGTTACTCAACATATTCTGTTGTTAGAACCATGCTGCTAAAGAAAGGTGGCTTATGAAGTCTGCTTTCAAACTGTGACGGCCCAGACCTTTTACTCTCAGACCTCAAAATGTCTAACTATGCATATATATATGTATATACGTGTATAAATAGAGTCTCAAACGCAGTGTGATACTCAAATCACTTCTATATATCATTTGTTTTTTAAGTTATAATGTGTGGTCATGGCTCAGCCCAAAGGTGCCTTTGCTCTTTAAAAAAAAATGAAAACCATAGTAAATCCAAATTTTAAATCATGTCAAACTTTTATCAAGTGGATCTTTAATGCTACATTTGCACAGGAAGAGCATCTACTTCCTTTCTAAGCTAAGTTTCTATCTTCCAACCTTTAGGTTTAGCGAATGTTTTTCATGACTACGTCGATCTGGTCCAACTTGATGGGCAGGATGATACCATATCTCGGTTTTCAAAGAAATATGGAATGATTTGGTAACCGAGATTGTTTTAACAAGCAGCATTCCTACTTCAAGCTTTTTACATCTACCGGATCACCAGTAATAAACCTTAGCTATTTAAAGCAGCCATGTATTCTCTATAAAGATTAACTGTTTAATCACTCGCTTTTTTGGAAATGCTATTGATCTTTACACACATTGAATTATTTATTAACCCTTATTACATGTATTTTAGCCTTATAATTTTGCCTTTTATAGGCCTTTCCATTTGGGTATTCCAAATGGGAAAAAAATCTTCCCCAAAGTAGATGTTAAAAGGTCGGCGCATATATCCATTTCACATATTTTACAGATATTTTAGGTAAGTTATTTCTGTGGTGAGCTTGTCTGGACCGGTCATGTTTTGGAGACGGTAAAGTAAAAACGGCGAACACTTCATTTTGATTGCCACAGTTGTAACAGACACCCTTGGGTTACCTCAACTTAGGGTTTACACACCTGTTATGGAATTCAACCAGAACTGCAAATCCCATAATCCCACTCTGTCTTTGAGCAATGGTTTAGGGGAGTGAAAGGCTCTGTGGTAGATTTGAATTGAAAAAATGCAAGCCTTAATTTCTTTCTGCACTCCCACACATTTCAGGATTTAGGTCAACCCTGTAGCCCTGTTTACGTCTAAATGAATACCTTCTCATCTCATATACATTTTCTTTATCTTGACTGAGTTATGAACAAAATACCTGACTTGCATAAGTATTGAGTGATTCTGCAGGAGGAATCTTCCCCAAGTCAGGGGTTGGCCAATTTATACCCGGGCCAAAGACCTGTCAGTGTCTGCCATCACCGTTATTGCACAATTCACATTCTGACTGATCTCTGGAGCCTCCGCGAAGGGAGAATATTTGCGTTAGCTCCAAGAGTGGTCATGTGCTCAGCTCCGCCAACACAGTGTCTATTCACACCTGACAGACTGTTGCCCTCGTTCTAGCCTGACTCAAATAAGGAGGCAGCAGAGAGAAAAAAAAAAGTTATGCGTGAAAGACTAGGAAGGGGTTTGAGGGTTGCATAGACAAAGACAGAGACCAATAAAGTCACTTTGTTTTAATTGGGTGTAATGCAACAAAATGGATGGACAGCTCAGGCTGTGAGAAGGTGTGGGGAAAGAAAGGGAGGGTATGGAGAAAGGGAAGGGAGTAGATGATACTTGTTTTTCTTGAGCTTGAACACTGACAGCTCCTCGACAGAGCGAAAGAGTAAATGTTTCACTCTAGTATCGAGAAAAACATTGTAAATGTGTTTGGCAGCACCCCTCATTTCAACTAAATCAAATGACCGTAGAGCAACATTTTTGGGGTTCAGTTGTTCTCTTGTAGGCCTCTAAGAAGAACTGGCAAAGGTTGAGAAAAGCGAGGGGGTGCCCTAAACTCAAGGTGCAATTAGCCCTGCTCAAAGCGAGCACTCTGTCAACAAGATTCTTGGCTACCATGGTGATCTGAGACAACAAACAGATTTTAGGGCGGCAGTGGGGATGATTGAAGGTAGAACAGCCTCACAAACCACGTGACATGTTTGAAGCCAAGGTAGGCTGAGGCAGAAGGAAACACCTTAATGGCTACGTGACACAAGGTGGTGGAATGCGTAAAGGAAAGAGAAGACTCTGTCATCAGCTCTGCTTTGAGGCATTAGACTCTGCTCTTCACCTGGCTACAGTTCAGCTGATATTTAGACTGCACTCACTCAGCTCTTTCTCATCAACACCCGACGAAACGAAAGACTGAAAAACAAAAAGTGCCCATTCCAAGTTGTTCTTCTCGTGGGATACTGTCAAATCCCCTGACCGAGTCATTCCTATCTGTAGATTTCCTTTGAAAATAACCTTTCCAATAAATGGAAAACATATCCTCTTACGAATTTATCATGCGATCTGACCTTTTGGGCTCAACCTCAGCAAAAGCAGAAAGATGAAGCCAAGGCATGTAGAGGCTCAGTGGCTGAATGTGTGAGTATTTCAGGGGGCTGCATTGACTTTGGCAATGCTATTCTAACTTCCCAATACTAACTGGTCTTCTCTCTTAACATAACAGTATATTATTCTATACTGCCAAGCGTGAACCACAGAGCTCTCAGGTTGGAGAGATGGATGGGACTTTCCTAAATAAACCAAAGGATTAGCCTGCAACTGGTGCTGGTCAGTAGTGGCAACAGTGGATACACACAAAAAATATTTCTGCGTTGATTTACTGTGGAGCCTTAAATCAACAGACTGTTAATACCTATGAATTAAAGTGGAGTATTGTCTTTTATTGTCAAAATTAGATTTTGGGTACTTTGAGGTGCTGCATGCTTGTTGTAATATGGTGACCAAATAAATATATGAACTAGTTATTTGCACAGGTTTCACTGCTGATCGCTCTTGCCAAGAGACTGTGGAGAACTGCACTGTCTCATGTGTCACAGCAATATGGAGTCTATTTAGCACCCCTGCTAACGATGATCCCCCTCTTCAGAGTCAGTGTGAGGGCTGTTTGTTATGGCTAACAACTAAGCTAACCAAAAAAGAGCTAGCCGCAGTGTGAGCCACCCGGCAGATGCAGGCTACTGTTTGCTTTGCTTCACGCTGGATTTCCACTGGGATATTTTTCCTTCTCAACCGTCCGATTCCAACCTTTCGCTGCAGAACAATAGAGATTGTCTGTTTATTGGTGGAACAGTCAGGTGTTTACGAGAACTGTAAGAGAAACCAGAAGCACATTCCTACTGGGATTAAGTCATCCTGGGTACTGTAAGAAAAATAGGCTTCTTGCTGAATCCTACAAAAGGGACAGTAAGTCTGAGGAAAAATAGTGTTATGCTTCACTCTTCTCTCTCCAGCCACCAGGCCGTCCTATGTGACACACCACAACACGCCACACTGGGTCATGGAGATGATTGGCCACTGGCAGTTCACTTCAGGAGACACCATTAGAGCAACAAGAGTTTGTTGTCAAAAGGAAAAAATCCTTCATGAAGGTAAACATCTTTTTCTTTTCTCATACACAGACACATTGACAGCCACTGGCACCTTATGGCAATGACATCACATTTTTTCTGTGTATAATATGTGTGTATGTGTGTATGTGTGTGTGGTGTGTGTGTGTGTGTGTGAGAGAGAGATAGAGAGAGAGAGAGAGAGAGAGAGAGAGAGAGAGAGAAAGAGAGAGAAAGAAAGAGAGAGAGAGAGAAACCGTGTGTATGTGGGGCAGGTGAGGTCAAAGCCACTGAAATTGACATCCTGTATTTCCTCCCTCATTAGTAACTAATGAATCAGAGGTAGAAGTGGCACATATAGGACAGGAGGGGCAGCACAGTGTGTTAAGTGTGTGAACACACATAAAGGCAGTGTTCAGAAATACTAAGGGGAGATGTTCAGGGTGTGGCTTAAAAAAAAGAGTGCGGAAAACACCTCGTGGCTAGGGCCTACATTAAATGAATAAATCTACATTATACACTAAGAGTGGAAAGTATATATGAACATTAATGTATCATTATTTCAAAGGTCAATACAGGCTGGAAAACTTATGCTGATCCATGTAAATCTACTTACAGCTACAAGAAAAAAGGTTGTAACAGAAAATGATGCAAAATTCGAGTCCTAACTTTTGGTGCATGTTTTTTGAAATGCTACTGTGGTTACCTTATAGGAAGCCATAATTTTTCTCTGCTTTTCATAAAGTTCTGAGTCTACCGTTTCAGTTTCCTACCTAATAATTACATAAAGAAATGTATAACTTAAAA
This sequence comes from Acanthurus lineatus, assembly GCA_029814665.1. Lineage (NCBI taxonomy): Eukaryota > Metazoa > Chordata > Actinopteri > Acanthuriformes > Acanthuridae > Acanthurus > Acanthurus lineatus. The sequence goes on from JAPZDV010000021.1 coordinate 3,890,920, forward strand.
AAACCTTATTTAAAATTAATTAGTCAGCATGTTGGCAGTTTTAATATCCTGTATTTCATACACCTGTGTCAAGATTTAAAGACACAAGTAATAATATACTGGTGGTATACTATACTATAATATAATAACATTAGTAGCACGCAGTATTCAATTGCTCTATTCAATATTTGATGATAACACCAAGACTAATGTCTAGTTAATGAAAACATCTACAAACTCAATGTTGACTCAGTATCCTCTCTGTACAGTAACACGTATCAGTACAGTAGTTATATATGTGACACTGTGTAATTTACAGTACAACCTCACAATCCAAGAACAAAAAAATGTGCCACAGGGGTTTTGCAGCTCAAAGCACCAGCTCCTCCCCTCTAAAGCCCTTCTGTGGGCGAAAGAGTGCACAGCCAAACGCCCCCTTAGTGCAGCGGCGGCGGGGTCACAACAGGCCTCAGGGGCCTGAGTAAACACTGGCCACTCCAGCCAACACAAGCGCCACACTGGGTTGTGCAAGGCAGCCGTGGGACATCTAGCCACATCACAGCACAGCGTTTCTGCTTTATGAGTAACAACAGCCGTAACTCTGAGAATAGAAGTGGCAGAAGTAAACCCAATGGCCTGCTGGAGAAATGCTGACTGTGGAGAAGGGAGCAGTAAGACATGAAATGAAGCGAGAGAGGAAGGAGGAGGAAAGGAGTGTGTGTGGCAAGAGTGGAAAGATAGAAAAAGAGTCAGAGAAGTAGATGAGATAGAGTTGACCAAGAACCAAAAGGCTTAGGACGGCAGCTTTGCCCATATATGGTCCTGCGTACGTGTGGAGAAGGATGCAAGCATCCCTGATTTCAGTTTCACAGCCATCCAATCAGCCAGTTGTCTTATCTTCATAATCAATAATGTTGTTTAATAGTTTTCAATAAAATGATTAGTAGGGTTTACAAAACATTAGAAAACAATAAAAAGTTTCCAGAGTCCATATCCCAAGATGACATCTTTAAATGCTTTTTTTACTTTTTCTTACCAACGGTCCAAAACCAAAGACACTCAATTTACAAAGACAGTTAATCTTCAGTGAGTGTTTTACATTCATTTTCTGTTGACGAAAAAGTTTCTGCAGTGCTACTTATTCCCATCATTTCTTCTGTCATCCAACCTGTTTTTGCACTCACTTTTTTGAATTATGTGTAAGTCCCAAGATGGCTATGTCAACTAATTCTCCATTACAAGACCTCAACGGCGACCACACCATCTTTGCTGAACTGGCTGTAAACTACACCAGTTCCCACACCTATCTTTCTGTGGTAACCCATTAGAGTTTACTTGCTGACCCTTGACCTCAGCTGGGGTCGTGGCTAGGGCCTTCATCAGGGGGATAAATCATAAACACCTGAGCAGCTGACCTGGGTGCAGTGTTGAGGCTGAAGTCATGTGGTATTAATTTTGGGTCGTGGTGGCGTGTAAATCGGGTTAAACCAGCGCCTGCGACCCTGGGGGCTCAGAGCACATATTAAAAATGTGACCACAACCCACTCACTACGTGTCAGAATGTGTGTGAGTATGTGTCAAGTAGTTATGAGAAACCTGGCTCCACCGGTGAATGAGTATGACTTTATATAGAGCATGTAATTGAATACTTTTACACAATCAAATAATGGTGTACCTTCCGTTTTACTGCTTTATTGTGGGTTAAGCCTGCTGCTTAGGCTAAGTGATGCCAAGATGTCCCAGCATCATTTAAACCTCACAAAAAGCTGTAAAGTATGGTATAAAATCATTATTCCTAATCAAAAATAGCATATTAACGGGGCATATGATGAACACAAGCAGACTATTGAATGATTTAATTTTAATTTGATTTCATTTTAATCTAATTGATGCTAAGATCTTTGTAAACAGGAAGCAATGTTACTTTTTTGTTCTTTGTTTGTTAGTTAGTTTGTTTGTTGGTTTGTTTTTGGGAGGTATACTTTGTATTAAGTAGTGCTTTACAGTATGCTTTATTAACAGTATTGTATTGTATTTGAGCTTTGTATATAAAAAAAAAACCCATTAAAAGGTGTGTGCTGTTTCCAAAGATTTCCCAGTGTTTTGCTTTTGAGATAATTTTAACAAAATATGATATTGAAAATAACTGTTGTAAAAAACTAATTTTCAATCTATATGTTTCCTCCAAATCTAATGTAATTTGATACCCTCTATAAAAATTGACTCCTTGCAGTGCTGTAATGAAGTAAAAGGCAGTCCAAGGAATAAGACTGATAATCTAGTTTTGAGCTTTGAAGAAATTCTTTGTGCCTTAATAGTGCTTCTACATGCCTAAATGTCCAGTTTATCACTTAAATAAATATGCATTTGTAACATTTGCAGACTAATATGATTATTTATGCAATGAAAAATCTAAACTCTGAGTACTACTTTTTAATTATTGGCATACTTGCGGATTTTCAAGTGCAAAAGATAAGCTTAACTTATTTAATTAAGCTGCATTTAAAATTATTTCTAAGTAGAGTAACAAAATTTGTTACATTAATGAAGTAATGTGATTATAAGCATCAGATAACTATTACTCAGAAATAATGTCCTAAAAAGATTTTGTAAACAGTTAAATCAAAAACACTGCTCAGCTCTAATGTTGTCTTTTAAAAGGCTGAGGACGGCAGCAAGCTTTGCCCATAAGCGTTTCATTCTGGTCGTCTTCTCTTCTCCTCTATTACTATCAGATGCCGCAACAACCTGATTTCCATTTCTTTAAAACATAACCATGACTTTGTGGTGACGTGGAACAGCATGATGCATGGCGTGCTGTGAGCTCACCTCTCCTCGGGCTCTCGTGGTTAAAGAGGATCCCGTTGACAGCGAACATGTCGTAGGCCTCTCTAAAGTTCACCACGATCCAGTAGGCATAGAGCTTTGCAGCACCTGAGAGCAGAGGTGGAGACAGACAGGAACAGAGAAAACAGGGTGACAGAAAAATATTAGCACCAGACATTCACAAATGAAAAGTGAAGAGATGTTGCTTCAGACACATTCCACCAGCTTTTCAGATACCACAGTTTTTTCTCTGTGGACTGAAAGAGTGCACAAACACACTTTTCAAACTCACATGATGCTTTAAGTCACTCCATGGCCAAATTAAACTTTTACACAACAAGACACATAGTTCAAACTTTTAATTTGACCATTTAAGCAGACAGAAAAACACCAATCCATTCCTCTCAAAGCTGCAGAAAGACCATAAAAGAGAGACGAATTCCGTGTTGTAACTACACTGCATGTCACAGTTGAACACAGCGTTACCGCAGATCATATTACACCGGCAAGAACGTGAACCGCAGACTCCTGCTGATTGACCAAAAGCAGGCTCATACAAAAGCTTCTTGCCTCCTCCCGCTCATCTTCCTCCTCCTTCTCTTCATCATCCTCCCTTCTCAAACCAAGGGGGGAATACCAGAGCGAGCAAAGGGAGTTACCGTTGATTAAACTGTAGGTCATGATGTGCACTGGAGGTTAAGTAAGTCGCCTTGGCAACACCCACTTTGCCGCTTCCCAAGTCTAATTAATAGAGTAACAGCCCAGGGATGGTATGCGCCTCCCATGCAGCCTCAGATTGAGCGCTGACAGATGGGGAAAGTGTCAGCGAGGAGAGCATTTAGACAACAGAGAACATGAAACCTGATCACTCACACACGTGTACCGCCTGCATATGTGTGTGTAAGAGTGTGTGTGAGTGTGTGTCGAAAGTGAGTAGTGAGTGCTGTGGATATAAAGGTGTCTTTGTTAGAACTAGAGCCACTCCAGTCCTCAGTCAGACGTTTGGCCTTGGGGTGTGTGGAGAGCTCAAACGCTGCCTGAGCACTCGAGCCCCCTGCCTCTATTCACTTACTCACAAACACATAGACACACAGACAGACACACACGCAGACACACACACATGCAGTTATTCTCAAGGAAAAAGTGCAGCACAGGTGTTAAACAACGTCAGATTGTATGGCCTTCCACAATTGTTGGATGAATGGCACAAGGTAGAAAATGTTAGGTAATCCCTATGTGTGTAAGTGTGTGTGTGTGTTTCAACATGAATTTACAGTGCATTGTGCATGTGTGTCTTACCATAAGGTGAGCGAGGGTAGAAGGGCGTTGTTTCCTTCTGAGGGATCTCCTGAACTTTGCCGTACAGCTCACTGGTGGAGGCCTGGTAGAACTTTACACTGTTGGTCAGACCACATGTCTTGATGGCGTCCAGGAGGCGAAGTGTACCAACACCATCAACATTAGCTGTGTACTCAGCCAATTCGAAAGAGACCTGAGAAAGAGGGAGAGAGAGAAAAAAAATATTAAGGGTTTGATGTGAAAATTCTCTCTATCTAATTATGCAAAGGACTAATTTTTCTAGTAGACAACAGAAAAGAGCTGTAAACTTCAGGTGTGAGATCAAAACTTACAGATTGTACAGTTATTTTAAGGCCAGTGCAAAGAATTTCAGAAATACAGTATGAATGCTGATCAGCAGATTGCCTTAAAAGATGTGGTTTCACTAATATCAGACTTGATTTGGAGCTGCCCCAAAATATATTAAAAAAAAACAGTTTTGTAATTTTTCAACTTGATGTGTTTTAATAGGCAGCTTTTGTTGTTTCTAGAAAACACTCTAAATCAGGCTAGATCAGACAGAACTGTAAACTGATTTCACTGTGTTTCCATCTTCATTCAGATTTGACTCCACTTTGAGTGATTTTCTGTAGGACAGTAGAGGTTTTGATGTCCCCAAACCAAGAGCCAAGCATATCTGTACACATCTCACCACTCCTTTAATCTGCTTCAGGTATAATACTTTTAAGTCCAATTATATATTGAAAGTCATTAACATAGTTTACCTGAAAACCAAATGCTTCAGTCAACAAAGGTCGCAAGGACACTGATATATAAATATGTAGAATAAAAAATATGTTTCTTACAGATCACATTTTACACAAAGTCACAAATTCCTCTCTAAAGAAGGCAAAGGGCAACAAAGATGGAATATGTAATTGGGGAACATGGCTCTGGAGTCTATCAGACTCACTCAGAAAGTTCATAGCTCAAACTAAATACTCCAACTCCCAGAATGCCTGTCCACTCCTGAGTGCCAAGAGGGGAGGGACCTTAATGAACACTTGGGGGGAAATAAGGTTTAAATTAGAAATGGATGTGTGCATGCATGACTGTGTGAGTGTGCGACACTGTTCTTAGACTATGTACGCTTGTTTGAGTGCCAGGTTGGCTTCAGGCCCCAAATCAGGCATGACGGTTAAAAGCCGTGCTGGTTAGTGGTCACCACACCTGGAGTGAGTGGCATGAGCCACGTCTGTACAGAGGAAACGCTTTGGACCTTTAGTGCCTGCACACCAGCCCTATACACACGGCCAGATAAAGACCCCTTATTTAAAGCTGGGACCAAAGAACAGTGGGCCTCTATTCCACTCAAAGTCCGTACATACGTATTCACCTACACACACACATGCACTAAACATATACACACTTTGAGCAGGTTTGATCAGGTTCAATTACACTCCACAGCTCAGTATAATTACCTGTGATACTCCACGCACAATTTTCCTTTGCATTCTGGCATTTTCTTGTACATGATCGCATAATTTTAAAAAGAAGTTGAGTTGACACTAATCAGCAGCTCGTACTGCAAACTAAATTATGACGTTTTATTCATCAAGCACCAGAGGTGGACTCAGTAAGGGCAAAACCTTTACACAAAAAACAATCAGTGACATTAAACAGAAGCTTAAATAAACCTGCTAATTTAATCCTTTGAAAATAAGGGTCTGTAGAATCTAAATACTATAATATAGAAACATTATTATCCACTGAAGTGATGTGTGATGTCCATCAAGAGATCATAATGAAGTTTGATCAGCAGCTGACAAACAGCCTGACAGTGTTTTTCATTTTAAAAGCATAATGAGTCAGACTGTCACTTTAGCTCACTTTATTTACTAATGCAAGGAAATACAACTGATTATAATGATGATACTGAAAGATCAGAAAATACTACTACATCTGCATGTGCAAAAATATTGTTTATATTTAACCTTTATTGTTACTGAAAAATTTGTGTGATAATCACATGTAAGTGTCGGTCACAATTTTGCATTCAAGGAGCAAAACAGTCAACACACAAAACACAGAAGACTACTAAGATAACATAAAATATATCAAATAATATTTTATAGAGTTTGTAATTACCTGTAAAAGACCAAAATAAGGATCTCTTTGTGAGAAAAATTCTGTTTATATTACTTGATAAATGACTGAACAAAATCTTCAAATCTGATTCAACAGAGACTGTTTTAGAAAAAAAAAATCAAGACAGATGGAAAATAAAAAACAATACTCATTTTGTTATTATTTTACATATCTATCCACTAAAACAATGCAAATATTTGAAGGTCAAGAAACACTTTTTAAGCCTGTTAAAATTGTTACTAGTGATTAATTTTCAAAATTTTAGTGATTACAATCACTAATGTATCAATATTAAGGTTTCTGCACTAACAATATTTTTTGGTACTTGCTGAAATGTGTCTGTCTACATGACTAAATGTTGAAAAGGTTGCATCAAATAACAGGTCATATTTGTAGTTTTGCTCAGTTATTCTTTGATTCATCCATCCATTAAAAACAGTTATGCTGGGTGCAGGAGCCAATCCCTGCTGACTTTGGGTGAGCTGCTGGGTGCAATCTGGGCAGGTCACCATTTTATCTAAGGGCTCATACATAGAGACAAACAACTATTCACTCTCAGTTTAGAGTCAGCAATGACCCTCACCTGCATATCCCTGGACTGTGGAAGAAAGCTGGGCCCCCTGAGGAAAATCATGTACAGAAAACATAAAGACTAGGCTCCAACCCAGACCCTTCTGCTGTGAAGACACAGAGTTTACCACTGCAGCAACATTAAACCTGTGCTTTCTGTGATTTAGATCAAAATTTGGAAATTTAGTAACATTCATTAGTAACATAAGTGTTGAACTTCGACTTAAGTTCATGCATCATTTGACAAGTTTTTTCTTCTTTTGCTTAGTTTTTACATTTATTTTTTCTGTTTTTTAAATGTTTACAATTCCTGTAAAAAGTAAGGTATGAAAAGCTTAAAAAAACATAGTCAATTAAATTTTAATGGTAATTTGAAGGAAATGTACGGATGGACAACAAATATAAATGCATCATTTTGGCGTTGCTTCCTCCGGTCAGGACTGGTGCAGCCAGCGCTGGAGCACACTGGCTCCTGATGAAGCCTAAACCTTAAACAAACAACACCCTGCCTGATGTTCAGTGAAGGGGAGGGGGCAGTCACACACACTCTAATACTGCAGGAGTCCCCCTCCTGACACAGACATAATGTAATCCCAGCTCTCACAGGTCTACCTTCAGCTCTTCCTCTTTCACTCTGGAGCTCCTCCCCTCCTCCACATATTCCTTCCTCGAACATTCCACCTCCACCTCCACCTCCTCCTCCTCCTCCACCGCCACCTACACCGCCACCGCCAAAGACACCAACAACCACACCAACAACAACAAAAACAAAAAAAAAAAAA
>JAPZDV010000021.1:3917011-3952815 GCA_029814665.1 Acanthurus lineatus
GTTCATTGATTCACAGTTGTTAAAAGTTAATAGAAAAAAACAATAAAGAAGTAATTTAATGAGGAAGTAATTAATAACTACCGCCATACAGACAACCTCAGTTTACTCTCTCTTTATGTTATCTGATTACACCACCACTGGCTGATTTATGTGATGATGATGAAACCAGGTTGAAGTCAAACAAAAACAAATACAGGAATTTGTCTGGATGACAGGATGAGCTCAGGGAGGCCCAGAGGTTACAAGCTCTAAGTCAAACTGTTGCAAGCTGGCGGCCTCTTGTTGCGCTCGTCTGCCTCACATGTCCGTCAGCCCAACCTGCCCCACCAGACGCCAGCCCTGGTGATTGATGGTACCATGGAAAACTGAAAACCATTCTTCTCAGTGACAGAATTAACGTTCACAAATAGCTCAGTCATTAATCACACTTCGCTACCAGCTACACACACTGCCGGAGACATTTCTCATCGCCGCTGTCAATACCTGCGCTAATTATGATAATAGGGAGGAGTAATCATGACCTTGACAACAATCCTGTCGCAGCCTGAGGGTGAGGAGTGACACACTTATAGCCACTTTTTTCTCCCGTTTAAAAAGATTTTGAGACAATTAAGAAGTTAATATACACCTAGAACTTCTCTTTTCTCCACTGTAGCTAAGACTGAAAAAGTGAGAGTCAAAGCGTGTGAGGCAGGACGGCAGTTTGATTAATGATCGTTTTTTTGTATTTGCCCGTCACACATCTGACAGCATCAAGCCATAACACAAAAGGTGCTGGTAAATAGGCCATGTGTCATATACACAAGTGATATAGGTCAACGACAAAAAGAGGGAGTTTTCATATGTAAAAAAACACATTAATCATTTTTATATTTTATTCTCTTAACCTATTAACACGATGTGGCCAAAATTATGTGGAGATTTTTTATTATTTACTTTACACTTGGTCTGGGGCTGTTTTTCATGGCTTAGCCTGCCCTGTTTGTTCAAAGGAAGAAAAATCTTGATGCTACAGCACATAATAAAACTTGGTTAAACATTTAGCTTCTTACCGTGTCTCAACAGTGTTTTGTCTTTTCCTGTTTCAACATGTGACCTCATGCTCAAAGTCAAGTCCTAGAAGAAATGCTCCTCACAGTTTGGTGTGGAAGGACTTGACTGGCCTACAACAGTCTCCTGACCTAAACCACATCCAACACATCTAAGAGACAATGGAGCGCTATTTTTTTTGTGGTTATCACAATTGAGATTCTACATTTTGTAAATAGGCCTAACATCTGTGACTTGACAGTTATTAATATGAAGGTGGTTGAAAAAGAGACAAAAATGGCCACTTAATGTCAGCCAAAGTCCCTAATTCAATTAAAAAAAAACATATCCAACTGATATAGTGCTACATTGACAATGCAAAGTATATTTATAACAAAAATGTTACAATAATTTGAGCACATGCAGATGTGCAGATATTACGGGGGTTTAGGGGATAAATACTGTGATACTAACAGTGGTCTTTTATAATTTTCTATACAATATGTTTTCATGAAGTTGTACAAAGACTCTGTGAAGTCAACAAAAACAACTACACTCACATAGATAAGCAGCTAATGTCATTACTCATCCATCTCTTGCCCACTTTTCATCTCGGCCCTGCCCTCCATTCAAACTCTACTCTCCTTGTTTTTCATCCTCGGTCATCACTCCTGATGTGATCCAAACAAGTGAGATCATTCCTCATTACGGCGGGCTTTGGTAAATAGACTGCAATCCTCAAATTACCCAACAGACACACGTCAGACACACATCTGTACGCGGAGGACGTGGACTACATTCACACGCTCTGAAATAACAAAGAGAACCGTGCGTTTGGGAACGATCACAGATTGTGGTTGGGAATAAAAGGGAATTTACCGATAGTAAAATAACAATTACACAGACCTTTTCAGCACCCTGCCTTTTATCCCTAATTGGAGTTTCACATCATCATTTTCCTTTTGAGACAGTTAGAAATAGCTTGTAAGCTGTGTACAGGCGGGATCCAACTTCAGGCCACGCTCTGATGAAAAGCTCCAAACAAACGGCTGAATTACACAAACATATCATTAACAGGGGAAGTGTTGGCGTGTGTGTTGTATCTATGAGGGTGTAAAAAACACAGAAGAGAGTGGGCAGCAGCAGTTAGGACTTGTGTTCACAGATTAACAACAATGTTTACTGTGAGTAATGAGCTTATGTCACTTACGGAAGGATTGAGTGAGGCTGCATCTTTTCACCGTGTGTCACAGTCGGTGTGGGTGTTTAGGGATAGAGTTGTAATTATGAGGCTGCACTGATGACAGAAGAAGGAGCTATTAAGACTGATTTTCTTTATGAAACAATACTAAAGTGTAGGAGCAGTTTCACACTCAGACAAGTGAAAATAGACCAATTAAATGCACAATTTTTTTTTCCTGCATCTTCGCTAAGCCTTTCTGCTTGTGGGTTTGTTTATAGTCAGCGAGTCTGCACACAAAAATCCCTTTGTACACTGATATAATGACTATGTAAACACTACAATGTGTGCACTCTAGAGAAAAATACCAATACTGACAAATCTCTGTGTCAACTGAGCTGTGGGCTCCTCTGTTCATTGTGTAAACTCATTTTTGACTAAACACTTTGGTGGATTCACTCAGGTATTTTTGTCCCAGGTGCGATTTACCCTCTCTTGACTGGAAGTGCTATCACCATTGCTAACTAAATACTGATGCTAAATTAAAATAACTAGCACACAGAGTATTCATTAAGCTTATGTGTAAAACAAATTACATATATATTACTTCTGGGTGCAGTTGTCTTAATATTACAGTTGCAGCTGAAGCATAAGAAGTCATCGTTGAAGCCACAATGTCAATACAGCAAAACCAAACCCTGCAGTGACTGACTATATTAAGTCCTGCAGAGAATATCTAAACCATCCAAACCACAGAAATAAACTGAAATGCCATGGCAAACATTTTTTAACTATCATAGCTGCCCTTTTTTAATATCAAAGACAACCAAATACACAGGCTGGAGCGGGAATTATCTGTGATGGCTACTCAGTTTCAATGGAGGATTGTAATTTCTCATCAAAAAATCTCATTTTAGAGTTACAGTGACCTCAAATGCTAATTTTCCTAAAGACAGCTAGTGAAGCTGCCTGTTATCATGCAGTTTTTAAATTATTGGTTACATATTTATTTATACTTAAATAACATTTACATTTTATAACATTATATCGACAGTGCATTCACATACTGTAATGATCATTATATTTTACACACAAAAGGCAGGTTTACAGTTGAAATACTACACAAAAATAAATCCGAACCGCAATGGCAGCTGATATTAGAATCACAATAATGATAGAAACACTGAACAAATAAACCATAGTACTGCACTAAAATAAAAATACAGGATAATATACAGAGTGAGATGCTGTCATTTTGTAGGGAAAAAACAACGGTAGAATGAGGGATAGTCTTACAAATACATATGTGTGAGAATGTGACATCAAACATTTTTTTTCACTTGTTATAAAGGTTTATTTCCTTCCAGGTCACTGTGCTTATGAGCTGCTTTTATGCACATAAACAATATTATTTTTTTCATACACAGTAAGTACATAAACCTTTGTGATAAGTGAACTAGTCTTAAAAATCTTGCTTAATTTGTATATTAATACTATTATCACATAACTAACCTGTTGCTAGTTAAGCAAGACTTCTAGTTATATTTTTTTAACTTGCAAAGCAATAACAGACAATAGTTCAAGTTCAGTTCCTCATAGGAAACACTGTCTGATCATTATAGTTTTTGCTGTACTGGTAGTATTAGGTAGTGCTTATTGAGTGACGGTATCAAACTTCTAAAACATTTTTTTACAAACTCATGAACAAGCCTTCATCGTGATACTTTCTCCATCAAGTTTTTCAAAAATCATTCTAAAAAAACCCTGTGCATTTTAGACAAATGCAATGCATGTTGAGGAGAATGTCAACAAGCTAAAATGTTTCTGAGCACTTTAATTTGGCAAATTACTCTGACAATCAGTTTAACATTTACTTTTCTCATGAGTGACTTTTGCAGATCATGTTTTATTTTGGCTGTCCTCTACATAAGTATTTATTTAGATATAACTGGAAATATCTGCAGATATAACAATCAGCTTAACAGACTTTTATTACAGGTTGGATCTAATTATTAAGAAAAACACTATCTTCATCAGCACTTTTACACAAAGGAGTTCTAGGAATTAGCTGGTGGAGAATCTCTTCAGTCATGACATGCCGTGTTAAATGATCACACAACCTTCAGAGCTCCAGATAAATCATTACAGAACGTTCACTATGGAGGTGTAAAGCTGGTTATTACTGCCAAATGTCTACCTAGGGGACATAGCAACGGGAAGATTGATGAGTTCCATAAATATTTAGTGTAATCCCTGGTTACCGTCTCCTCACCACAGCTCTTCCCTCTTACAAACTAGACCAAACTAATTACGCACATGATCCAAGCTTTGTGTGTTTGTTCTGGTATCATACCAACAAACATGCTACAGGCTACTGTCAGTTACTGACGGAGGTAAAAATGGAATAAATGACATACAGTATAAGGGAGGGGCAACATGAGACAGGTAGAGATACAGGAAGATACACAGAGATAATTTGGCAGATAAAGAGACAGTGAGAGAACTTCAAATCCAACGATATCTTCTCAAAGTTTCCTCAGTGGTATAATTTCCCAGATTTTTGTCTCTTTATTTTCTAATTTCATATTTTAATTCCTCTGGAGTCACTCTTTCTATCTTTTGCAGAGGGTTTCATAAAGTCTAGGGATGTCAATGATAATCAATAATGAGGACAACTGTTAAATTAAAAATGAATTATTTATATTGTGTTAATAATACACATATGATAACATCATATAAATAATGCAATGCCTCTTAAACAGTTCCATTCATCTTTTCCTGTCATTGTTTTGTCACAGATGGTGCATATAATGCACCTGGTGGCTTGTTGTCATAATTGGCAACACTTATTTATCGTAGCAGTCCTTTTTGCACACCTTAGTACAGTTCTTACTCAGACTCGCTCTCCACATCCCTAAATTTGTATGAATGTAATTCATCTGCGAGGAAAGAGACAAAAGATACAATAAGCAAAGTTAAAGAGGATTTTAACAGGTTGCAGGGGCTTTTTTCATTTTTTTTTTAGAAAGAATCATTTCATGATGATACCATTATCGTGACATCTTTAAGCCACAATAATCCTGTGGTGAGAATCTGGTATCATAACAACCCTAATCCAGACAAATGCTTTATCATCACAGCAAGGCTCGACGCATAGAGACACTGCACCGCTCTAGAGCTATATACTCGACAGTTTGAACTAAGTCGTAGTTTGTGTTTTATTTGCAGCTTGAAAAATTTAATTTGAAACGTAAATTGTAGTTTTACAGAGATCAATGTGTCATCTTCAAATTCAACCCAAAATATTCACTTTTTGTTACGAATGACAAAAAGAAAGTAAAAAAATCAACACATTTAGTGGAAGCAATAGAGCTTTTTCCCATGTTAACGAAATAAGTGAATAAAATTAACCAGTTAACAAACTTGTTGCAGACTGATTTTCTATCAGTTGACTAATTAATTAAGTGGTTATTAAGTCAAGTAGAAAAATAATCATCTTTAATGTTGATGAATTTGAACTAGGTCTTTTACAATTGTAAAGCAGTTGTTAGTTCAATTTATATTTTCTCTCTTTTATTACTGATCAGAAAGTAGTTGTTACTCTTATTTTAATTTTTTTGTTTTTTGCTTATTTCAATACAGCCTATCTAAATAAATTTTGATCTTCTGAAGACATATCGTTTTATTCATCAGACCTTACTGAGACTGCAGCTGTCCCGACTGAAACTATCAGGGGAACCATCCATGGTGGCTCACTGCTGCCATCTATAAATCACAGGTGAAACTACATCTACACAGGTTATTTTTGCTTCTGTATTTCACACGAACAGGACAGTTGATTTAGAATATTTGGGGTTTGATTTAAGATACAGACTTAGATGTAATCATATTTAGCTTTGTGATACTATTTATTGACTCAGTGTATTTACTTAACAAACCTCAAAAAGTCCCCCACTCCCCTTCTCCTTTCCCAAACTGCATGTTTCCATGTGTTACAACCTTGCTGGAAAACAGAAAAAGAACTGACTCATGAGTGGAGCAACAAATCTGACCCACAACCACAAAACATTCCCTGACTCTGGACAAGGAAAGAGCAGACTTGTTTCTCTTGGCAGCAAGGAGCCTATTCTTAAGTTAAAGTTCACTTTCGACCCGGGCCAGGCAGGCTGTCTTGTATGAAGGCCTAACCTTTCAAAACAGGGATCGGCCTGCTCGTGGAGCTATTCTGACCGCGGAGTACCAGGCCACCAACGCGACACAGTCCTGTTTCTGCACATTCAATAGGCAGGACGCATGGGAACATGAGGGCAAAGAGATTACACTGCATCTTCACTGGGCCAAAACCACTAGGATTCTGGTTCTGATAGGCAACGTTAAAACAATGGAAAACATGGCACCTTCAATGCACACAAACCGCACGCATGCAGCTAATGAGTCCTATGAGACAGAAAACAAATACTTCAAGGGGGAATGTGCTAATTCGGTTCCAGGCGAGCCTTTATCCCAGCGAGATACACACACTGCAGCAAGCGTGCCACTGAGGACTGATTGGATGGGAATAACATAAACACCAATCAGAGAGTGAGTAAACCCGGCCAATGGGCTGTTACAGAGATGAGACCACTCATCATTCACTGAGGGGTTCAACATTACTTGGCATTCTCATGATAAAAATCAGGTTTTTCTAAAACTTTTTATGATCTGAGAATAAATTTTGTTTGCATCAACAAACTTTTGAGGTGATCTAATAGTTCTTCTAGCCTGGTAAAGAAACAGAATGAAGAAATGGAATTTCCAAAGTTACTTTTGTTATTCTTATTGTTTGAAAACAGTTCTTTAAAAAAAAAAGGCAGCTCTTCTTTAAGTTAGGAATAGCAGTCGTGTTTTCAGCTTTGTGAAAATACATCTCTGAATAAATCACATTCTAGTTTTAGCTTTAGTTAATTTAGTTTGTTTTCCCTATGGTGTTTAAAAATGTCACTGAACTGTAAAGGACATGTTTCTTTAAATTGTCAACCTTTTTTGAACAAAGAAAATATCCTGTTTTAACCTAACCCTTCTACGCCTCAGAAACAGGAGAAGTGGCATTTACAGAATTAATCACTGTCCTTGAAAACCACCAACAGTCATAAAGAAGCATTTAATGATTGAATTTATCTGAAAACCCAAATAACATAAATTTGAGGGACGTTATTTTTTCACTGAAAAGCAACATGATTCTTCTCTGGCACAGAGAACAGATAAAGAGGATCATAAAGACAGGAACTTACGGGCCTGAACACACTATAGTATCCCCAACATCACAGATGGCTGGATGACACACATGGAGTCAAAACAACTGAACCACATTACTAATGAGTTACACGGATTGCATAACATGCCCACAAACTGTAGTAATTAGTGGTATTACCACTTGTGTATGAGAGTAAACTGCTGGCAGGCTGCACAATAGGCACTTAGGCCTATAAACACATCAACACAGCGAGCAAACAGTGCAGAGCTTTGTGGGGAAACAGGCGTGTTAAATCCTGTGTGTGTGTCTCTGGCGTGGGAGACTCTGCGAACCCGGATGGGGGAGAGACCAAAGGGTAGCAGAGAGAGAGGGAACTGTAAGAAGATAATAGGATGATGATAAGTCCTTCTGAGGAGGAATTCGGATATGGATAATGAAGGATATAGATGAAGGAAGTCTGTCTCCTGAATGCAATCAGCACTTTTGTCTTCAAAAGCCATCAAAAACAATGGAGTGGAATCTTAGCGCTGCTTCAATATATATAAACTCTCTTCCCTTTTCAAATCTCCTCCCTTGCTCCCCCCATCATGTCATTCTCTCTGTCGTGAGCGATGTGTATTAATAATTCAGCCCATCTCCCTGTGTGTCTGCTGTGACAGCTGCAGGTGGGAAAACCCTCACAGAGAGGAGGATCTTCAGGGGTTTTGTTAACGGTTTTCCTGTGAAGCGCTTCAGTAGGAGAACACAATGGGGTGGTGTTGAACCCTCAGATGCAGAACAATTTACTGTGAGCGGCCCGTAAGCACTTCCCTTTTCAGGTTCGTTGTACATGCATATTTCAAGAGTACAGTTCCAAAATATTCAGCTCTTATTATTGTCAGAAAGATGCATTATTTATGAATTAATGCTGGAGTTTTGTTTTCGTTTTGTTCTGTTTTTTTAGGAAAACTAGTCTTATCAAATTTATTCATATGTTCTGGGTTCCCCCATTTTAGCTCCCTCTTGTTACATGCTTGGTATAGACAATATTATTTAAGGCAAAACGTGTAACATTTTAGAATTTGGAGACCTCCGTAATAAGAATATAAAGATTAAATATAATGATAAGTCTCATCTGTCTTGGCCATTGAAGCCTACAAACCACATGTGTCAACTGCTCAACTACATGAGTCCTGACTGACCCCTGACCTGTCCCTCAAACTTGAAATCATGGTTTCTGACCAGAAAAAAAAAAAAAGACACAAACAGTCTGGATGGAGCCATTGTTGTGATAAAAGGCTTATTTGTAAAATTTGCAGCATGAACTGGGACTGACAAACTGTACAGTTTTCTATTATGTAACCTTGGTGTTTCAAACCAGGTAGAACTGCTTAACAAAATGACTTTAAGATAGGAAGTTTAGTTATAATGGTCAACTGAAATGCTGCCTGATAGGTTGCAGGAGGACAAAGTTCTCCCTGCTGCAGATCTTACTTAGTTTGTATGTGGAGTTCGTGGATTATTTTAGTAACAGTGTTCCTCTATGGATGGTAATATCTTTTTATAGATGTGAAATGCACTCATGGTTGTTCTTTCAAGATGAGATCTAAATTTTTGATACAGATATTTATTGTGCCCAGAGGGGGAAATCCAAAGGACTCAGGAGAGCCTCTGATGCCAGAAAAACATCAAAATGTCACTTTGTCCGATTCACTGGATTATGACCAAACATTTGCCTTAATAGTGGCTATTAACCACAGCTGGACTTTAACAAGCATACTTGAGTAAATCTAACACTGTGGCTATTAGTCTTGTTTCTCTCAATTTAGCATAAAATGTGGTTGTAAATTGAAAATGTGGCAAAAAGTGTAAACTCACAAACTCAGAAAGCAACTGATCAGTGAATCCTACGATCAATATTAAACACACTATCCTCAGTTTCTTTGCAGACAGTGAGGCAGTTTTCTGTCTGCACATTTAATCTTCAGGCCTTTTAAAAATTTCTCAGTTACTTTTTGGATGGTGTTAATTGTCTCTAATCCATCCAGACAGCTCTTAAAGACCATTAGAACCAAAAAATTCCACAGAAACTCATAAAAAAAGTTGTGCTTGTAGTACAATACAAGTACTTTTGGCGTTCTTTCCTGTGGGTTATGATAATATATTTGGAATACTGCTTCAGGGAAAGACGCCAGAGTATAAAGATCAAACTGATCATCTCCTCTGCTGTTTCAGTCTCACAGAAAAGACATAATATCCCTTCTGTTTTGTTTGTGTGCTGATCTTTTGATACTGCAGCTGGCTGCCTTTCTGGCTCTCCGATGTCCCTCCACTATTCCCTGTGCACCTCCGCCCCTGCAACATTATAAAATAACCTTCACTCTGTTCTCAGTGATGACTCACTATTAAGGAAACCAGCACCCACACACACACACAGACACCTCATTTTAAAACCAATAACACAGCTCAAACTCACTGATGGGAGTCTGATGAACAAGCAAACCTCAGAAGGGATTCCCTGTTAAACGGCAGCAATGGGGTGAGGACTGATGGGAAGGAAGACAGAGATGCTGAGTAGCCGGTGTGAGTGATCTTTTCCTCTGTAGTGGGACAGACTGGAAACAGCTCCACACCACCCCTGCCAGTAAATCCAGCGGCTCAGCTGTTCAGCACAGGCAGCATGCGGTGAGGAGCTACAAGAGCCCGGTTTACTAGCATAAAAACAAATAAACACAGGAGGGCCTCGGACAGGTAGAGGGATTTTCTGGAACTCTGAGTGTGTGTGGCCTGAGGATGATCTACATGGGAGGAGGCAGGAGCAGAGTCACAGCCCCTAACCACAAAGGATGTGGAGAAGGGATTCATCATTCTTTCTCAATCATTCTCCCACTCTCTCTTTCTGTCTGACCTTCTTCCTTCATTCCTTTCTCTCTAAATTTCCTCTTACTTCATTGTTAGTCCCATTTTAATGGGCTATCAGAGCATCAAATGATAAATGCATTTATAAAGTGTTTTTATAGGTTTTGAACTGCTCAAAGTGCTTCACAATACAGTTGAGCTGTCACTCGTTCTCACACACACACGTATATACACTTGTGCCTTGGCACTTCCCATTTTCAAACAGTCCCTATCAGTGAGTCAGTCTTTCTTTCATCAATTATTTATCACTTTGTCCAATAAAACACATGAAAACAATGACAAAAATTCTTTATAGCAACTGAGAAAACAAGCATTTTAATCTTCTTGAATACTCTTGTAATTCTATACTAAAAACTGCATCAAATGAATATTATGATTTTTTTAGCCCATAGGTATAGCTTTACTTTTTGGATACATGTTCTATGAGCTCTCATACTGGGTTGCGACTGCAGACAATTGTCATCAATTTTGATATGACTCTTGTTTTTCCACTGGTCTCAAGTAGTGTTAAAAAGCATAACAGATTAGAAAAAATGTCTATTACAGTTCCTGAAACTGCATGGTTATACATGGTCATCTTCTGTAACAATCAAAAGGTATTTAGGGAGAGCAGCACATCCTCACTTTTGAAGAGAAGAAAACTAGAGAATCTTTGTCTAAGTTAATTTTCAGTCAATAGCAGCAGATAGCAATAAAACAGTTACTTTACTGTCTACTCCATGCTTCAATAAAAACTGTTTTCTAATGGTTTAGCCACAAACATTATTTCAATTTGCCCCTCGAGGCACATTGTGGTTTGTGATTCTGGGCTGTATAAATACAACTGACTTGTCTATCAGGCAAACTGTCTGTCAAGCCATTTTGGTGTTCTTTTACCAAGTTTACCCCCCAAAAAACGTTTCTTTTCTTCACATAAGTTATATTTTATAATATCTGAGAAAGGGGATGGTTCAAACTATATACACACATAAACAAATACATATAAATATGTATGTATGTGTGTGTGCATGTGCATGTGTTAAGTTGTAGCACAGCTTATATTGTATCCCAGAGTTGTACAGGCTGACAGTATTCTTCCAGTTTTAATCAGGAATTAGAGCTTAGTTATACTACATGACACAATGAAACCAAACTTATCCAAATGACGTTGGATTCAGTGAAGAAACTTTGCCGTCTCATGTTCACATTTAAAATGGTCTTATTATCCGTGATCTGACTAAGCTCTTGGCTTTATACACCTCGTAAACCACTATGGTGGCGTAGGATCAGTGCTGCCTGGGGACTGTGTGTCAGATCCCTGTGTGGAGGGGCAGGAGGATGGAGGAGGGGGGTGGCGCCAGGGATCTACTGGGATCACCGTGGAACTCAAAGACAAAAGGGACATTGTGGCACTGACTGACCCATCCAAGAAAACATTACTTCCTGTCCCATCAGCTCAAGCATCCTCCCCACATGAGCTGCTCACTTCCCAAAACAGAGTCCCTTTTTAACATCATCTGCTGTTTAACGCTCACGTAGTTCAGCACTCAGTAATGACCATATGCAGGCAATCACACTTAGTTGTCAAAATCAGTGGGCGTGCTGGCATCCACCTAATTAAAATTGGTTTTCACTTTTGCTAGATGTAATACCAAGAAGCCAAGTCATGCAAATGGAAAAAAATAGTTGTAAAAGACACATGCTCAAGCACATTACAAGCTGTGTTAGCTTGAATTACTGCTGAAAAGTATATCTCAGTTTTGGAATCAGTTTGATTTCAGTGCTGTCACAAGCTAAGAACATGACATAAAAGTCAATTTGAAATGACATAAAAAGCTGCTTGGGTTACTAGCTAAACCTTCTTAAAATTCCATTAATCGATATGTTTTTTATTCTAGTCTGAACAATGACAAAAAAACTAGGGGTACATTGTTACATAGAAGAGATCCTACCAGACCTACAATCATTCCTCAATTTTACTTTAGGAAAGCAGATTGAGCTACATTTACTGCTATCGGTATGATACACCTGACTATTACAATAGCCTAATGGCCCTGTGGGTAATATAGGTGCTGGATTTTGACAAAGAAGACAATATTTCTGGTTCAGCTGCATGATTTTGTTAACTACCCATCACTAGTCTGATAGTTTTGAAGGAGAACAAATACTGGTGAGTTACTTTAAAAACACAAGAGAACAGGAGCTGTTTTGAAGCTTTGAACCAAATCCCAGTGATTTAAGAGTGAAAAGTCTGCTGATGGCACCATATTTATCAGAAAATGAAAAAATATCTACTTGAAAAAGATGCTTTTAAATTTCAGGATCTGGAATTTCACACTTTGAAATGTCCCTGAATGCAGCAACACAGATAACAGCCCCTGCCAAAGAAAACTTTTATTTGAAATAAAAGTCCCTCTAATTAAAGTCTTGGCAAAAAAAAAAAAAATTACTGTTTGTCATGAATTACAGTCAAACTGATCATCACCTAAAAACGGTTTGAAACCTTTATCATCATCTCCTTTTTGAGTCATCAGGTTTAACTGGAAATCTGTGTATTGTGACTAGTGGCATGAAACAGAAAGCAGTCTATTGGCAGTGACCCACGTTATTCATCACTCATTAAGTCTATCTGGATGCTTTCAAATTTACTATGATTACAGTATCTTTTTGGAACACAAATTTGTATTATCAAGATTCTTATCTCCTCTTTTTCTTTGTCTGACTCTTCATAACAAACTCCTGCGCAATGCTTCCTAGGAATAGGAAGTCAGTCAAGGTTTATCAGAGGTTTGTTTCAGAACCATGATCCTCATTTGGGGAAAAACAGAGTGTGGAACACACAAAAAATCCATGACAGGGCTGGAGATTTATTACCTTGACGTGACTCTGAGCACCCAGGTTGTAGATCTCTGTTGGCTTCACCTGGTTGATGATCTTCACCAGACAGGTGCTGTCTGTCAGATCACCATAATGCAGCTTCATGTCTGACAAAGAGGGCCACAAACAAACACTGATGCACTCACACACAAAACAGGACCCATATCAGTACTACCACTTACTTAATATGTAGCTTGAATATGTTGTGTTTAATATCTACAAGTTGGTGATGAGGGGTTAATAGATGTGAGGAATGAGCTGAGGTAGTCTGGACCACTAGCAGCTTCTACATTATAAAGACAGAGAGTGTTTTGGATCCTTAAAACTTTGAGATGCTCTTTACGTAAAAGATACAATTTTGTGTCGATAATCTATCAAGACAAGACCTAAGGAATTTTGCTGAAATATTTAATATGTGATAGATAATATCTCAAAGGATTTATTGTTTTTTTTCCCATGTGTTAGCCAGACACTGGAGGTGGAGACAGAACACTTACTGCCTTCAGTGTGTGTCTGTGGGTTCTGGTAAAGATGTTCAATGCGACCCGTGTTGAAGGAGCTGGAACGACGCAGAACCCCATGAACCTGTGTCATGAGGAAAGAGAAAAAAATGGACATAAGGAGATTTATTTATGTCAGACATTACAAAACTATTTTTTGATCTTTTACTACATTTATTTAGAAGACCTTACTTTCAACACCACTGCAAACAATAGTATGCTAAGTTAACTGTGTAGACTACTTACATATTGTCTCGAAACAATGTTTTTTAAGTTCACAATGCAACCTTTTGTAGTTTTGACTGAAAAAAATGTTGATCATAAGCTTTACTGTGAAGCAGCTGCAAGAGATAGTTGCGGTTCCCCCACAATTGAGACATGGAGAGGCGGCAGGATGCCAGTCACTGTCAAATATATCAGTACTGTCAATGCGAGGTCACACCAGCCACAAAAACGCACGACACAATAACAGTCGAGCAGCAGGGCAGAGGTGGCTGACAAAGATTTTAACTTTCTACTCTGATGCGATGTGTTAACAGCCAGGACTTGTTTTGGTTCTTGGCAATAATACAAGAAATAGCTTGATCACACATACATAATCTCAATGCAGATCAACATGAGCCATTATTATATCAGTTTTGTCTATCCGGTTTTGATGATAACAGTTATAATTAAAAAAATGAAACACTGATAGAATTTTCAGTTTCTTTTCAATCTTCCCCTGTTCATTTTTGTCAAACTTATTGATTGAATAACCGATTGATTAGTTTTCAAACTTAATTGGTTTCTATTTGAACCACCCTTATAATAAGTCAATTCAATAATAGAGGAGAAAAGAAAAAAAGAAACTTTTTAAATATCACACACAATCAACCGGAGTATAACATAGTGAATTGCATTTAACTCAACCATTAAGAGCAGTGGGCAGCCACTCTACCCTCCCGAGGACTAACTCAACGTCCAAGTCAGTGCTGTGGTCAAGGGTGCAGACAGGAGAAGTTACCTATAAAAACATGTTTTTCATGGGCGGGAGCACCAGAGCACCCAGAGGAAACATGCATAAGCACAGGGAGAAAATGCTAACTCCACAGAGAAAAACCCCGCCCCGGCTGGGAATGGAACCAGGAACCCTCTGGCTGTAATAGTACAGTGCTCACTGCTGAGCCATAGTAGGATCATTTCATTCTGCAATACAAAGAACACTCATATTCCCTGTAACTATGACTGCTCCAATCTTAATATAAACTGGTGGTTTTTCAGTGTTCATTGTACATGTGGGGATTTTCTGACAATTGTCATGATGTCATGAAGTGAGTCATTAACAAGGACTGTATTTAGATGTGCAGTGTCACTGTAGTTAGTCATGTTTATGGTACGATGCATATATAGTTTATCCAAGCATGTATATGTGACAACACATTAGAAAGATTTAATACAGATCTAGTGGTCTACTTGAATATTTATAGTGTCTGTGTGAAAGTTCCTCAGAGCTTAACAGATTTTGATATAATAAAAAGTTGATGAGACAACATGTGTCTCCTGGCTCTTGCTCGCGGTGTTTTTATTAATGCTGCCTGTGATCTTTACGCCGTGTTCTGGGGGAATGTGTGAGGAAGCTCTGCTCAGTAAGATAACAGAACCTGATCCAAGGGGAGTCCATTTGTGGGAGGACGCTGTGCCCTGACCTCACTTCCTCTATTCACTGTGCACTTCCTGCCTGCCTGTGTGCTTCTCTTTAATGCCAACCCCCTCCTCATGCAGCATCCCCAGCCTGGATCCAGTCCACGTCCTCAGTGCCGTCTATGAAGCTGGCAGCAGATGGCAAAGCTGACCAGGCAGGCCAGGATGAGGAGTGTGTTTATGTGTGTGTGCTGCTACACATCTGTGGGGGGAATGTAGTCATGCAGCTATGGTTAGGAAAACACAATGAGCACTTTTGCAAAATGAATGCTTATGCAAGCATGTTGTACGTATAGTCACATTTCACTGGTGTGAAACCACCACTGAAGCCTTACGTAGTCTCAGTCAGTCAGAAACAGCTTGTCAACCACCCTGTTCATCGACACGCTATTGACACACTGTTCAGCAAGTGAATGCTTGTGGCCTCACTCACATGACCGTATAATAACCACCATTTCCCTGTTAATGGTTTGACCCTGGGCTAAAAGGTTGGAGGTGAACAGCCTCAAACAAACACAGAGCATCATATCAGGGTGAGGCGAGAGTCAGTCCATGCACCAAGCTGACTGTCGAGTTACATCATGATCCCTCAGGAACTCCCACACACTGGACACAGCTTATCGAGGGAATGTCACTGTATGTGTGTCTGTGTTTGTTGGCATTCGGGAGTGTCTGCGTTCATTTCTGCGTGTGTGTTCTTGTGTGTGCGTGCGCTCTTGTGTGTGTTCTTGTGTGTGTGCAAGTATTTGTGTCTGTTTATAAGACACATTCCTAGTACTTTCACATCTGCAGTCTGGATTTCTATCTTACCTCATAGCCTTTAGCGAGCAGGAACTCAGCAAGGTAGGAACCATCCTGAAAATACAGAAGACGGCACTGGTTAGAACTTGTAAAATGGCACTGCAAATGCACAAATGTAAGATTCAGACATTCTGATAAATTTCCATGTACCAACTAATTATAACAACACAACCCAAACATGATAAAACAGTTTTGGTTGACTAAATTCAAGATATCAAGTGTAATTACTCGTGGGAGAGAGACCATGCTATCATTTGCATTTAGGCTTTTCTACTGGTCAGTGCAAACACCAAGACATACAGAGGCAGGACTTTACCAAATTTTGATAAAATAGCTGCAATCAAGTAAGTTTATATAACCACACAGAGTCAGACCAGGGCTTTCAGAGCCCTGAAAAAAAAAGATAATAGTGTTTTTTTTAGAAATAAAAAGCTGCTTAAAAGCCTACATATGAAGATTATGTTTAACAGATTTTGAAGTTTGATGGCCAAAGTCATTTTTGGTCTGGTACCATTAGGTTAATCAATGTTACGGTTGTTTAAGAATATTAATGTGTTGTAACAATTTCTAACAAGGGATTACTTGCCGTATTTGGCTTGAATGATAACATAAAAAATTCTTTGTGTGTCCTGGCTGATGTTTCTACTGATAATGTAAGATAAGATTCTCAACAATGGATTAATCTTATCCCTTGCTATATCACATAAGTTCCTTATGTGTTCAGAGTTGTGTTTGTCTCAAAATGGGAGAATGTGGAACAATGTGACTTTAAAAAAAGGTAAAAGACATAAAATAGACACAAGAGAAAATTACACTGAATATCATTGTGGTTATTTCAAGATGGAGAACTCCTGGGATCAGCAGATAAACTTTCAATAAAGACCAAGCTCTGTTTTCTCTAAAACAGGTACAGTTAACCAAATGACTCATATCCATCATTTCATTGTGAAAATGCCCATTGGATGTTTTACAGAGAACCTTTGGGGGAATCCCGTGAGCAAAACCTCTACAACATGGCCTTTTACTACAATTCTTCTTGGTGAAACTGGCTGGTGCAGTGATTTGTCGGAAAGTAAACATATATTGTTCACTCCATGACACATTAATGGATACGAGTGGTAAAAGAAAAACTGTTTTATGGTGTTGGAACACGACCGTCTTTACACATATGCAATGTAGCTGAATACTAAGTCCTGGGATCATTAGGCGTAACATCCACATGAATCAGAAGCATTGCGCAGACACTGGGCCAATATGTGTGTGTGCCTGTGCGTGTGTGCGTGTGTGCGTGTGTGTGTGTGTGTGTGTGTGTGTGTGTGATGGTGTTTAAGAGAGCGAGCCCTGTCAATAAGGTCTTGTTCCCCTCACCCATGTTACTTCTCGTCTTTTTTCCCTGCTCAGACTTTCCGACCGCACATTCTGGAACACTATGGAACATTCCGAACTAGTCATGGCATTCATCCTTCAATCCCCCTGACACACACACGCACGTACATGCACACTCTCTCACACTTACTCTCACTCACACACACTCACACGCACAGACGCACACACCGACACACACACAGAGCCAGTATGCCAGTCTCATGCACCTCTCCTGGCTGGAGTATAACAGGCAGGGAGTAGAGAAGGGAAAGTTCAGAGGGGGTCTACTGGTTGCACTTAAGCTGCACAAAGTACTGGACTTGGAGAACCAGATTGGTTTACAATGTTTAACGCTGCATTAGGTCTTGCTCCTGAAGAGACTGGTGGGCCAAGTGTGACACTGGAGGTTCACCTGTGGAAGTTTACTCTCTCTGCCAAGTCCAAACACAGGTACAGCAGAGACTTTTGTCTGTCAGGCTAATTAACATTGAGCTGCATTAAAGCTATATTAGCTGGTTTATAGCCACAAGGGGGCAGAAGACAACAAGCTGAGGGATACACAGGCCAAATGAATTGCTTTTGGTGTAGTTGTTTGTTTGCTTAAAACAAGGTGATGAGGTGGTGATGTTCAGGTAATAAGAGCACTGAGACTGAACCACAAATTAAATGTGCAAATCAAAACATTACATCATATTTAGATGCAGACTTTTTTTGGTTGTTATAAATGGTTGTTTGTAAGAATTTGAGGCAAGTCATTTACCCTGGCTCTAGTCAATGATGACCATACTGTGGATGAGGATTTTCTGTCTACCTTATGCTATTAGGTAGCCCTGAATTCAAAACAGTATTATTAACATTCAATGACTAATAATATTTTTACTATTTTAATCATATTTGACTCTTGAAATTCTTTCTAACAGCCCTTTGAACAGGCTGAAGAAGATGCTTGGCAAAAAAAAGATGTTTTTTTTTATACCCCTCTGAATAAGGACATTCATTTGGAGTAACAAACTCTGGTCATTGTATTTGCTTGTAAACAATGTTGGATTAGCTTAAAATGCTTAACTGCTGAGAGTTCTCTGAAGATACACTAGAAGCGAGTGTTTTTTTGTTTTGTAAAAATTTATGTTTGCATTAGAACTCATCTAAATGCTTTTTCAAGATAATTTTAAGCTTCTGCAAGTTGAGCACTCAGGTTGTGTGGTCGTTTGGCACTAATGCCCAACCTGTTTCTGCCTTAACCAGAGGGGGAGATGGGTACTGGCAGCCCCTCGCTCGTCCCCATGGTGTTCAAAGCTCTGGCCGGTGTCATGTTTTCCTGCCCCTGTGCCAGGGTCAAAGCGTTCCATGCCAGACCAATATGGAAAACAAGCATGAAGAGCTGCAGCTCTGTTTCAAAACAAGAGACTCCTTTGAGGCCGTATTAGCCCATAAACCCTGGCCTCACCTCGCTGTTTCCTGTTATGGGGAGCTGGCCGCTTGGTGGGAGCTGGAGGTTGGACACACACACAAACACACACATAGACCGACCAGAACTACATGCTCACCTGCCAGGTCAATGCAATACCGCAAACTCCTTGAAGACTCATTTTGGCCTTTGACACATTAAAATCCCTTCAGCTGAACTAAGGAAAAGCAAACTCACTGGTTCAGCTACAGGAGTTTAATCACATTAAATTAAGTAGAAGACAATAGTTGTTGACCAAATGCCTCTATAGACAAAACATTTAAATATTGTAAGTCATTTAGAGGGCAAATTCTTTAATAACAGACTCTAGTTATGGGTAACTTTTTTTTTAAAGTGGACATATTAAGCACTGGAATGTGTTAGCAGTTAGCTTAGCTTTTATGCATTTAGAT
Source organism: Acanthurus lineatus (assembly GCA_029814665.1). Taxonomy (NCBI): domain Eukaryota; kingdom Metazoa; phylum Chordata; class Actinopteri; order Acanthuriformes; family Acanthuridae; genus Acanthurus; species Acanthurus lineatus. The sequence continues at coordinate 3,936,414 of JAPZDV010000021.1, forward strand.
AAATTTAAATGCTTTCATGTGCACTTTCTTTTGTTCTCTTTTAAGTAAAAAATGCTGTGCCTCAAGGCAGGCAGGAAAAAAACAAAATGAGTGTTAATGTTAAACTAAAACACTCCACGTGTTGTAAAAATGTTAACAATGTTTGCTCATCAGAACCCTCATATCATACTGAAGAGTTATCATTAGGTCCAATCAATATTCCCATCATCATCATCATCATCATCATCAACACCACATCATCATGGTGTGGTCTGATTTAAGATGATGGATATGCATCAGTATCAGAACACAGCCTCGCTGTTTGTGTGAGAGAGTGCCTGTGTGCTTTTGGGTGTGTTTCAGCATGTGTGTATGTATGCTACTTCTGTTAGCATTTTTTGTATGTTACTATTTTGCAAGGTCAGAGGACAATCGTGATTGGCCAAAAGAAATACAAACAATTCAGAGCATTCTTCTTCCCTCTAACAGAGAGAAATCTGACCACATAATCAATGTCAAACACAACATGTTCAACATCAAAAGCACCCAAAGTGTTAAGGCTCAGTGCCTCATTCAATGTCACAAAGCCATAGCTGTGCCCATAACTGTTACCCAGAGGAACATTGGCTACATAGCAATAATAATAAACAAGGTCGACAGCGCAGATGTTTATCAGGCCAACAATTTCTGATCTGCTACACATCCATTTATATAAGAGGACAAGTTGGCTACACAGGTTGAATAAGGCTAATTTTTTTAAGGTAAACTAATTTAAAAACTGAAATTGATTAGATGCTTTCAATGAACAATGCTTAACAGGTGACTGTTTTGTAAATAATACAAATGAAACTTTGACAGCTATCTTACAATAATGGGAACAATTTTAAAATTTAAATTATTATTAATCTGGTGTCACGAGGGGTCACTTCTACTTTGCTAAAGAGGCTTTTCTTGTGTGTTTGGATGCATCAAACATTTCTTCATTATTTGAACATTTTTCAGTTTCTTTCTGGATTAAGCATTGAGTCTTTGGGATAAATTAAATTATCCCATCAAATTTGCTTGGAGAAGGGCTGAGTTACTAAAATCATTTGTTTTCATCCAGATATTAGGTTCAACAAACAACCAGGAAATATTCACATTTGAGAAGCAAAGAGCACTGAATGTTTGTCATTGGATCATATTTTAACAAAAAATTCCAAATTTTGTAAAATTACGATGTCATAAACAGTCACAACCTCTAATGATAAAGAGAGTCAACACAGTCACTGTCATCCCTCAGCCAAAGAGAAGAAAAGAGAGTAGAGGAATGTGATGTCCATGTCCTATGAGTTTAGTACCCCCTGCTGGTGAAAGAGTGGATTATTGGGTCTTTACCAACAGTATCACGATGGATGCTTGGTACCTAAGGGGCAGATCAGACATTATGGTAAAGATTTTTAAGAAGATTATATTCTATGAGGTCTGTGTGCCTGCATGCATGATATATTTATTTATGCAAACACAGAGTTCACGGCCCTACGTGAGTTTATTTGGCATTGTGGAAAAGCTACAAATGAATCACTTTAATGTGCTTTCATTAGACCACAAGGAGAAGCTGCCAAGCACGCCACTGCTCTGCAATTAGGCCTGATATTGTTTAATGAAGCTTTAATCACAGACCACATCACCCACAAGCACATGTACATACACATACACACACTTACACACAAATACAGCAGTGAGTAGGAACATTTGGTGCGCTGTGTGAAGAGGAGCCTTAATCTCTTCCTTCCACTTTTCAACCAACTTAGGCAGGTCACTGAAATAAATGGACTAAGCTTTGTGGAAACAGAAGGTCAGAGGACGTTTTTTCTGCATACAGCAAGTACTCTGCTCCATGGGTTAGAGAAGAAATGCCACCTATGGACAGACACTGTCTACACACATGCTGCAAATACAACTACTGACTCAGCAGAAATATGTTAGCTATTTAAGTAGACATCAGGTATGTTAGATCAGCTTAGGTATATTTCAGCAGCATCAAGGCACATTATAAGGGTCCATTTGAGCCATAGTTTTCAGCCAGGTTAGTTGTCATTAGTTGTACAATACGAGGGTAAATATAATTGAATTGGAGTGGTGTATTCATAAACATAAAGTGTGGTATTCATAAACAGTATCAAAAGGACTGTCAAAGATTTATTCAGGTAAGAGATAATAACATAAACATGGTTTTTGGTCAATTTACACTATTACAGCAATATTTCATCCCTCTTTAACAGTCCTTTTCCTTACAGTTCAGTTCTCTGAAAGTTTATGGCTAACATGCAAATGATTGTACACCAGTATGTAATAATGCTCAATGCTGTTTCCTTGATTTGTGTCCTCTTTGATGTCGCTAAAATCCAGCAAAACTGAAAGCACTTCCTATGTTATGTCAAAGGTTCCTGTATTTTTAAAAATGATTATGTCTGCTACACAGACACAATGACTGACTCATGACTTAGAGTGCATTATTGACTCAAATGTACCATGACTGACCACTGAATCTCGAGTCATTGTGGAAACTCCATGGCTAAGCAATCACAAAAGAAAAATTGAAATCCAATAAATTAAGTATAAGAAGCTATACCACTCTTTGGAAATACTGCACTGCAACCAGAAGTCTTCAACTCAATCTTTTGAATAAAAGTATGTTTATGCCACCAGCCAATTACACTCTCAGTAAGAGAGGTACATGTACACATTGTGCAGTAAAATGGTCAATATTTTACTTTTTAAAATAATTTTTGGATAGTATTAGTGCTGCATTCCTGTAAATATTGCATTTTACTGTTCTCTGCTGTACATTTTTAAGGATGAGGTCACTTAACCTAAATCAATGTAAAATATTCTATATTACAACCATGTTATCTGTAATTTTAAAAAGTTACTGGTAACAAGAGCTGTCAGACAAAGGTAGTGGAGTCAAATCTGCCGTATTTCAATTTTTTTTAGTGGAGGAAAAGTATAAAGCTCTAAAAATTACTCAAGTAAAGTACAAGTATTGAATTTGTGCTTAGTAACTTAGTAAATGCACTTAGTTACATTCTTTCAGTGACACTGAGGCTGGTGCATGCATTTGTTCACTTGTTGACTAAATTAAGTCAGTCTTTACCACAAACAGCAGCTGAGCACACACATTTCAGACTTCATTCAGAGGAGGAATCGGCCTTTAAGGAGTCATAAGCAGCCATTATGAGCAACAGAGGAGATGTGTGCACAGATTCTTAGTTTTATGAGTATTATTGCTGGCGTTCACTCAGGTTCTACACTGTGATGCTAACAGTGGATTCAGTGAAAGGAGGCAAAAGAGGAATGAGAGAAGTGTGCGATGCGCCAACAAAGGATGAAGAAGAAGAAAGGCTTATAGCAGGAGCATCAAACTAGTTTGTGGGTGCATATCGCAGGGAAGCATTGTTTTCACAACCAGAGAAGCCGAAGAAAGAAGCTTGAAGCTCAAAGCCAAAATAAAGTTTTACTACCGAAGAGAGGCCGAACCTGTCCTCTTCATAACCCCGAATCGTAAAACAGCACTATCAGCCAGAACCCCTGCTCGACTCTGCAGCTCTGCCTTGGCACTCTGGTGGTCTCCCATAACTCACACCCTCTCACCCCAATGCTTCACACTGAGACAGCAGTCAAAAATATTCAGACTGAGCAGCATGCTGCCCTGAAATTTATGAACAGTAGTTAGCCAGCCAATTTATGGCATCACTGTGACCCTGACACCCTGGCTTGTGCCTTCTGAGATGGGCTATCCAGATGTCTGCATGCCTGCCTCCTGCATGGGGCTCTCCGTGTTCAGCAGTATCGGAAGAAAAATGAATAACCACTGTTACTATTTCTTTTCTGTTAAAGACGACGAGGGACGAAGATGCTTTGGAAAATAAGGGAATTTGAGATGTTGAGAATGACTTTCCAAGACCTCTGATGTTTGCCTTTCCAGAACTGCTATCTGGGAACAGTCAACTGACAACTTTTCACTTAATAACTATCATTTCCTAAGCCTCTGCTTATTTCCAAGTGCTCATCTGTTCTGAGGTAAATTAACTCTAAGAAACAGCTAATGCTCTTCTACTATGAAGGATACATATTCAAACATCCTTATCTACACACACACACAAAACCATTGAAGCAAATGTTTTAGATGTTGCTCCTACATGTAGAATAAAGTAAGAGTTGTACCAATGAAAACATTTTATTTGGTATCCAAATAATGGTAGGAAGATGGAAGGTAGGCAGATAGGTAGCAAGTCTGCCTGTCTGTCCTTTGAAAGTCTAGACAATCATTCATTTGATCTACAATTGTAGTGTGTTTTCCTGAGGTCCAAAGGTAGTTCAGTATCTAATTTGGTCATAAAACATGTTCAGTGAGTGCATGAGTACACAATGAAGTGGCAGGGGTGAGGCTTTAGGGTTATGAAGTCATTACTATTCTTAACCAAACAGTTCCTGATGCTTTTACTTCACATTAAAAGCATGATGACAGTCGTCATTTTTCAGCATTTTTTGACAGCACACCAGTGTGAAAAATTGCAGGAAGTAAATGAACAGGTAGCACATCTCAGAGATGTTAACAAACTCTTTTACAATGTCCAGCTGGGTTTCTACTCTTTTCTAGAGATCATTTTCAAAAAACTTTTCCAGGAAATTTTAAGAGATGATCTAGCTGTTATGACAGACAGGAATCTTGCCATTCACTAATATGTCCTCTTTACTTTAATTTTCTGTTTTAATATTTCTACTATATTTACTTTCACAGTATTCAATGTGAATTTTATTTAAATTATTTTTGAAAACCCTTTTTCTTCTACAATTGGCAAATACTATGTAAATAAAATTATTATTATTACTATTGTTGTTGTTGCTGTTGCTGTTGCTGTTGTTGTTGTTGTTATTATTATTATTGTTGATTCATATCCTAAAACCCTTTTTTATAATCATAATCAGCATTAAAAATGCTGCCTAAACAACAATTACTGAATAGCCTGACCACAAATAATACAAAAAGCAGCAAATTTCTGTCTACAAAAAAAACTATATTAAATTTGTATGCAACATTTAATTCAAAGTCACCATCAGGTCTGTTATGAATATTAACTGACACCTTTCAGTTGGTAATATCAAACTTTACTAGTAATATTGAGTAGTCTTACAATTAGGGCAATCACACCCATTGTTAGCTACCACTTCTAAGTGAAACATTTCATCATGTGTGGTCATGTGTGTAAAATGTGGCATTGTGTTTGAGACAAGGCTAGCAATGTAAACAAGCATTGATAGCCAGCATTTAACTGGTGTCTAACCAACAAACAGCTGGGGCCCAAATTAATTTTTATACAACTCTCCAAAAAATGTCAAACAAATTTAAAACCATTAGTCCCTAGACAAAGTCACAAACCTTTTCCTTTTGCAGATGAAACAAAATAGCAACTGAGAAAGCATTCTAACCAAATTTGACTATTATGAACACATACAGTAGAAGGGCACATTAATCTACACATCTAATAAAATCTGCAATTTCCAGTGAGCACTAAGTCATATTTACATTGAAGAATAATGAAAGTTGCATTATTTTGAAGTTTGTCCTCTAAGTTGACTTGCGGTGCTCCCATGCGATAGGTGTGTTAACACAACATAACCAACAGCACCCTATCCAAAATATTCTTTTTTCCTTTTTTGAAATCTTTTAATGCATAGGTCATGCTTTGCATCTCTGAGTAGATTCAGTCAATTAACCTGTTTTGGGAACACCTTATTAACATGTTTAAAACAGGTTGCATATTGTAATATTACTGTGCTGTTAATAAAGTTCAAAATAAGAGGGAAAACACTGGGGTTGCTTAAAAAACTGCAAGCAGCCTCTCTTAAGTGGAACATAATGAGAATGAATGAAAGAAAATTTTGCAGCACCACAAACAATACAACTAATTGACAAGTCATGTTTTTCTTTCCTCACAACCACTCAATTAATTTTTCCTTTTCAAATTTACAAACAAAAAAAATTAAGACCAATCTTTCATCACAGAAACATGCTATGCAGTTCCTGGCAAATGGTGGAGTGATGCAGTTTAGTTCCCGCCCATTATTTACACTCTTTTAACTGCTACCTCATACAAAGGGAAGCCAGTTTTTCAGTTCAACTCCAACCTATAAGTATATTTTACATATGTATACTTTTCCTAGTTTTACAATAATTTTGGCAGCCTATAAATAGATAGGCAGCCTATCTATTCATTTATTCATTCAAAGCAAAAAAGATGCCACATCTTTCATACATTGATTTTGCATCATCTTTGCCATTCGTTATAGATACATCCTTTCCCTTTTACAACTCCCCATAGTCCTTCAGCAGTTTTTTTCATGCAATTTGAAGCAAGCAATTAAGTTTCATGACAGCTTTTTAAAACGTCTGGAGATATTCCTTAGTGGTAAATATACATTATTGATACTGCTCACTTTTAAAGCTGACAATTTTATCTTCTCAAGTAAGGATCTGCTTTTTCTCTTTGTAATAAACTTATATCTTTGGGTTCTAAAATGGAAATCTGAAGGGCCACCTTGGGCCCTAAAAAGGCACTCTGTGATATTTTCATTATTTTATTACATTTAGTGAACAAAACAAGCAAATTATCAGTAAATAAAATAATCATCAGATCTATCAACAATGTTGATGACTGGATATTTTTTGCCTTGGTTGTAATCTATTCTATTTTATATTATCATTCTATTATTCTATATTTAATTATTTAATAAGGATCTTAACCATATCACTCATTCATATTTCCCATCCCTCATTTATCTTCAAGGAGACTTAGGTGTTATTTAGGGTTACAAATTAAGGAGGAGTATTTAAAATAGTCACAGCTATAAAACATGTCAAGGATACTTGAATTACACTCAAGATTTATTTACACCATGGGAACTGATGTAATCCTAACAGAAATGCAGGGATGTAGATAAATATGGGTCCATCCCCCCACCAACAAAACCAAAACAGGTCAATCCTGTATGTCATCATTGCATAAGTACATTACTGTATGGACTGAATACAGAGGAGCCATTATTCTAAGACTCACTTTTTGCTTAAAGCCCACGGGCACTGAGTGGGTATCATTTAGCAATTACAGAGGGAATTTCAATGGAGAACCAGCAGTAGTGATGAGGTGGCCTGACCTGACGCTGTAACTTCCTTGTACTGGAAAGGTGTGTTAAAGAGACAAGGTATAAAAAGGGATTCCGTCTTGAGATATAAATATATCTTGCCCTTTGACAAAACATGGAAACAATGGGAAAAAAACAGAAAAAAAACTTTACTGTCTTTAATATAAGGTTTAAGGGTAGATGAGGAAGAACATCGACACACTTGAAGTGAGCTATATATTGTTCAGCAGAGTGAGGTTGAGATGGAAAAGAGTCTGCTCATATCACAAATGGCTCAGCAGATCCTGCTCCACCGGTTCTTCTGGTGTCGCGTGGGTGCCAGTGAGTTAGTTAATGTTATATGTTCTGGACGTGCACTGTTCTTTACACAAGCTAACATTTTTACTGCCAATGCAACTTAGGCACACGGGCATAATATGCAACTCTAACAAACAGCATGTATCATTGAACCACAACAGTTACACATGTTCAGTCACTTAGTGTTCATTTGCTTCTACAGAGAACAAAGATGCTTAGTATGAATGAGTAACGTTACCTGTCCGGTGATGCCGGTGATAACTGCCACCTTTCTTTGCTTCTTCGGTTCTCCGTTCAAAGCGGAGCTAACGGAAGCAGGCTCGGAGCATTGGGCCATGTTTAACCAGCAGGATATTTAAAGTCTGCTTTAAAAAAACTGACGGACAGTACCGGCAGACACCTTCGGCGTGTTTACTATGGGAGTACCAACAAACCACTGTCAAATTGGCTTCGAAACCCGGCGCACTTCCTGACGGCTTGAGTGTAGTACGTAGCAGGATGCTACGTGAGATCAGCCAATGGGGAGAGGGCATGTAGGAGCAGCAGAGGAGGTTTCGATAAAGAGAGGAGGGTCTCCGCGAGCGCTCCCGGACGTTAGGCAAAGTGCCACCTAAAGGGTGGAGGGAGAAAGACAGCTTCCAGAGTTATCTCTTGACAGCTTTCCTCCTGTGGCTGGTTGTAGAATCTTAAAAACTTTTAAAAGATTTCATTAATATTTGTTTAAATTCATTTTGTTATTCCAAGTTCTACAGGCATTGACTTATTACTAAAATACAAAAAAAATTCTCAGTTTTTTTTTTATCTTTAATAAGATTGTCTTATGCTGTCTGGCATATGTGTGACATGCCTGTCTACATCAAAAACTATTACAATGCAAGTGTAAGCATTGCAGCCTATATTTTGGTCAGCAAAGTTAGAGAAAACTGCAGTCTTTCATTGTCTGAGTGCCTCATCTTCATGAAAATCTTAGGTGAAAAGGTGCCATTTTGTTGACCTTGTGAGGTTTTTTTTGTTTGTTTGTTTTTTTCTAAGTGCAGTATTTGAGCACTTTAGACCTTCGCCTGGCTTGGTGTCCACTTTAGGGTCCAAAAACCCCAAATAGTGTTACACTAGGGCTCCCATAAAAACCAATGGTGTTCAATATTCACTCAATTAAGACATCATATGAATATGAAACCATAAAACACTTAAAACACAACACTGAAAACCCAGCTCAGAATTCTGAAATGTTTTTTTTACAGACTGCTTCATTTTATTGATTATAGGTCAAAGTTATGTAATTACTGCAGTTCTTAATAAAAAATCAACAATACAATTTCGAGCAATATTGAAATCATTAAACTTTTCACTGCAAAGCCTTTGTCGGCTCATTTCTCTGACTGTCACTTTAGTCTGAATGAACTAACCCCTTTTAATCTGACTAAGTGTACGTACACTTATTTTAAGGCACTACAATTATATCTCTATAGAGTCATTAAACTTTTTGAAGTATTTAAAATAATGAAGATTGAATCCCTAAATAACACCTTCTCTGGAAAACAATTTCTGCAGCAGATTACACTTGTTAGTTTTGTGGAATTTTTGATACTCTTAGTATTGTGTTAATAGGTTATCTATAGACCATAAGTCTGTACCTGGATTATAAAAACTCATCTGCAATCATCACGAGTCTGGGTATCAGAGCGTCTTTTCTGCTCCAACTTGAGGGTCTCAGTCATATTTTTCTAAGCTCTTTCTATGAAGTTAAGGAATTTAAAAGCGATAAAAGAGATTTTTTTAATGATGACATAAACTTTTTAATGATGAAATAACCTTTTTATTATACCAGGCAGAGAAAAGCAAGTCTCTTCTTGTTCTTGCTCTAATTAAAGTAAACACACATATAATATAAACTGCTAGTGCAGTTCTAGTGCATAGTGCATAAAGTTTTAACAAATTTTAGATTGGCACTATGTGCTGCAGTGATGAGGCTTTGGGCTATAAAGTTACTTCTAATGTAAATCCAACCAACAAGTTAAGTTACATGAAGCCATACAAGTAACAGAAGTCCCAAATCTCTTGATAAGAATTCTTCTAAGTATTCTCTACTATTAGTTAATCCCATTGCTGTCACAGAAACTATACATCAACATTCACATCCTTCACCATATTCTGTGTTTTAATGAACTTGCTGCTGATCTCAAACCAGGACCAAGCTGTAAAGCTTTAGTTTAGTAAACATCCTGAACAAACACATTAGAGAGGAGGATCTCTGGGTTTTTTATTTAAGTACAGACGTCATGAATGAGCTGTATGTTATCATTGCAAGATGAACAAATACTCATTCTATATTTATTTTTAAACTTGAACTCCTCCACTTGAAGTTCACGCTTGAACACACACACAGAAACCTGATCTATAATTTAAGTAAAATTCTCAAGTTTTAAAAAATATCAAACATCTCATCTTAAAACTTGTACAAATGTGCGAAGGATGTAAAAGACAATGTTCCTTTTGTTGCATTAATGAAGTTTTCTGGTTTTGGTTATACCTAACATTCAAACTGCAACAAATACACTGCATATGATGCTCTACATCAAGTGTGAAAAAAAATGTATATTCCAACCTTATTTCAGTGGAAATTCAAGAGGAGAATCTGGGCTTGAGTGGTTACATTTATAGTAGAATTGAGCTGTCACTCTGCCAAAATAAACACCATTTCAGGGGCGAAACTTGATATATCAAACCTGTCATGGATTTCACTTCACATCCCTTGAGACCCTTTCTTAACAAGAGCCATCACACACTCAGAGCAGCTCCTAATATCTTATTATTCTTACATATTTGAGCATGTGTCACAACATCTGCTCCAGCTGAGAGTGTCAGTAGCATTGTGAAAGCACTCTCTCACTGCTCGACTTCCCAGAGTGCACAGCATGATGGTAGGTGTGATTTCATTATGGTCTAAAGAAAACATCATGGAATAAAAAGAAGAAAAGAAAAAACAGGTGCCTGGGGTCCTGAGAAGCACAGCGGTCTGTTCATCCACCCTGCCTGATCAAAAGAGAACAACACTCAGCTCTGTTACAGCTCACAGCTCTTCTTCTTTTCTCTTGTTTGGACGGCAGGTGTCTCGCTGTGTGTTTCGAGGTATTTGACTCTCAATCTGTGTCCACCGCTGTGCAGGAACTCTCATCCCCCACACATGTGTGGTGTGTGTGTGTGTGTGTGTGTGGGAACACTAAAGAGTGTGGGAGTAAAGGTGTCATATGTAACGTTTTAGCATTAATTACAGTACTTTCGCTTACTTTAACCTTCATGACTTTGTTTAAGTGTGGCAAAAAAAATGTGGTAAAATCCACTTTGAATCATTTGACTCAATCTTAAAAAATGGATCACAATACAAAATGCTTGTTTTTAAAAACATGTCCCATAGGGTGTCCTCATTGGTACAGATTGCTTGGAGTGCATTCATAAAACATCTTATCTTATCGATAGGAGAACTCTTAAATAGCTTTGAAAGTTTTTAGCCAAGAGTTTCCTCTTAAAAACTATTCAAAAAGCTGCTTGGACAAATATTTACTAAGGGATTGAAAGACATCTTAAGATAAGAGAAAGGCTGGGGTTGATCCTGTTGCTGTGGATGATGTCATGTTTCATGAAACTGTGACTGGCTGTCTTGGGGTCATGGCCTGTTTTGGGTAAGATTTCAGAATAAAATGTAAGCCAAGAAAAAAATCATTTAACATGAAACAATGAGCAAAGGAAAGTAAATATGCTGATAGATGACTCATTTGTAGAGTATATGTGTATATAATTGCCAGCCTCTTGGCAGTCTGTTAATAATCAGCAAGTATTCATAAAAGAAACCATATAATTATTAGACTTTAATAACCATGACTGATGGTGAGAGGCTCAAATGCAAACGAGAACAAAACTGGACCCAAGAAAAAGCTTTGACTTCTTATCTAACTTGTACAAAAAAGGAAGAACATTACTAAAAGAAAATTCTCAGTCATTACAACTGCAAAAGTAACAGAAGAAGTGTGGGAAAATCTATGCCTAGAAATTAATGTGGTTTTCCCACTTCTGACCAAAACCTATGGTGACTGTGAAACACACTGGTGGTAGACTCAGTCAAAGGCAAAGCTTGCTAAGTACTAGATACAAACAAATACTACTGGTAGGTAAGTAGACATCAAGTCAGTCCCTTTTTAATTTTGCTAGAGTAAAATGTTTTTACATTGTAAGCATGTGCTTACAAATTCTAGTAGCATTTAATCTCTAATTAGAAATATTTACTACATTTATTAGGATGAGGCTCTGCACCCTCAGTGTCTCAGTAGTGAACAGCATCCTTGGGCGCTCAGACACCAGAATCATGAGCTAAGCACTGACCCTGCAATGCCAACACTGAATGAACTTGATCCTCTGTGTTCTTGGGTTGTTTCTGTTGGTCAGTGAAACCACTGTAGTGACTTCTGTGGTAATTACTTCAGCGATACCTTTGTCAAAGCTCAGTTTTACTGTAATTTTCTAAAATGTTATTGTGGTTATGAGGCACATTGTTGGCTGCAGACATTTTACAAAAGTGTGTTATTTGCCTGTAGTGACTGAAAAGTCCTTTTAAATACTTCTAAAATCTGCACAAATCTAGGAGCTGATTTAAGTTCGAAAACTTTGCTAGGATACTTTAGGACAGACATGCCCTTGTTTTATTTTAAGAATTTCTCTTGAATCTGCAAGTTAGGACAGACTTTTAGCCTTAAGATGTTTTGGTGAATACAGCCTCCTGAAATAAGTTAGGGTCATAAGGGTCAGTCTCACTGTGCAGTTTGCAATCAGCCCAGTAGTTTCAGTTGTGATCTCCAGTGAAAGCCACGTTGACTTCCCCTTAGCATTCATTCTTCCCTTGTGAAGAGTCCATTAGCCAGACTCAATTCACACACAAACCGGAAGGGTTGGTTCATCAAGTGGGTCAGATGTAACACAAAGAAAGTGGGTCCCCTTTTCTTTTCATTGTGATTCCCACAACTGTGGACGTTTCTGTGAAAAGTGACACACCTTGAGAATGCCCGCAGCTAAGTTCAACATCTGAGACAACCTGCTGGTGTTCTGGTTTGTCCTTAATTTGATAGCACTTCTGGTGGAAAACATACTCACACGGTTTTTTATGTAAAAGTACCAGGGCTGTAACCTGTAAATGTCTTTTTTTGAAGCTTCTATTTAGGTTTTTGAATTTATTATACCTAAATATCCCCTTCAAAAACACCTAAAACTAAATATTTAATTTTAATAAAGTGATTCACCAGATAAAATTAGTTGACCTTTTTATATTAAGAGAGCTGTCTTTGATGAGTATAAAGATGGAATAATAATCACACTATTCAAAATGTTGCTTTTAAAGTCTTCATGCCAATAAAGATTTTTTTTTAGATAAAAACATGTTGTGAAGATTAAAGTTTTTTCATTGATCTTTTTACAATAAATCATAACATCTGAACTTTACAACTCTATAAATGTATTTGAAATTAGATCATACAAGTTGGAAAGTTGGACCCACTCTTAATGCAGCTGCCACTGTAATCTTATTCTACAAATAGTATATTAATAATAGCATCAGTGTAGCACAGTCTTATCTGCAGCCTTGCAGACACAAGTGGTTTGAAGAGAATGAATAAAACAAAGAAATGTAAAACAATAGAATATGAATTTATTCAAATGAAGTTTTGATTGTGCATATAAATGTTCTTTACTGGTGATTTATTATAACAAATTATAATTTTATACTTTTTATACTTCAGTACAAATACTTTGACTTTGTGTTGTGGTTCAGTTCCTGAGCAATTGTACTCATTGCTCCATCACTAAAGAGCAGTGCTGTACACCTGAGCACACTGGTGTGCAGCACTGCTGTTGGGAGGTGTCACCTTCAGGGTGACAAAGCTGCCATCACCAGGCCACTCACTGAATGGCTTGATGATCGTGAAAATGATAAAAGTCAGATGATTTGGCCTTCACAGTCACCAGATCTCAGCTTTACTGGTGAAATTCCTTGTTTCCCATTACATACGCTCTTTATCCCAGAACTGAAAAGAAGGAATGTGTCTGTGTATTTTAATGAGACCTCAGATGGAAATAAACAGATCTCGCAGATTTAATTGAGACGAGGCTGTGAAATTATTTATGTTAACTAATTGAATTTTGCCTGGGGCCAGATTTCCTCTTCCCCTTCTCCTCTCTTCCTGTTCTCAGAGCCTCTCACTGGTTTTCAAGATTTGCAATGTTAAACGCAGCTCATTTGGGACAGCAATCTGATGATCTGATGGACGTGACACTGACACACCCTGAGAGTGAAAAGCTCCAGGTCTCAATGGCTAATTCACTAAATATCCTAACATTTATTTGGAGAGTAAGAAAAAACATCTCATGATGGGTCAAATCAAATCAATAAACTTAATTGAATAATTCCTGTCAATCCCTTTCCCCCAACTCCTAGATTAACAGATTAAATCATAGTTTGGGGGTAAAGTTCAGGCAGGAAGTGGGCTGAAAACTGACTGACTGTCATTAAAAGACATATACTTTAGTATCTTCACCTTACATTTCAATTAATGTGCCTTTTTTCTGCTACTATTCCAGAGGTAAGATGTTCTAAATATTTGTTTTACTCCTTAAGCATTTCCATGCACAAACTTTAACTTTACCTCTTGTCTTCAAGGCTTCTGAAAAAAGTATTTTTGTTAATGTGAACGTACAGGAATATAACACAGAAGCTACATAAGATAACATTCATTGAAATGGTTACACAAAGTTTGTTTTTATTTTCACAAAAAACACTACGATATTCTACATCTCATTTCTAGTGTGTTTTATTTATTAGCTTATTTATATTCTACAGTTATTTATGTCTCATCATTACACAAGAAAACTTGAAAAAAAATATCATAAATTGAAATAGACAAGTATTCAAAATCACAAAGCTTTCCCATTTTCAAATGAGACAGCCAACAACTGAGTTACGAATATTCATTCAACTTCCATCTTCTTGCAGAGAAAGAGACGGTGAAGCACTGACTGCCATCTTCTTTGTTCTGTTATTGGCTCTCCGTCAAGCTGAAGTGTGCATCTACACATTGTGTGCATAACTAAGTGAAGTGTTGTTTGTCTCCCCTGAAAATAATCCCATCTTGAATAAAAGCTTTGCACTTCAAGTACAGTCTGGTGTTGAACCAGTAATTAAATGAGCACAAGAATCCACTTCAGTTATAAACGTGAATCATACATAGGTAGTTTTCTGTTGTTTGCTATGCCTTCATGGAAGGTGAGAGGGCTACTCCAAACTGCTGAAGCAAAGGCGAGCATGAATGCATCATGTTGGAAATCCAGCTGACTGTGAAATTGTACCAGACATATGGAGTTGTTATGGCTAACAGGGGAGTATTCAGTCATTGAGATATTTCTTACTTTTCATGGGTATAAGCATATATAGTGTTGTGTTATATACAAAATAAAGTGGTGTGACTTCAACATCAACCAAGTTCAACATATATTTTTACCTTTTGTTTGTGAAAGAATCACTTTTTATAAGACTTGTAAATTAAAAGAAAGAAAAAAGTCTATTCACAAAATATATTATTAAATAATAGCATTCAGTTTATATTTTGTATGAAGTTGTTTGTTGATTCTTGAAGAAGGCGGCCAGAAAGTGCTAAGCATGCAACAAACCAGGACAACACGGCTAACTGATTGCCAGCAGAGGCAGGAACATAACGTCTGTTTGATGCTGGTTTTGCAGATATTCTTTCACTTTCAGTGATACATGAGAAGGCTGGAGAAGTGAAAAGTAATTCTGGCTTTTAGTATCTAACATTTTGGATTCCCCATTGTGATACAGCTGGATCTTCGACCTTGGCAGTTACAGTGACATGGTTCTGTGCTCTACAGGACAGTTAGCATGCTAACAGGTGCTCTGTGCCTTGAAGGCAACATTAAAGTTTTTTTCCTGTGGGCCTCTTTATCACCAGTCAGGTCAGAACTACAAGCTGTAGAGATAAGCTGACATTAGGATGTAAAGCACAGAGTAGTGATCCAGTAGCCATAGCAGCATTGGTCCAGTGTGGGCTCCAGGGCCCTCCATTGTCAAAAGGCAAGCTGAGGGCCTTACAGTCTTTCTGTATGGGAAACAGAAAAAAGGTACATTTCGCATTTAAGTATGGGGAAGAAACTGTGCTTTAGATTGAGAAACTAGTCACCTGTTGTGTTAACCAATAAGAAAGCATTTCTCTTACCTGTCTAGCTCTCTGGTGAAGGAGCATGTGTGGAGTGACACTTGTTTTGCTGCATTAACAGAGGAACAACTGAGTTAGCGCATAATAGGAATTGCAGCTGAAGCAGATAAATTGCGACATTTGCACTAATAGACCAGTTTCAAACCCTCACTGAGCTTTATGATGTCTGGAATTATTGTCAAACATTACAATAAATAAACATATTCAGTTGATCAACTGAAAATTTAGGGAAAAAAACTCAACTATTTAATCACATTTTTGCAAATTTTGGGGGATCTTTTGGCAGAACAATCCCATTTTTGTTAGCTTAAATGAGCCCTTCATGTGTACAGAAGGAGCAGATTTTTTCTATGATGTATGTTATACATCATGTTTCTACAGTAGCACAGAACAGACAAAACCAACACTGGTTCTAGAGAGGAAGTTATTTTTAGGTTGCAAATGGGAGGGTCGATTGTATTTTACAAACTCACCACTAGAGGCTGCTAAATCCTACAAACTGACTTCACTAATGATGCCTGTCTTCATGTTGGGGGTGTTCTTTTGGCCTTGGAGACTAAGAAACTGAGCATGCATCCAACTGCCCCCTGTTCAAGTGTTCAGTTACTGATATAAATGAACAGAAGATGATGATGAAAAGATGAGAACACTAAGTGAGCATAATATAC
>JAPZDV010000021.1:3952915-3970055 GCA_029814665.1 Acanthurus lineatus
GAGCTTTATGATGTCTGGAATTATTGTAAAACATTACAATAAATAAACATATTCAGTTGATAAACTAAAAATTTAGGGGGAAAAAAATCAACTATTTAATCACATTTTTGCAAATTTTGGGGGAACTTTGGCAGAACAATCCCATTTTTGTTAACTTACATGAGCCCTTCACGTGTACAGAAGGAGCAGATTTTTTTCTATGATGTATGTTATACATCATGTTTCTACAGTAGCACAGAACAGACAAAACCAACACTGGTTCTAGAAAGGAAGTTATTTTTAGGTTGCAATTGGGAGGGTCAATTGTATTTTACAAACTCACCACTAGAGGCTGCTAAATCCTACAAACTGACAAATGATGCTTAAAATTTTCTTGTGGGGGGTGTTCTTTTGGCCTTGGAGACTAAGAAACTGAGCATGCATCTGATTGTCCTCTGTTCAAGTGTTCAGTTACTGATATAAATGAACGAATGCCAACAGAAGATGATGATGAGAAGATGAGAACACTAAGTGGGCATAATGTACATTTCATTCACTGTATGTAAACAATCTATTTATTTCTCTGGATGACTCTTACATAATATGGTTGCATTCCTTCCCACTATGCTGTATTTGTGTTTACGTCTCAGCAAACTATATTTAGCAGTATTAACAACACAATACAGTAATAGTATTAGATAAAGACTTGGTTCCCTCTGCAGTTGAGTTAATCAAGACCCTGATCACTTTTCAAGAAAATATGGTTATTTTTAATTCAATAAATTTTTACAATCAAATCACAAAATTAATTTTTAAAAAGGTTTACATATACTCTTTATGATGCCCTTTACAAATACATAATGCCATCATTCCATTATCCATCTCATAATAATTTCTCTAGCTTTAACATGTTCAGTTCTTATCTCATGCTAATTCTAATACGCTTAAATAAGAAATGTGCTACCAAACAATCAAAGAATAGAGAAACAACAAGAGCTCTAATTGGTTAGCTGTTATGTTCTGCATGGTCATATTGGTTATGGATATGGGCAGGAAGGGGTAATTTGTGTACAAAGGTTTGACCACAGCAGCCTTTTTTAATAGCTTATTATGGTGGTTTTCAAAACAAATCAGTAATTATTACCTTCTGTTTTAGCCGGTAGTGCAGCGTTCGGTCTGATAGCCAGGGGTGTTTGAGAGACTCTGTCGCGCTCATCCTCCAGCTCTTGCTCTTCACCAGCAGACGGGTGATGAAGTCCTTTGCTTCCTCAGAGATGTCTGTGAACTCCTCTTCCTCAAAGTTCCACTGACAGGCCAGGATGTTGTTCAGTGTCTCATTGTCATCATCCCCCAAAAACGGAGACAAGCCACTGAGTCTGGACGATAAGGTTGCACAAGTCACACAAAGAATGTATGTTTTTTTATTTGTACCCCTATATGTGAATGAACATTGACAACTTACAGCATGTAAGTGATGACGCCAAGGCTCCACATGTCTGTGGGGAATGAAACAAACTCATAGTTGATGACTTCAGGGGCTAAAAATTCAGGTGTTCCAAAGTTGACCTTCAGCTTCTCCCTGGGTTTATACCTGTCAGACACGTAAAGGCAGAATGGAGGAGATACATGAGTATCTGGGGCTGATGCAGTGGGCTACAGTAATACTCATAATAATAACATAGATCATTATATTTACCTCCTGGCCAGACCAAAGTCAATTATTTTAATCTTGTTAGTAGCTCTGCTGACACAAAGGATGTTCTCTGGCTGCAAAAGACAAAAGAGGAAGGATTACAAACAAAGAAACAAATACATTTCAGTCAAACTGATGGTTTTGTTTTCTATTTTTCAGAAAAATTCCTTCCTTGGGGTGATTTAAGAGAAACAGTCATTAAAACAGGTTAGAAAGCCAGAGGCTCTGAACAACTGTGCTAAATCGTTTGTATACATACTTTGTTATACCATTCAATGACCAAAGCAATGTGAGTTGGTTCTTTTCCAGTTCTCCTTTACCAACAAAAAATGTTTGCTTGTATATTGGACAGTTACACATTTGCATGAAGTTCACTGCTGTACATATATTTATATATAAATACATATATGTATTTATTTGTTTATTTATATATCAGTTGAGATTTCAAGAAAGCAACATTTTTTGAAAATAATCTAGAAAGTCCTCAGCTTCTGTAAAAGTTAGCAAACTATTCTTGACGCTAGAGTATTTCAAAAAGAGATTTTCTTATGATTTTTAAAAGCTAAATAGTTGTTTTATTTTTTTCAATCCCTGAAAGGATCTGTAATTAAATAATTATAATAATAATTTAACTATAATAACTCGTAATAATTTGGTGTCAAAATGAAGTGGTACAGAATTGTACACAAATACAACGAAAATGAGGATGCACAAAATTTCAGTCAGTTTAAGTTACCAAAAAAGTTAACCTAATGATGGGGAATAGAGCGCACATCAACAGGAAACTGGTATTTAAATCAATATCACAGTGAAATGCAAAAAAAGACACTGTCTCTGTTTACCTTGAGGTCAAGATGCAGGATGTACATTTTATGCATGTACTGCAGCCCTTCACAGATCTGGCGTATAAACAGCACCGTATCCAGTTCTGTCAGGTTGTAGTTCTCATCAATGATGCGGTCAAAGAGCTCCCCTCCTTCCACACTACAACACACACACACACACACACACAATTACAGCAAGACAGGGCTTGTAACCTGTTGCATTGATAAATGAGAACACATATTTTACACCCAGCGCATGCGGGTACCCTGACTTACTATTCCATGACCAGGATGATGTCATGGCGTGACTCAAAGGCTGCATACAGCTGGATGAGGTTGGCGTGGTTCAGCTGGTTCATCACCTGGATCTCATTCCTCACCACCTCCTGATAGACAGACACACCAAGACAGAAACATGGTACATGTCAGTTAACACACAGAGAGACTTTTGGATGCTTTTTGGACTTCTGCACTGGGAAATGTTTGGAAGTTTATCATGACAAAAGTAGTTACTAAGAACAAAACTAGCCTGTCAGCAAGTCAAGATTTCAGAGTGAGGGTGTTTGTGAGAAGAATGGAGAAAAACCAGGGATGATTCGTCAACCTGGTCTAATCGAATTGCATACAAATAAAAGGACTTCACACTGTAAATCTGAATGGAGTGCAACATTGTGTGAGGGTTATATGCCAATGCATATTCTGTAGAGAGCAGAGCCGTAGTCAGACTTCATCCTCAGGGTAACAAAAATAGACCTGTGATTAACATAGTGAAAAGGTCTCAGCTTGATTAGGTTTAGGTAACAAAAATTCTTGGCAGCTTTTCAGGAAAGATTTTGACGTAATTAAGTTATTAAATACTAAGGTCTATCGATTTTCAGACATGTTAAAACAAGTCAAGTAGATTTTTGTAGATAGAGTTTTGGATGTTTTACATGGAACACAAGCACTGTTTTTTTTAAGTCCTGTATTTGTTTGATTCGTTCCTCAACTTCAGCCTTCACCACATTTTCTGTGTGTGGTAATTGCATCTATCTGCCCTTCACTGAAATGAGTGTCACCTGCAGTAATTTGGGCTTGGCATATGTACTGCATAATATATGAGTTGTATTATTTGTACACAGGTTGAAGACAATGAGCTGGAGAAGAAGGGTGTCTTTTACTCTGTGTCATCAACATTTACACTCTGACAGCTGCATAGGTATTCAAGATTTGACCAAAAAGACACACAGACAGACAAACGGATTGACAGGCAGATAGGCAGACGGGCAGGCAGGCAGACAGACAGGATCTGCTGCACAATCATGTCACAGATGATCAGAGAAAGCAACCTGAGCCAGCCAAGGATTTGGCCGTGTGTTTGGTGGGCTTTTGGTCGGCTCAGAGATTTTTGAATATCTTAGATGATAATGTAACCGCAGAGCTATACTCAGACATCTGACCTCTCCAACATCACTTTTGGTGGATGACACAGAGAAAGACAGACACAATGAGACTGACAAAGTGCCACATGCCCACGCCCTCTAGGCTGCTGAGCTGTCTCTATTTTTAACAAGCAATCAGCCTGTAACCAGCAGCCTGTCTGAAGAGACAGACATCCCGGTGACATTAATGAACATGTATTCTGTTTTCGTATTCAGCATTCATTGGGCGATCATTACTCCACCTTCTCCTTCTGGCTTCTGGCTTTGATGATCTTGGCAGCCAGCGTCAATCCAGATGAGTTCTCTATGCACTTGTGGACCTGTCCAAAACGTCCCCTAATGAGGCAAACACAGAGATGAGTCAATTACACACATGGATGGTAGAGGCAGAGTAGAAGTATCATACCAAAACTGAGATTTTGGATTTATTAAATAATACATATAATAGTGGTGAAAGATTACATATTAACAAAGAGTTATCATCAGAAATTACATGGAATTATTGCAGTAATTTCTCATTGTCAAAGTCCAAATCATTGCTATTTCCATCAAAAGCAAACAAGTTAACAAACTGTGATTTTAACAAATGAATTTTTGAATTATATTTTCGACTGCTGTTAAAATTACCTGCTAGCACTCAAAACACTTGATTTTTTGTTTGTTTTGTGTGGGGTTTTTTGTCACTTTCTTACATCTTTAATCCCAAAAGTGATTAAATAAAAATTGACAAAAATATTACACAGAATTCAATTGATAATGAAAATAATAATAATATATTGCAACTATTATTTTTACACACATCATAATAATGGAGTCCTTTAGGCACACAGTAATTAGGGCTATATATTGTTCCATTATGCCAGAGATTTGAAAAATGCGTTTGCGTGTTGAGCGGTAATCTCCAGTTCGAGAGGCGGGATTTAACACTTGTATATTACATCAGAGAGAACTGCTATTTCACAAGTCTCCCCCTGAGCTCACAGTCATCTGCCCTTTAGGGGGCAATTAAAAAGTCTTGGAAAAAACTATTAGGCATCCCCCCACATGGTGTGAGATCCTCTGTTATTTCATTAGAGACGACTGAAGCATTGAAATGTCTCTGGCTGTAACTGAGTGAAATGTAAACAATCTATTGGGAGCTGATTATACATTGGTTCTCTTTTTACTCACCCTCCCAGGACCTCGTCTCTGTTGATGGTATAATAGGTGGCTATCTGATGGGGTTTTGGAGTCACGATGCGGTGGTCGAAAGGTGCTAAAGGTGGTGGGCTTGAGTCTGAAAAAATCGAAGGGAATACAGACAAAAAATGATAGAAAATTAGCTAAAATCAACACAAAGTATAACTTTCAGGAACGGAGGAAGAGGCCTCAGGCCCCAGAAACAAGTGGATCAAAATAGCAGCATGCCAAAGTCTCATTATCTGCTCAGCCAGCTGTGCCGACTGACATGCTAGTGACGCTTAAACAGGCACAGTGTTATGACATTGGATCCGCTTCAAGTCTCAGGAACAAAAAGTCAAATGTCACAGACTAACAACCCAGTTGACTCTACATAGTAAACCTGCTGCATATGAATGTGGGAAACTCATTTTTTTCCCCTAAACTTCAGGCTTGTTGTTATACTAATTAATCCACAGACAGTTTTGAATTAAGAATTGTGTTATGTGACTTGAATTTAATGTAAATTGCATTTTTTGTGTGGAAAAAAAAATGTGTGCATAAAATAAAAGAATGAAGGGGCTTTAAACTAACGCTAACGCTAACGTTAAAGTTGTAATGTAATGCAAACTGTTTTAACTGTTTTAATTTAGTCAAATTAATAAAAAATGCTTTGTTTTCTTCGACCACACCAAAAAGAGTTTATATATTGTCATGAGACGATGTACACAACATGAGGTCTAAATTTAAAAATTAAAAGTGATGTACGCACTAATCAACAAATTAATATTCTATTCTTAGTGAGAGCTACAGTCCCATATTTCCCCTAGTCATGTACATAAAAACAAAATGTCTCACCAATAATAAACTCCTTCTCTGCTGACGCGCCATCCTTCTGCTCCTCCTCCACCTCTGTGTTTACTTCGTCAGACTTGGAGGCCTGTGGTTCGCCCCCCTCCACCACCTGTTCCTCTGCATTTTCCACTGCACTGCCTTCCACTCGGCTTTTTTTGAGGTCGTCCTTCACCAGGTCTTCTTCAGTAACACGACGTTTACTGCAAGTGGCCACATCTCCAACCTCCTCCGAGCTATATAAGTTAATTGAAGAAAACAATCAAAATATTTTATTTTATTCTAAAGAATTCTTTTTTCTTCTCCTCCCCCCCACATATGTTCCTTTACCTGACTCTTGTGACTTGCATAAATATTAAAAAAAAGAAATAAAATAAACACCATGATGACACACAGTTTTGTAGTTTTGTGATGTGACTAGGAATACCTTTCCTGCGACTGGAGAGGCGTCTTGCAGATATCTACGATGACACTCGGGGTTGTGTCAGATTTTAGCTCTTCTGCCTCTTCCTTGTGCTTTTCCTTCCCATCATCCTCCACCTCCTCAGCCTGTTCTGGACTAACATCTTCTTCCTTTTCCTCTTCTGCTGAGTCTTCAAAGATATCCTCCTCCTGCTCCTCATCTTTCTCCGTAGTCGCTTTCTTCCTTTGCTCTGTATGGACAGCAGAGGTGTCTGCTCCATCCAGGATCAGCTCTACGGACTCCTGTCTCCGTCCTCCACTTCCCCTGTCCTCCACCCTCTGTATGTCAGCCTCTGTGTTTCCATGGGAATGCTCAGTGTTCTGCCTGTTGAGCTCTTCCACCTGTGTCTGCAGCACAGGTTCATTCAGCGAGGACTTGTCTGATGTTGGTAAAACAAAGCAAACAGCCACATATAAAGAACTATCACCAGACGTATGGACTTTTTAAAGATATCAGCTTCCAAAATTTGAATGTGTTTTGAATGTTTGAGCCTTGTATGTATTATATTCTCCCATGATATACGCAGTGTTGTGGAGGACAATGTTCATCATGAGACAGTTCATCCACCACTTAGTGAAATATCTTATAAGACTACTGAATGGATTGCCAGTTTGCATTTAGGACACTTGTGCCTCAAAGCCTCCAGTATAACAACTAAAAAGTGTGTGTGGAGTTTCAATATTACAAGTAAAACATTATATCTGACAGTCAATAATTAACTTAATAAAAAGCTTAACTGCAGATATGTCCGTTTTATTAGTTAGCTGATAACTTTCGAGAAATCTTACTACATATTAACTAAATTAGCTTTGAGGTTGTCCATATAATATGCATTCTGGTTAAATAAAAATAAAAAAGCTAATACATTATCAGTTTTTTTTTCAGATTCGGATGTTCTTATAGTTCATATCTATTCCAGAAGATCCTTAAAGATGCTTTGCATGTCTCTGCATAAACTCAGAACAGGAAGTAAAGTGTTATTTTCTGGTTGAGCCTACCTGACGTTTCCTGAGGTCTCCTCTTCTTCTGGGACTTTGAGCCCTTCAGACTTGGTTTGGCTTTATCCTTGTCATCCTTAACCTTGTGGTAGAGAGAAGAAACAGATATCAAGCATAAACAATGGAGCCACACTCTGACGTACATGCTTGAAATAGGTTTAAAGTACGAACTCTGGTATGAAGTCCAATATTTAAAGGAATTCTTGGAACCAAAAATTGAGCCAACAGTAATCTGTGGAGCCAGGAATCGGATTTTTGATGGAAATAACATGGTCATATGTGTTCCCATGTGCATGCCAAAGTGTTTGTTAGGGTTTCTATGGTCGATCCTGTAACTTAAGTCTGATGTTCTTGGGTACAGATGCCTCCTCCAAGAGTAATAGGAATGGTCACATATCACCTTTCCCACAGTTACTTCACGGTGATCAAAGAGCATTAGGCTATATGAGGGCAAAATCAGTGAAAGATATTTATGATGCATGACACCGATATGTTTAATGAAAGGCAGAAAAAAGTACAGGTGATCCCTGCTAGAGTTTCTGTTATTTAATATGTCTGACAGAGGCTTTCTGGTGTAATAAATCTGTATGCTTAACCATGAAATCTATTCCTAAAAACAGCTTCTGAATCAGCAGAATTCAAATATGTAAGATATTCCATTTCACTCACACAAACATACACAGACAATCTGCCATGACAGGGCAGTAAGAGTTATGTCGCAGTCCTCTGCACATTCTTTATGTTGCTCCAAGCAGCAAGTATAACAAGCATGCTCAATGTGATGCCGAGTATGTGTGGGGTTCATGCACGGACAACAGCCCATTGCATCAATCAATACAGTCATGTCACCTATTCAGAACAGGCCTGGCGAGTGCTAAACTGAGGCTGTGCAGCTGCAATCCAGACAACTACTGATAAAGACGAGGTTTGGATAAGATAACCAGTCTGACTGTAATCATGTACACCTCAGAGGCAAATGACAATCACTGCAGGGGGGGAAAATTACTTGACATTACTGGGAACAACATGTGGGAGCACAACAGAGCTAATAATAATTTTACAAGGAGCCATATCAGAACCAAGAGGCACAAGGAGCTGGTTTACATGCCAGGAGGGAATTTTAAAAAACACAAACCTGTGAAAAATCATTGGGAGATGTACGGTTTGTATTTTAGGCCTATACACAAAACATTAGGTTTCATAGCCAGCTATTTTTAATGTAACTACCAGAAGGGAACATATTCCTAAAGGAGGGTGTATTTGCAACCTTTACCTATTGCATCACAAAGCAGTTAGCTCTATTACAATACTGCCATTACCACAAAGCATACAAAGATGGAAACAGGAACATTTTGCCACATCTTCCTGAAAATACTCAGTTTGAAATGAGAACAGAAAGCAGAGAACTAGATGGAAATGACTCTTGATTCCAGGGTTTTTCAGGATACTTCTTGCAGTAAAGCCTTGCTTAAAACGTTAAACCTCTCACCTTCTTTTTAGCCTTGTATCCAGGCTGTTTGAACAGCAGCTCCACCAACCTGGAGCTCTTCACCACCTCCCCAATGAAGCTGATCACCTGCTGGGTTCCCTCCACCAGCCTCTCCACCCCTTCCAGCCTCCGTCCCTGACACTCCATCCGCTCGCTGGTCCTCTCTACGGCCCCGCACAGCTCCCTGCACACCTCCACCCCCGACCCACGTCTCTCCATGTTGCCCTCTTCCCGCAGGGAGGCCAGATCCCGACCCATCCCCCGGACGTCCCGGGACAAGCCATCCAGCTGGGTCAAGACGGTCTGCTGCATGTTGAGCAGGCGTTCCATCTGAGAGCTCAAGGAGTCCATTCGGTTCTCAACGCAGCGCAGGGCAGCATCATGAGAAGAGGACGGTGATGATGAAGATGAAGAGGCTGGGGACTTTTCTGATCCATTGAGAGAGAGCTTCCTCCCACCAGGCTTCTGACCATGAAGAGGTTTTGGGTCATAGACTTTGGCCAAAGAGTTGACAAGGCTGGAGTTCATGACTGACTTAAAGTAGATGTCCTCACAAACAACACGAAGCTTTAACTCACTATGTAAGTGGAAGCAACAACATAAACCATACTACTGAGACAAAGCTACAGGCAGGCGAAAAGAGGTGAAAGAAGTGAGGGAAGAACAGAGATCTCTCCCTCAACACTGCACCACAGAGATGAGTTTAGAATAGCAGTTGGTTGTCCTCCAAATTAAAGTGCAGCCCCCCGTGGACGTCAGGGACTGAGTGGCCAGTGATAAGAGCTGAGGGCTCGTGTGTGCCGTGGGGGATTGATGTGGGTTAGGGGGGAGATGCTGGAAGGGGTCGCT
The DNA here is from genome assembly GCA_029814665.1 of Acanthurus lineatus. Classification (NCBI taxonomy): domain Eukaryota; kingdom Metazoa; phylum Chordata; class Actinopteri; order Acanthuriformes; family Acanthuridae; genus Acanthurus; species Acanthurus lineatus. Next base: position 3,962,642 of record JAPZDV010000021.1, read on the forward strand.
ATGTGACATTTGAGACACTTCAAATGCCCTTCAGTCAGGTGTTAGAATCCCAAGAATCTGGGACTGAAATCTGATGCGGTTGAAAGTATGACAAACAAATAAAATGTACAGTCAATAAAAAAAGAACAGAAGGCACCAAATCTGACAACTAAGAACTAGTGCGATGCTTCAGCAGATGTAGTGCACTAAGACCATTTTGTACCTCTAACACTGAGATTCTATTGTGAAGTTTTCATATTGTTCCATAACAGGAAGTGGAGTGACAGGTGCAAGTGTGTGTGAGGCCACAAAAACTTTATTAACCACTTGGACCACTATTAAAGACACAAACATTGTGGATATTTCTGAACCTCGTTAAATGCCACAACAGTCTCATAACTGGTTTGTTTTTAACCAGACGATGTGTCAGCAGAACATTGTATTATTGCCACAAATTTCCAGGCTCAAAACTTTTTTCAAAAGAAACAGGTCTTTACTTTTTAGTATTGGGAAATTGCAATCTTGTCAAATTGTGAAAAAAATTCATACTGTTTGTGTACATGAACTTGAATTTTAAATATTTCAATGACACTCAGCTACACTGTCTTTCGTGCCTCCACCATGGTAGATTGGAAGAGTACAGAGTGTAGGACTCATACTAGAATCCAGGGATTGGTGGTAGTCTTCCATTTGAAAGTCGTGCTGACTGTAACACAAATAATGGATAATTTGTGCACACGATCGTGAATTCCTTTATTTAGACTCTGTGACAGTGAATAGAGAACAAAGTGAAGGTACTCTCAAAAAGACTGGTTTCATTTTGAGTCGCACAGAGTCTGCAAGCTTCCTAATATAAGCTCACCATGCAACCTGAGGGACAAGACAACAGAAGAAAACAGGAAACAGGAGATAACGCTGACACCTGAGAACTGTTGATACACAGGAGAAGAGGATTGTGGGAGAGGAAACTTACTGCAACATGTGTTGCTGGGAATTAAAGAGGATGAACTAACAAATGGATATTGACACATAAGTTCATATTCATGAACAAACACAAATGACGGACACTTATTGAGACGTGTCTGACTGCAAACATCGACCTTAAACTTTTCCATGTCTCAGTAAAGTGGTATCTGGAGTTGGCAGGGTGACAAAGCGCCGGCGCCTATATACTGGCACCCATCTGTCAACACCGGAAAAACCTGACCTATGCTCCATCTCTTTGCACTGCTCCCAGTACAGACAGCTCATCAGCTGTCAGGTTTAACACTCGTATCCCCAGTGCAAATTTACCAGCTTAGGTGAGAGCGAAAGAGGACAGTTTGCAAGTGCAGACAGAGAGCAGTACATACTGTGAAAATACACGTGTTCACTGAACAGACAAAGGAGATCACTGTTCTGGAAAAGAGTTTTTACAATAACCTGCTGGTGTGTAAACATTAGTTCAATGTTTTCCTTTGTTAGAGCTTTACATATAGCACTTCCAGTCTTACATGAGGATACTATAGCCACCAAGGGATTTAAAAGAATAGATTTTTTTAACTACTTTTAACTGACATTTGCAAGCCAATTGTTTCTCTCCTTACAACAAAGGAAGAAACTTCGCACGGAGTTCTGTGGATTACTGCGAGTTATCATACTCTATTTAGAAAATAATCTACCAATGAGTTTTTTCCTAGTGTGATCTGTCACACTTTTAGCAACACATAGTTAATCTCACAGATCCCTACTGCAAACAAGAGCAGATAGAGATTTCTGACTTGGCCAAATGAATTAAACCAATTCCTTTAACTGCAAACACTCTGAAAGCAGCATCAATTCACATTTCTGTCATCTTATCTTAGGATAAGTGGGAAAATTTATAAACACAACATATTAATACTATATGAAGGTATTATGGCAAACATGTTAGTTAGCTGTTGGCTTTTTACATGAGGACATGATGCAACATTAGCATTTATTTTAAGTCATGTAGGATTCATATTCTTTTAAAACTCTGCTATGTTCACTGGCTAGTTACTAACTTTGTTGGCTGGGACTTTTACATTTGGGCAAGTCAGGTTAAAGGTTTTTTTCCGTGTGAATACGAATGACTAATGTGCACGTCCAGTCCAGTGTAGTCCAGTCCAAGCAAGTCCAGTAAGAGCGCTGAGAATGATCAAAACAGCAAAGACACAGATCAATTTGCTAAAAGATGATAACATTCTAAAGAACAGAGAGAGGAGGTTTGGATTTGGGTAAGAAATCTCTGTACAATCACTTTAACCTCTTTTGTATGATATCCATTGATCAACATAAAATTGTTGGCAAGTGCACCTTTAAAAACTGTATCCCTTTGTCTCTGCAGCAACTTTGTTAAGAGGCATTAAAGACTCGGGGTACCATTTGCCCAGAAACTAGACTCATGTTGTTCACTTCAGCCTCATCCATTATCGTCTTACATCCAACTCATCACGAATTATGATGAATCTTATGCTACTTATCTTATTACTTATAAACTAGGTGTCTAATGACTTGAGACAGATTGCTAATAAAATTAAAGGCACACATTTGGATAACCAAAAACCATTAGTTAAACTTATGCTAAAATGAGGAGAGGTGAAGCATGGTGGTTTATTAGTCTGGTTCTGGTGTGGTGGACAGTGGGAGGTTTAACTGTAACCTTTTAGACAATCTTTGAAATCCCTGCTCAGAAAAGGTTACGTGGTAAGATGAGAGCCAGCCTGGTATCGAGGCACTGTTTAGGAATGAGACTGATGCAGCTTCACCATTCTCACCACATATAGAGTTACTCAGCAGGAAGACACTTACAATACATAGTACTTATTCTAGTGCCACAGACTGCTCAGTAATGCAGTATACCTTTAGTGAAATGGGTTGAACAATATGAATGGAACAAGCTTTAGCAAAGAGCCGCGTGACCAGCAACAAGTCTATGCCTCAGGCTAATGACTGCTGTTGTGCTTAAGCTTTGTCATGATTCTGTAAAAGGCTATTGTTTTATGGGGTTTTGTTGTGTTTGCATTATGTTTCCCTCCTATGCTCCTCCCCAGTCTTTTTTTTCTTACACACCTTCCCTCCACACATTTGCCCTGCATTAGCCTGGTTAGCCTGTTCCCAGTGTTTTCCTCAACCAGCTCTTCTTCTGTTTCATCATCTCATTCTTCTCCAGCTTCTGTGCCTACCATTACCATTGACATGTAAACTGGCAATATGTAATTTTCTTTAAACTCTAACAACACTGTCCCACTTTGCGCTTGGCTAATAGGTTCTCAGTCTAATAGCAATTTGCAGAAAGAACAACAACAACAAAAAATGGCAGACTTTTGAGCCTTATTTGCGGGCTCCACTGTGTTTATTAGGGCTCCCCAGCTGTCTGTCCAATTATAAGCATCTAATAACTGCATTTGAAAGCATCTGTACAGTCTTATTCTGTGGTGTTGATTTACAAAGTTACAATGCCACCTACTGGTTTGGAATGCACACTACACATTTCATATCATTTTAAAAAAGTAGTTTATCACATTTACTTGAGTAAAGTACACATTTAATTTGCTCTTGTTGTGCCATTTACAAAACATTAAACACTGTGTTGGCTTCATTTCTACTTTCACTAAGTATTTTCAAGCTGCACAATGTAAAGGTAAGATGCAGCTAATCAGAATCTTTAATGCTCAACATACACTCATAGAGTTTTGATATCCTGCCTAAAATCTGATCAGTTTCACGGGTCTGTTAACTCACTGGCTGAACATGTGACTCCATTTCATATGAGACAGAGGACCAGAGCTGCCGGGTAATTGGCCAGACATTTTAATCCATCTGTTGGTGACAGCTCTCTGATCTCTGGCTAGGAACTGATCCAGCTCTGGTGACCCTGAATTATCCAGGGTTTCCCCACAAATGGCATCCCTGTCCACAAAGAATTTACCACATCATCATCATGACCCCCCCCCCCACAGCCTCATAGAAAATATGCAAAAATAAATGCAATCAAACACTTACATTCAAAGTGTTCTTGCCAACTTGTAAAACCTGTCATACTCCAATTTCTACACCAGTAGGTTTCACTCGAACAGCCAACAAACACAGCCAAACACAGAGGGGAAAACTAAGCCGTGACTTTTGTGTACACTTTGACATGAGACTGACAACAGGAAAACAATACACCAAGTTCAAATATTATCCTCTTCTTCCTTTTAGGAGCCTGTTTTTTATAAGGATAAACAACACATTCAGGGTGCTGAACTGAGTATCAATTTATGCACAACTGTTATTATTTATATTCCATAGTAACTTTTTCAGTGTGACTAAGGATGTCTAAGGATGCCGCACCTCAATAACAATCCATTTATGCACATTTTCCCACGATGCATCGATGGCACATTTGTTACCTTTGGAAAAAATCTGCTATGATTAGAATTTAAAGTTTTGTAAATCTAAAAAGTGCTTCATACTGCATATGCAATGCTATGAATAGAATCACTGGGAGATTTTTGCAGGGGTTAAAGAGTTTTGCATGATACTTTTCTTTTTATGGCGTGTAATTCCTTGGTGTTCTTCCCAGTGTTGTTTGAGGACGCATATCGGCAAGAACAAGACTATGGAAAGAAGGCTGCACATTATCACTGTTGCTCCACCTGCTGCTTTCCTATCCAACAAACCTACTTGTGTCACCACTGCCTGATGACAGTCTGTTCTTTCACAGTTTGGCTGCTGTGATAACATTCGTTCAGCTCTCTCTGTTACGACCCCGGACAGATACTAAAAAAAAATTCCTTTCATGGAGTAGAGGTGCTGTATGACGTCAATCAAGGAAGTGTCTAGATGGGTGTCTGTTAGGGAAGGTAATCTGGCCCTGTGTGCAAACATGTTACATAAGCTACACAAGTGCATGCGCAGAGATTCCTAAAGACACACACAGAAACCAGCTTCCTTTGTTTATTATGAGGTTGCTGCTTGCAGTCAGTGTTATGTAACATAAAGACAACTGGGCATAACAAGACCAGTGTTTGAAAGAGGATTCAGGATAAATAGTGACCTCTGACCTTGTGGAATTGCTGTCCATCTCACTAGAACACACACACACACACAAAAACCAGCAGAGCTTAGTGGAGAATTCACGAAGAGGATCTCATGTCTCCCTCCCTTTCTCAGTGTAATAGTGTCAGCACAAACTCGAGGTGTTGGGTTGCAGCTTGATATAAAAATAATTACATAATTTTTTAATTTTTAATTTTTTTTTTTAACTTCAATAAAGAAGAAGAAAAAAAGTTTTATACGAAAGCTATGAACATTACCTCAATAACTAGAACTAAAAGACTTGGTTCTGTTCTTTGCGTCGGCAGGACTGTGCTCTTAAGCAAGGCACTAAGACCTTTCAGCCTGACCTCCTTGATTAAAGCAAAAAACAAATGACAGGTATGCTCATTTGTTTGACATCACTGTGTTCAAAAGGGAATGACTTTACATTATGTAGAATCTCTTTTTTGTAAAATTTAATCGTGAATATTTTCTGTAAAATGGATTTAATTGTTCCATGCTGTCAATTTATGTTACTGAATGCCACATTTTTCCTTATTGCATTGTCATTTATTTAGTGTTTAAAATAATTTTTTCATGTCAGACTCCACTGCTCTACAAATTTAAACCAGAACTGTTCTCCCATCAAAACTGAAATAGGGCGATACAAGATATAAATAGATGCAGATGAAATAGATGGAGTCATGCATCTATGCATATAAAAGAATTTAATTTTGTCCATAAAAATAAATTGTTTGATAAATAAGTAAAGAATTTACAAAAAAAAAATCCTAGGCATATTATCGTAAGCATTTATTATTCTCCTGTGATCATTCTTTACTTTCCTTTTTCATTTGAGAACAAATGTTTGCAAGGTATGTTCTTACTATGATATCATGTGATTTAGTGAGACATTTTAGAGAGTTTTAAATAGTACATTTGTACTGCATCCAGTTATTTAGTTTTGACTAAAATAAGGTCAACATGATGTTTATTGTAAGAAAATCTTAAGTCATGTTGCAAAACAAACAAACAAAAAACATGGCAAAAAAGAAAGATGAAACCCCCTTTTAAAAAAAAATTAACTTCTTTAAACTGCATGCAATGTAAAGTGTGTATGACAAGGAATAAGTTAGTTTAAGCAAACAAATCTTCTATACAGGTTCTATAGTGTTGTACTTATGAAGAAGGTGCACCTCTGTCTTATTACCACTGGATGGCAGAGGAGGACCAGAGACCTAGGAATCTGATAGGACAGCATTTTGATGGAGGGCAACACCCAGGTGTTCTCTAGTTGCCTTGAACCCAGGCCTACAAACCCCCTGCACACACCTACACACACGAGCAAATGTGACCAGTCAATGTTTGACATGTAAGAACTACTGTACATGCTGACAGATCATAAACAGCACCTGCAGTCAAATATCAATGTGGCGGCCAACTGTAACTTCATGTTGGCTTTAAGTTCAGTTCAGTTTCATTTCATCCTGCTCTCACTGCTGCTGCTGCACTCTTTGAGCAGCAAGCCTGTAAACCTTAAGTATAAATGATTTTTTCAAAGCTATAGCTAATATTCTACAAATAACACCCACTACCTGCTGTTTTTATTTATTAATTTTATCATATTTTGAACTCAAGTGTGTTTTTCTTTGAGCCATTTAGTCCTTGCTTATCATTAACTGCTGTAAGAAATTTGATTCACTTAAACATGAAATTGGTTCGATGAACACTGTCCTGAAGAATCTGCCATTTCCTATTTGTTGACTCCTTTCACTTCATCCCACCGCAAGTGCCCATCTTGGTCCCTACCTCCACTGATTTGTGGAACCTGCTGTTGCTTCTTTCTTCAAGGAACAGCTTTCAGTTTCACATTGTCTCAGTGGATTTTTAGTTTTCTCAGATTCTCAACTCTTACTTAACTCGTGTGTCTTTTTGTAATTTTTTTTAATTGTGCATAAAAAATGAATCACTATTCACTGAACACTGCATTTTTGGACTTGAATTTTTCTTGCTTTTGACTAATGATCACATAATGGTCACCATTCTACCCTGAAAACAGCAAACCTGAAATCTTACTTATATATTTACCTTGGAGTGTTGCCCCCTGTACTCATGGTAAGTTCTTCACATTGCAACTTATATCCAGTGCACCTAAAAAAGGGTGGTGTAGGCTAATGAAGACAGTTCCTCCAGGATTTCGCGAGCGTTTTTCAAGATTGTTGCGGCCTAAAATGCCTGAATTCGCGGCAGCTTTTCTCAAAAATTGCGATTTAAGTCGCGATGTTTTAAGCGTATTTGTTGCGATGAAATTGCGGGAGACAGTGAAAATTGCTTAAAAGTTGCATTTTTTTTCTTTGTTTTGTACAATTCATTAAAAATCAACATTTCTCGGTAGAAAAGTGTTTGTCAGTCG
>JAPZDV010000021.1:3971725-3992463 GCA_029814665.1 Acanthurus lineatus
GTGATTGTTTATTGCATCGAAATGTGCCTGACACTCTGAAAAACCTGCCTGTGAGGTTTTGGTGACGTGTGCGCACTGCGCGCCTGTCAACTCAAATACCACTACGCCGGGTGCGCTTCGCCTGCGCCGAAGATAGACCAGGTCGGAGCTGGCGAGCTTTCAGTGCACCTTCGGCGCACTGTTTTGTCACGAAATTGTCACTGCGACAGGCTGAATCTGTTGACTCCTCCCCCTTGTGCGCCGCCACGTCCATCTCGGCGCAGCCCGGTCTACCAAATTACCAAATTGGCGGCGCATGGTGGTGCGCTGGGCGAAATTACCACTGCGCGGGGTTCGCCACACTCTGCCAGCCTGCACCACCTTGCGCTGCGCCACGAAATTAGAGCCCCATGTCTTAAATGGTTCAGTTTTGTTTCATTTTTGCTGCCTCACAAGTTTAACTGGTACTAGTAAGCTAACCTAGCATATTGTTAGCTTTTCCATTTCATCTCTGACACAGCGTGTCAACTTTTTGAAGACAGAAAAAGCTCATCGTAGTTTTTATTAGTTGTTTTTTATTGTGAGTTTCTAATAATTGTTATTAAAGCACATTTATTATGGTTTTATTGCTGTTCATCTTGTTAGCCAAATCATAGCATATTGAGGTAATGCTTGGGTCAGAATCATTCTCTTCCTGTTCGCTAAGCAATAAAAAGTAATAGCAAAGTATAATTGTATAATTTATTGTTACAATTCTGCTTATAAAATCAAAAGTTATTGTAGTTTACTTCATAGTGTGTAGGGAAATTAAGTTACCTTATCATTGCAAATACTCTGCTGTCACCAATGTCTCACTGTTAGTTACGTCTTTAACAAAAGGAAAACATTGCAATGTGACATTTTTGTTTTGAAACTAGTGAAAAGTTCATAGCAACAGCTGTACACTTTGAATTCACAGACTTACAAAGCTCTTAAATAAAAATACAGTGCACCAACAAACAGACCTCAGCTGTATGGTGTGATCTCAGACAGCCCTGCTTTACTTGCTGCTGTATCTACCTTTTAGTATCAGTGCACCTTCAGATTAATTCCATAAGCTTTTTGCTGGACTGTTGCTTTCATTTTTAGACAGTTATTTTATTCATTTATTTATTTACATCCTCTATCATATCTGTGGTTTGACTTGTAAAGGATACTATCACTACTAATGTAGAATGACTTCTGTGCATTTAGGTAACTTTCCTGAAATACCAACATTGATGCACTGCAAAAAAATTGACAAAATCTCCATCTACCATAGGAGTATTAGCAAGTAGTTTCTCTGAAATTATAGAAAACCCATAATTATGATTTAACGTTACCTGTTATTGAGATCATAGTAACCAAGCCAGATATGGTGAGCACAGATACCTGCTAATAATGATAACATGTTAATAAAATCAAACTATAATTTCACACACCAAAAAAACTCAAGCACATACCTCTTATTCAGCCTTTTAGTACAATTTTAAGAGGAGCCAACACCGAGAACAAAGCTGAGTGTCCAGTTACTCAACTCAGCATGAAGTGATGCCTAGCAAACAGCTAACAGCTAGCTGTCAGTCAAAGCAGCCATGCTTTTATTTATGTGTAACTCGTTATCTTACTGTAATCTTGATGAGTGAGTTGTTTACAATCTCATCCCTGCTGCGGTGTACTGAATGGAGAAATTAGCTATAGAGACCAAAGCTGTGTTTTGTACCAGGCTGTAAACATGTTTATTTTTGCTGTAAAGCGAGTTGTTCATATGGGGCTATAAAGGGACCGACTCGAGAGGCCATTTAAGGGGCTGAAGTTTGTTGTACTGTAGCGCTGGCTTCATTTTTTTAGCCATGGAGGTTGCCCCTTGATACAGGCTCAAGTTTTTAACACTAGAAAAATGTTTCACCTTTAAAGAATAGAAATTTTACAGGGACAGTAAATTTCAGTATAATTCTGAGTAGCAAAACTTAGCTATCATTATGCTAATAATGAGTCTCTGGATGTGAGAGGACTCTCAGAGGCAATTTAGCTGGTCTTAGTCACAAGATAATAAATCACTGCATATGATCAACTTATGCAATTCACCACACAAAGTAAGACAGAGGCCAACAGACACACGTGCTTGTGGGCACTGATTGTGTGTTTTGGTTTGTGTGAGTATGTGTCCCCTCAGCTATGTATTAGCACTATATATTAGCACACTGCCTTTAATGAGTTATGCAAACGGCTGAAAGTCGACACCAACTAAGAGGACAGATGAGTCAGGGCGAAAACAGCACATTCCTCCAGAGTCCTCATACCAGAGAGACACAGGAAGACAGGGGCAGGGTGAGCCGAGGATTAGAGTCAAAGTAAAATGTAGGTTCAAAACAGATCTTAATCTACGATTAATATTGATCAATGTGAAATAAAATAAAACACCGTTAAACTGAATTATTGATCTGAATACATTTTGAATGAAAATTTCCTGAGTGTAATATGTACAACACAAATTCACAGTAGTCTCAAAACTGCCTTGGCAACACTCAACAGTGCAAACGTTTAGCGGATGTATTTAAAGCATAAATGTTGTCATTTTAGATCCAATGACCTTCTCTGAGGAGTCAGGTGTGTCCGTCAACATTTTCTTTGACACTGAATCTGGCTTTAAAGTTTTGCCCTCCCCGATTTTAATGAAATTCAACTGTAAAATGGATTTCACAATTTATGCCACTATAATGAAAATTTATTTAGTCTTTGTGCACAGTATCTTCCTGGATCATTTAATCATGGACCAGTCTGTTCCGTGGTTGGAATCAGTGTGGCTGTATATTACTGTAATAAGCTCAAACTCTCCTTTTAGTACACATTTCATGCTTGTTAAAAACAACGAACCAACTGTTTGGAAACAGGAGGCGTCTTTTTCATATTTTTCATATTAGTCTTACTTATTACACACATTAGCAAATGCTAAAAATTACTTTGCACAAACCTCATACACACTATGTGTTTATATACTTTTCAAGTCCTAAAATATACACATGTCGAAACTTACTTACCATACTTAATGTTTGGAGAGTGAAAATCTTTTGTTTAGTTTTAGTTTTATCATTCTCACACTTTTCTAATCAGCTGTCGTAACAGCTAAACTCATTACGCATCACTACAAACACAACACTATAAGCATTATTTCGTACTATCTAAAAAATACAACATAAAATGACCCACTCAGAAAACTGGGGCTCCTGTTGCTCAGTCATTTCTCTTTATTATGGCTGTTGTCGGCCTTATAGCCAAAGAAAGGGAAACAAACCATACTGATGAATATATTCATGATATAGGTGTGACAACATAAAAATCAGGATAAAGATGATGCAGAATGGTTAAATAAAAGCTGCACTGCAATAGTAAACTTTAACTATGTTATTTTTATGATACCGCAGGATGGTTTATAGAGTTGAAGGGAGAACTCTACAAGTTCAGCTGAAGAATATCCCACTTTTAATCAGGTTAGTGGGCTTTGGTATGAATTAGACATGACTACAAAGATAGAGTATAATGTAAGAAAACTTTTAAAAGTCAGCTAACAAAAGAAGATGTTTCAGCACCCTGGACAGATCTCACTTAACCAGGATTGTCTTGTTCTGCACTCGAGTCTAAATTTTTTATTTTATTTAATTTCAAATTGAGCTTTTACTTCCCTAAAATCAGACTTCTATCCAGAATAGCAGAAAACCCAAAAATTGAGTTATAAATCTCGTGGTAATGAGCCCATTGTCAGCTGGGACAAGAAGATAGACACTAATAAAAATATTGAGCTGACACTGACAGGCTGTAACTGCTTAAAGCATCATGGCACTCACACTTTATGAGGAGTCAACTACACTTGCTTCCTGCTGGATTATGTCAACATAATAAACTGGTTTATATCGGACACGTTATGCATAGCGCAGAGGGCGCAGGCCCGTCTAGATGGAGTTATAGTGAGCACTGTTGGACAGAATTTAGATGTCACTGCTGGTGACTAGTGTGTGACACATGTAAGATGACATCATGTTTCCTATGGCTGACTAGTGCTCACGCACAGGCCCCAGATCAATGAAATACTGTTTTACTTGCCAAAGACTATTGTTAATGCATTGTTTTGTCAAAGCAACATGTTTAATACATGTAAGTAGCACAACAGCAGAAATGTTACAGATGCCAGTGATACCTCAGCTCATACTTCAGTTCAGTTTTACTGTCAGTCAGCTGTACTCTGTACAAACAGACCTGATTAGTCAATCATCATCTATCTTATCCAGGGGAGGATTAGGTCTAAAATTTGTTACTCTGATCACATCACAAGAAAAACAACTCCTCTTCTTGGAGTGAAAGAGGACACTAGGCTATCCACAGAAAACACCAGCATTGCTGGGCTCAGATATTCAGACCTATTAAATACCCTGACCTGGCTCAACAAGAAACAGTCACATGTTCCTTGGTCTACAGCCTGACTTTGTTTCATGCTAATCTGTTACAGCTTTGGTCATATCTGTCAATGTGACAGGAAAAGAAACAATCCAGATTGAATTACAAGGCAATAAGACAGCATTTGTCCAGGTGATAATGCTATAACATCCATTACTTCCGGTTTATGCCGGCCGGCCGGCCTTGCAGCTTGTCAGCCTCTGCTATAATCCACTGCCTGACAGCTGAGTACAATAAACAAAGACTGGTTGATCTGCTCTTGCATGATTTATAGACATTCAGCTATTTACCCCGACTGAATGAACAACCAGCATCAACCTGTTCACATGCATCATAGGTGTGTGCTCTAAGGCTCCTCTCTGGCTTTATTACCTGTAAGTCTGCAGACGATGTGGTCTTTCCTCTCTTTTTAATGGAGAATAATTTCCACCAGCGTCGCCACAAAAAAGTGGCCACCAGACACACACTCCCCAAAATCCAAATATCTTTGTCCCTTAGGAAGTTCTCCATGATGGAAACCTTCCTGTTCCTGCTCCTGTTGTCCACCTACACAGGCTGTCTGTCTTATTTCCTCTCTGCTGCCTGTGAAGAAGTAGTCTCAGGTGGTGGACAACAAGTTGTCAACATTGGGCGAAACAGTAGGTGTTGACAGTGGAATGGTCAGGCCTTGTAGCTGTGCATTGAATGCTCAAGCTCCTTCTCACTGCAGAATCAGACGAGAACAGGAGCTCCACGCTATTGAGTCACCTGCCCACCCAGCCAACCACTCACCCTGTACCCGGCTTCTTCCCTGCCTGCTAGCCTAGGACCTAAAAGGAGAAAACATGCTGTCTCTGAGACGAGAACGTGACAGGTGGTGCTGAGTTCAGGGTGTCGCTGCTGTACGCAGAATCAGATGCCTGCTGCTCCTGCCGGCATGTTAGTGAGACCCCTACGGTGTCCTTTAACTTAGGACACAGCACTTCATGCATGCATGCATACTCCTAAGTATATCTGTCTGGCAGACACTTTGCCTCTCTTTACCTCATGAACAGTTTATGCATGCATCAATGCAGATGCATACAATGGAAAACAAATCAACAGCCACACGTGCGTGTAAACAAACACCTGTGTCTGTGTGGTGCTATGTTTATCTCGTCGGTGGCCACGTGCTGCACCACTGAAAACAACAAGTGCTGAGGTGGTTGTGTTTTTTCAGTGAACTACTAAGTTCTTGCTGTGTGAGAAAGAGAAAGCAAGGAGGAATGCCAAATTTTGTTGTCCATAATTGTATATTTACCACACAGCGAGACAAAATAAAGCCAAATGTTTGAGTGTGTAAAATAAGAAACCATAATACGAAAAATAAAGAGAGAAGTGTAGAGAAAAAAAAACCCAATTATAAAATTCTTTGATAAAAAACTCCAAATAACTCTGTTCCTTCTATACTGTATATTCAGTACACTCTACCCACAGTTACATATGTACAGATTCACTGTATTTGTGTTGTCAGCAGAGGACTGCAGAGTTCCCTGTTCAGCCTGTTAGCTCCTTCGTGTGTAGCTGACAGCTATCTGTCTGAATGGAGCTGATGATTTATAATGGACAATGATATGTGACCACTGCATTCAAACAGATCAGTTTGCTCCCCGTGCCCTGTTTAGCTTGTTGGTTTATGGTATGAAGGACTTTTAACCTTGGTGCCTTTTTAACTTTCTCCATGAGAGATTGAGGCATTCTTTGTGTTAGATTCAATGAGTTTTATTGATTCACAACTTCATTTTTAACCTCCCAAAAAATCAACTGAAATGGTAACTGAAACCTGATAATTTTCACCAACTATCCCACTGCAGAGAGAGGCAAATGTCTTTTTCGCACAACAGAAAATTTCTTAGAAAACTTGTGTGTATCACATTTCAGATTAAAAAAGAGTATATAAGGCAGCTTTTTTTAGAGGGTTTTCAGAAATTTGCTTATTGTGGTTTTTGATTTTTTTTTAAGAATATGGACTCACTTATAGCACAGAAGTCTTAAGCAAGCTTGATTTAAAAAGCAGCAACAGCTGGGTGGGTGGAGGGTTCAAGGGTCTTTCGGGTTACAGAGCAGGACCCTTGGGAGGGAAAATATTCCCCAGTGGGAATGTGAGGAGAACCACTGCAGAGAGCTGAGCTGGAGTGACAGCATTTGTCACCTGGTGGATCTGGTGGCCTGCTTCCACATTTACAGTGTGGATCAGTTTGTAGAAGTCAGGATGGAGGGTGGAGATTGTGGAGAAGAGAAGCAGAATGAAGAGAATGACAGGTGGTGGAGGAAAGGTGCAAGTGAAGGTGGAGTTCAGAGGTTCAGAGAAAGGAGAGTGTTTTTCATTTGCCACTATCATAGCTGAGCATCTTTAATCACATATAACGCCTCCCATGTAAATGGGACAGTTCAATGACTCCCGAACTGTCACAAAAGTGTAAATTATGGTAGACCTCTGTAGTTTATGTTGCTTTTCACAAAAATGGCAACTTGTTTTTGAAAAAAATAAAATTCAAGCAGTAAATTAAGTAACATTGTGTATGTATTTTTACATGTCTTCTTGTTCCTTAAAGCTCAGGTGCCCACTCTTTAAAGCTCTTCTAAAGACACATTTTAAAGTATGTCAGAAATACAGAAATTTTATTTAAAAACTTTAACATTAAAAGGTAAGAACAGTTTTAAAAAGTGGCTGGAAAAACATCTATTCTGTTTATTCTGTTTATTCTTCCTCCCTGAAAAGTTTAGGATCTATGAATTACAGTCCTGGGGCTCTCCCCCACCTGCTGCTTGCCTTAGCTTGACCTGTTTGAGAGCTGCACGTATCAAGAGGGCCAGCTAGAGGAAACACTGAAGATATTTAATGGCAAATCATGTATTGTATCCGGGTGAGGAGTCTGTTGTGCACCAAAACTGACTACTGGCAGATGTGTTACTGTTAAGTGTTGTCAGCATCTTTTATTTATGTTGCTTGTTATCTTGTTAGCTTGCAACTGGCAGTAGCTGACACACTGTTAGTGACTCTACTAATGCAAACTGTCATGTTATTTATTGACATGTCTGCTCTGCACTGCAAGTTTCAGCTTTCTCTGCCTGTGATTGGTTTTTGTGTTTGTAACATATCAAATCTAGCTTGCCCATTTTATGTTTAAAATAAGAAAAAACAATTTATGATGGTGGGGCTTCAGGCATTTATTATAATTTAGCATTACAAATTAGTCATCGTATTTTTAGATGAGCTTTATTTACAGTAGTTAATTGTAAGTGACCTTCTTGGCTTCAGTGCTCCTGGAATGGTTTTGATGCTTTTCTGGTACTTAATTTTTTGGAGCTGCTGATACCACATGACTACATGGGATTAACATCTTTCCCTGTTAATAACTGACATAAATAGTAACTCTTATTAGTGACCTCTTAATTCATTTTCTTAATGAGAAACTGGCCCAGGGCCGTCATCTTCTGGCAACGAGCGTGAGTGCCTTCATCAAGCGCCAAAAATTCATGTCAGAGTGTGTGTGTGCATGTGTGTGTGTGTGTGTGTGTGTGTGATAAGCTGTGAGTGGAGGAGCTTCAAACAGACATTACAGAACATTAATAGATCTGCAGCTCCCCCTAGTGAGCTTGTTGTACACATTCCACCTGTCTGGGCATGTTGTGCTCGCCAACAGGTGCCAAGAACTGGAATAGTGTCTGCTGTTGGTTACTTGAGTTCCCCCTCCTTCCTCCTCTCTGCACAGACTCCAGACTGGAGCTCAGGCTAAATACTTGGTGGCACTGCCATCAGGAGGCAGAACGTGGTAACAAAGCGGGGTCTTTCACACAGCCTATAATCTCATTTCCATAAATACCAGCTGTATGATGGATCCTAAAATCCTCAAAGTTGGGTTACAGTTGCTCATATGTTGATATTAAACCAGGAATTAAAACATGGAAATCTTTGGGGAGTTTCTTGATTTTCTAAAAGGTAATAAGTTGTTTTTTATGTGATCTGATCAATCAATATGGCAGCAGGTTCAACAGAGTGACACAAAATACGCAAGTTGAATGTAGAGTAGATTTTGTCCTATTGAAAGTGTTTATGACCCAAAACCTACAGAAGTAAGGTTAAATGGGCAGCAGGGAGTAACTATGGAGAGCATTTTCTCTGTCCAGGAATCAATTTTTATCTAATCAACCCGATCAGTTCTCAGGGACTAATGTAATGGTTCTTTGTGGATAAGTCAGGAAAAAGAAAAACCAGAAGTGCATGTTACCTGCTTGTTTCCTCCCTCCATCTGCACATGTTTCAGCTCCCAGAAGCAGCGCATGGTTTCCACCTTCTCCAGGTGCCGGTAGAAGGCCAGTCGACCCAGACGAAGGCTGTTGCTGCGGTTTCGGATTGCCTTCAGCCCCTCCATCTTTTCAACGATGGGGGACATGGGTATTGGTGGTGGTACAGCAGATGGTGGCAGTTTTCCATTATTCTTGCCAGAAATGGTCTCGTGAAGAGTCTTCTTATCTGACCTGAAATGATAGCAATCTTTTTAATTACCTTTGTCCTTTAAAATATATACTTAAATTTACCTTATTTCAATCCACAAATCAGTTCTAGTAAGACTAATTAAATCTACTATTGAAAAGGGCAGTCAAAGCAATCAGTAATCAACAATAAATGAACTGTATCTTAAAAAAAATTGCTAGTTCCAGCTTCTCAAGCATGAATCTTTGATGATTTTTCTGTTTAAAGATATGATATACAGGATTTTCTTAAAAAACATTGTATAGACTCATACAAAAGCAATCTCCCTCAATCATCTTTGAAGACCCACTAGAAGTGTGTGGTGGTGTGTTTTTCTGCAGAGAAATTGCCTTCTGCCTGCATTTCTCATTTTCTCGTTGTTTTGCTGTGTTCGGGACATTTTTGGGTGACAATTTTAGGGTAGAATGATGCAGCCCCCCCAGCCAATGGCAGTGCACAAGACTTCAGAAATGTAGCCATGTTGCAGAATATGCAATAACCGTGGACACAGCAGAAAAGAAGCGTAAAGTCGAAACACAGAGCAGACCAAAGTCATTTGAAAACCAGAGTGAATCTGGAGTTGGTCCTTTTTTCTGTCTGATAGATAAGTGCTGGTGATTAGGCTAATTAGCCTGCTAACATATCAGCATTTCTATTGCAAAAAATTTAAAGCTCCTACTTAGCGTACCAAGTTCTACTTTCAAACAATGCTACTAATTTTACATTTTTGGGAAAATAACCCTCGCAATCTGTAGTGCTGACTAGCTTTGAATCATATTCTGTCAAACACATGAGTTACTCCAGTTAACATGAGCTACTGCATTCAGGCTGAAAGCTGATTGTCTGAGACTAAATGTTCACCTCTCTGTAGTACCTCCACAGGGTGCTGCAGGTGGGCATATGTTTTTCTGCTGATGTTTGGAGAGAGGAAAGTTTTGAATGGTGTGTTTATGAAAATGAAAATGAAAATGTTGCATATTCTGCCTTTAAATCTCAGACGTAAAGAAGCACTTTGAGGGTAACTGGGATTTTCTTTAAAGGTAGGCAATAGGTAAGTTCTTTATCACAATTAGAGCTGAAATTGAGTTGACATGTTTTATTAAATTTAAAAAAAAACAAATCCATTCTGTCCACTGATTTACCTTCTCTTGCCTAATGCAACCAGTTGTTAGCTGCAGTAGGCTGCATAAGCAGTATAGTAATATCTCTTGCCTTAGTCTATTGCCCAAATCGCGTCAACACCGTTGTCATAGCAGTGCACTTTACATGCTTTGATCTAGCCCTTCAGTAGTCCAGTATTGCAGCGTATCCCATCTAAATGGGATGACTGATGATGTGGTGGAGAAATCCACCCCGACGCCTGCTGGTGACAGCTGGCTTTCTGCTGCGCTCTACCTGTTGAGCCTCTGGGGGAGTCATGATAGATCACTGAGGATATTTATACCTCCAGAGTGTAAATGTCCTGCCTGTGCCTGACAATTACAGAGGTCACAGAGTGGCTGTAGTTTCAGCATAGTGCATGAGCCCCTAATGCAGACTGTATGTGGCAGCCAGGGCTGTTCTTCAGCATCAGGAGCTTTCTCAGGGTAGGATTTCAACTCCAGTGCTAAAACCGAAAGACTGCCCAGGGATGCACCTGTCACTGTTCCTTATGTTGGCCATTTTATATTTGCAGATTTATTTACAGTTGTCACACCTTCAAGTTCTGTAACTGTTTTTTTTATGTGTTTATTTCCCATGGGTAGGAAAGAATGGATTAAAGATACAGATGCATCAGCTGTGCAGATGCACTTACTCACTCCATTAGTGTATATTGTCAAAGAAAACATCATTTAAAAAGTGAATGGCATTATGTAGAAGTTGATCTGAATTATCACATTTAAGAAATTACATTTTCATGATATCAGATTTCTTAAAGCAATGAAAAATATTTGGATTAATTTCTAGAAATTAAATCTAAAGTTGTGGAGAGAAGTCACACAATCTCTATTGGATATATATATACAACCATAACTGTTCAAAAGTATAACGAGAACAATTACAATTTGATGATTTTTTCTGCTGGCAATCAGTGTTAAGATGCATTACCTCCAAATGCTTTTAAGAGGCAAGCATGGAAAGAAACAGAAATGATTAAAAGGCACCAAATTACTCATTGGATGTATATTACCACAATATCAAAATTTTATTTTCAAAAATCACAGTTATCAACATCAGTACATTGTCAACACCCTTAATAATTTTACTGTTAACTCAATATATTAGCTTTTCTAAAATAAAAAACAAATTCATTTATTTACATGTATTCATGAATACTTTTACTAAGTGATTGAGCTGTGTAGTTCTTCCACCACTCACTCTGAGACCACCACCCAGCCTCTTTCGTTAAATGTGGTGTTTTTCAGGGGGCCTTTCAAGAACCCCCATGCCTGTTTTGACGGGTAGTCTAACATGCCTCACAACCCAGGGGAGCTCTGATGTTCCTGGGAGGCTGGGTGACCCTAAGTCATTCACTTGAAAGAGCTTTATTTTGGGTGCTCCGTGGTATAGGGTGAGGGTCAAGGGGCGTGCCATCACTGGAAATGGAAAACCTCTGTTGTCAGAAAACCATTAGGAGGTGGAGGCTGTCGCAGTACTTGTTGCCAGGCAGACAAGAGTTAAAGTCCAACGGATTGCTTTCCATTGTGGCCACCCTGACTCATTGCAGTTGTTGCTCTAAGCACCCGTTACATAAGTGTATTGTATATGGTATGTGGCTGTCTTTTGTCTGTGAATGTGTGCTAGAAGCCAGTGTGTTCTTGTCTAAGCGATGCTGTAGTTTGTGTATGTTTACTTTGCTTGGCAGCCCTTGGTAATCCCCCTCTATAAAATGGCAAGGGGGTTCCTATCTGTCTTCTCCATTGTAATCCTTCCATGTAACTGATAGGAAGAACTGCGTTTGTCCCATACCTTTTAAGCAGCAAAGACTCATGAGGACTCGGAGGATCAGTCCAGGAGTGTATGTTTCAAAGCATGGAGAACAAGGGGAAAAAGAGTTTGTATGATTTAGATCACCTCAATGTGACTAATGTGCAAAGTGTTCAGAGAAAATATCAATGTAGAAACCTGTCCAAGTGCAAGTATACATCCCAAAATAAATGATCTATCATAACTTAATACTGACTGTGTATGGGAGTTAAAGAAATAAGGCAACCAAGTGCAGAATAAGTGTTAATAATAAACATTATGTTAATTAGAGAGAGCACCATGAGGATGATATTGGTATGGTAAAAAATTATTTCTCCATGTTCAGGACTGTGGCCAAATGCTGCATCAAAGTCTGCACATAGCTGCGGATTAATTGTAACAGGCTAATTGTACAAAGTACAAGCTGGGGACAATGGAGAGCGTTAGCAAAAGAGACTCAATGAAAGATGACAGCAACAGGTGGGCAATGCAGCACTCCTATGTGTCACTCTTTTATGTCACATACAAAATGCTGCTGGGCTCAGAGAGAGTGTTATAAGAAAACTGTTGTAAGGGAAATACATTTGATCTAATTAAGCCCACAAGGAAATATATGTTTCATTTAAAATCAATGTAATTCACTTTGTCACTGTTATTATTGATACAAACATTTTTTTACATGGTGACCCCACATGATTTCCGTGGTGAAACTTCTTTCTTAATTATATAACACAACCAACACCTTTTTTTTACAATATGTACAAAAGAGTGCATCTTTTTACATTTTGGACTTATTATATATTAAAGTAATTAACAAAAACAGAAATCAGAACAATTTATTTCAACCAGGATTTGTGATGAAAACACCCTTCCTCTCCGTGCATCCAGTACAAAGATGGATTTGCTACAGCCTAGCTCAGCACAAAGACTAAAAGCAGGTGAAAGCAGAAGGAAAAGCTGCTTGTGTAGACATCGTTTGAGGTGTTTTTGGTTTAATACATAAAGTTCAAAGTATTAGTGTAACTTTAAATGTAAGTTATCGCATTCAATGCCAGCTGACCACAGCGGTTGTCTATAGAGGCTGACACAGCAGAGGGTCTCTTAGTCTTTATCTGACCTGGTGTAGAATAACAAGCAAAGTTTTAGTATTGCCCAGTGAGTGAGAGTGAACTAGTTCTGCCCAGGTAGAGTTTCATGAAGCACATTCTGAAATACAGCTCTCAGCTTCTGCTTTGTGTACACGTTGATGAGTAAATGGGCACAGCAGTGGCTCTCAGATAGCGTTAAGTGGCGAGGGGAGATGCAGAATCTGCTGCATGCATGTTTGTGGTATTTAGTGTGCAGGCGTGCATGGATCCATGTGTATAATATGTACTTATGTAAATGACTCTGCTAGGATTTGTTTGTTACAAGAAAACATGATACAGAAACAGCAGCAGAGCAGATTAGGGGCCTTTATGAGTGCCAGGCAGGGACAGTGGGTCTAGTCCCAGATGGCCTGATCAGGAGGGGCAACCTCTAAAGGACAGTCTTCACCCCAGGGTGCTATCTCTCTCTCTCTCTCAGGGGCCTCAGCTGTCCTGGTTTAGCGGTCGCATGGAAACAGCCATCAAAGCCTATAAACCATAGGAATGTGGGGGGGCTGTCTCTCAGTGTGTGTGTGTGTGCGCGTGTGTGTGTGTGGGTTTGTTTGTGTGGTGAATAAAATGGTACAGAGAACATTATCATCCAATCAAATTTGTCCATGTCTTAACCTAGGCAAGGTCATCAAATATCAATAACAAAACAAAGTCAGTGAAGGACAATAAAACACATATTGTACATAAAATACAGTTTCAAGGGGCCACAAGTGTCTCCAAAATTCTCTGTATCTAAGAACACACTGTTACACTGCAGCTTCGCTCACCAAGAGAGACAACTACTAATCATATTTCCCAGCCCTTCACCCATTAATTAGAGAGGATGCTCAAGTGACAGGCAACCACTTTTCAAAAGGCATAAGATCAAACATGTTGACTGTCCGACACGATAATATCAAGTGATCAACAGGTTTATTTCTCTCCGTCTAAACTCCACATTCTCTGCAGCCTGCCAGCTCGTTTCAGCTCTAAAGCCAAGCCGTGATCAGCATATCATCACCATGGCTCCCTGGGGTGTCTGATGCAGATAGTTAAACTGAGGG
Source organism: Acanthurus lineatus (assembly GCA_029814665.1). NCBI lineage: Eukaryota > Metazoa > Chordata > Actinopteri > Acanthuriformes > Acanthuridae > Acanthurus > Acanthurus lineatus. The sequence continues at coordinate 3,985,798 of JAPZDV010000021.1, forward strand.
TGTTCTCTTGGTCCAAATTGTTAATGAACTGGGGCAACCCTGGAATTCAGCTGTATAACAAACAAACACAGGTTGTACATGCAGACACAGTGACCCCCTACAGGCTCCTCAGAAACATACATACAAATACATGTACACACCAACTGCACAGCGTGATCGGATATTTGTGTTATATTTGTGTCCCAACAGATATATTCGTTGGCAACGGCCCCTTCAATCTTTCACATTAACAACAACTCAGCAACTGCGGCAGAAGAGTGTAACTGTAGAACTTTAACTCGATGTACTTTTCCATTTCGCCAAGAACAAAGCGGAGCTCTTATTTTAGTCTGCAGCGGATGGAGTTGCGTTCTGCTTTGAACAAAATTTATGTGCAAATCTGCAAATCACCTAGAATATATTAAAGGCATCTAACACCGTCCCACTTTTCCTTTTGTTTTTGCAATTTTTGTTTTTACAAGGTTTGTTGAGCTTTTCATGTGCATAAACCACAAACTCCTACCAGTGTGATAAAGGAGCCCTTTTTTTTCAGAGTTAAATTTCAAAATTATAGGACCCCCCCCAAAAAAATTAAACATGGTTTGTTATTGCTTTTAAACTCAAATTATTAAGTGGGAAGCTGTTTTTTTAACAAGTATTATATTAAACTAGGCCTGTCTTGAATGTGGGCTAAAAAAATCTGTGTGTCGGGTAACTTGACAAGTGGCACCTTGCACTGGGTGTAACTGATATCACAGAAAAAGAGGTGTTAGAATTCAAAACATGGTCATTATGCGAGTTTAGGATTGCTTTGCATTTCTTAAGAATAACACAAATAATAATGATATGCAGCTCAAAAATGCCTCTTTAACCATCTCCATTAAGGACAGTGAAAATAAAGTCATAAAACGAGGTTGCAACAGGTTTTGCACGTAAAGACTTCTATCTGCATGTGGAAAGCAGAACCACACAACACTCACCCTTGGTAGATGGACACGTTTCCGATCACCAAAACCTTCTTCTCCTTTCCTCCCATGTCTCTCCTGGGTATGATGGAGTCCGTCTCTCCAGGTTTTCCTCCTCCACGGGTTTATGTTTTTAGGCTCCTGAGCTGGATGCTCTCCTCCTCCCTATGCAAACCAGGCGGCTTGGACAAACTGATCCAGTGTGACTGGCAGACAGACAGATCGGGACAGACAAGCTCAATGGGAAGCTCTGGCTGTTTGCGGCTCTCTTTAGTGGGAGCCACAGACGCACAGGAATAAGCACCATGGGGGTGGGGGGGGGCCGAGGTGAGGGAAAGATATGGTGTGAGGGGTAGCGGGGGGGGGGCTGCTCTGAGACCCTGAAACCGCAAGCAGAGACAGAGCAGTGGAAGCGTTCCAGGGAATGTGGCTTGTTACAATGGAATGAGTGGCATGTCAGAGTGCCATGTGTCCCTGCAAGAGCAGAGATGATAGACTGAGAGAGGGAACGAGATAGAGTGCGGGGGAGGCAGGGGGCTGAAATGATGAAGGAGCAAAGATACAGAGTGTGGTTTTAAAAAAAATATCCTCCTTTGTTGTGTACTTTTTCTTTAAACCAGCATGGACTGTTTTTCTGCCCACTTGAAAGAAGTGGAAACCAGTTGTGACACAACATCAACATATTTTCACCTTTTTAAGTTGATATGACATTTAAAAATACTGAATACAGCAGCAGTGTAGCTGGGGCAGCCATGCTTTTGAAGGTGGAGCAGGTCATCCACACAAAGTCTGTGGTTTAATCCATGGCCCCAGCAGATTACAGGTGGAAGTGCTTCTGGGCAAAATACTGATGACTGTGCAATTAGCGTTTGACTGTGCATGATAATGGCATCAGTCTTTCCATTATAGCCTCTGCCAGCAATGTACTGTATGAATTTGTGTGAATGAGCAACTGCCAGTCTGTGATTTAAATCATTTTAAGTGGTCTGTAACACTAAAAGCTATATAAATGCTTTCAATTTAAAACTTGTAATCTGTTTTACCAGAATAAAGGAACTTTGATGCTATGACATATGACATCAGTCTAATCCTTGAATATTTAAATGTTGTATTTGTCTACTACTAAATAAATACAAAAATATAGTTATAACAAATAAAGACATGGAGGCAATGCACAACAGTTACGAAAACCTGTACTTAGGTAGAAAAGAAATATATCTGTTTCATGTGTAGTTTCCCAAAAAATATCAGCATATACACAACAAACAAAGGATCATCTCAAAGGTCACGCACACTCATCTCCTCTTTCATGAGATAGATTATTAAACACAGAGAACTTAGTTTTTACCAAAATTCAGACTCTTTCATTAATTTGAATCTTTTTTTTAATTAATGGATTATTAGCAAGTGTCAAAAACTGTCATCAGTAAATAACATTCTGGAAAGAGACGAGTTTCTCCATGGCACCGGCCTTTCATAGGATTGTCTCATTATCGTCTGTTGTATTTATTACCATCATCTGTTGTTGTCTTGACCTTCCCATTAGTGAGCTCAGTCTTTAGTCTTCGTAGATGACACTGAATCCTCCCTCACTCCTCTGTCGCCCTCCTGTCCCTCTACCTTCTCCCTCTGTGCTAATTGGTTACACTGGTGCCTGTTGCTGTAGGGTTTAACAGTGCTTTAAATCAGTACCAGAGTGTCGCTCTGGGCTACATGTGTGTATTCCACACGTGTTATATTTAGCACACAGTCAATTAGATTATCTTGGGACAATAGTAGTGTTTGCCACAGAAAACATGGCATACAGTGCAATCACACTCTGTATGTTACAGAGAGTACATGTGTTTCAGAACATTCTTCATCAACGAATAACATAACCTTTATTCGTTGACGTAAAAATGTCAAGTTCCGGATACAAGACGCACTTAAAGCTACAGTTTCTATGAATAACCCCTTAACTCCCTGTGAGATAAGATAGTGTGCCAGACACTCTATTGTTTAGATCTGAAAAACATCATGCTGTATAATGAGGGGAAGAACAGTCTGTCTGTCAGTCTGTTTATGTGAGTACCATAATGTTAATCAGACTAGCAACAAAAAGCAAGCAGACCATAACACAGTTAAACAGACAGCTGCTGGCTGACCTGACCACCAGCACCAACTGTCTGCCCCCCACAGTCTGATTTAAACAGGCGCTTTCAAGAACCAGCATGTCCTTTTTTTACCAGACAGCCACTAAACATCTGTTATTCATCTATACATGCAGTTAAATACCTCTACATGCCGGACAATTTCAGCAAAAGACCATAAACTTTGACAAACAACTTGTAAAAAGCAACATTTCAGCTGTCAAGTGACACAACAGTCCTTTTTTTAGCAATGTTCCAAGTGCAGTATATCACATTTAAAATTGAATGTGTGTGCATTAAGTCAGTTTAATTGAAATCTAGGTGTTTATAATCATTTGTACAATAAAATCAATGAATGAAAACATCAATAACTAGAGATATGTAAAATGAAACAAACAATTATGACTACAGAAAAAGAATTTTTAAACAGGTAAAATAGATAAAGAGTACAGAACACTTTTAAAATAACAAAAACAAGAAAAAAACAAGAAAAATCTTTTTAAATACAAACTACAAAGCACTTCAGAGCCATATAACAGTCTCCCAGTCAGGAAGTCATGTAACAAAACCATTGTGTTACATGGGGCGAACAATCAGGTCAGTTTTAAGAGCTGCGTTTACTGCACGGTATTTTCAGCCTAATACGCTGCGTAAACCGTCTGGTATGGTTGCAACTGAGTTTTAAAGATGTATCATATCTCAATTTTTTCAAGGGCCATTGACATCACATGAGGTGTAAATCTTTCAGACCCAGACCGCACGAGTGCTGCAACACAAAAGACACACACTTTGGAAGCTCACGGGTGACACACTGTACATTTGACACAGATTTTACAGGGGCCTAACTTAATCTTACCTGGAATCTCAATCAGGAAAGCAGATTCCTTGATTATCCCAGAGAAGGTCACAGCTGTGTGGGCACACAAGGCTGGCATGCCAGCCGACCACGGCGGTCGGCTGCAGAGGCTGCTGAGGCCACTTCCTCTAAGTAAACAGAATCAAGGGCGGCCGCGTTTGCAGTGAACAGGGGTGTATTAATGGAGGATGATGATGGCCAGTACAGTATACTGACATGATATCATGTCTACAGATCCGCAGCACATATATGGTGCTGCTGCCTGGTTACAGTCCCGTGATGATAGAGTGATTTATAATTAGTAACCAGGAAGTCCAATTGTGAGGGATACCTTTTAGAGAGTTTTCTGGATTTTCTGGTTGGTTTTTATCACTTGATATTGTTAACAGGAGAAAAAACAAGAGCTACTCTGTAAGCAACCAGTATTTAAATCCAACATTAGCAAGCAATGGAGAACTTTACAGAATAACTACTGGGCATACATTATGTGAACTTGCTTTGTTTTGCAAATATATATATATATATATATTTGCCTTACTTGAGGTGTAATGTGTTTTTACTTGTGAGCCATATTCAAGACAAATTTCTATCACGTTGTGATGAACAACTTTGTCTTCCTGTATATATTTAATTTTATAAAGATTTTTTTCAGGACCTGGGCACAGACTTTACATAGAATTTCTCTGTAAGTAGTCAGGTTCACAAAAAGTTATAAAGGTACCGTATGTTACATTTGAATGGCATTTATGGCACAGTTCTTGTAAAGAGGTCAAATCATCTTTGTGTGCTGATTACACAGAGTTGATGTCTTGTTTATACCCTGCTGTGGAAGAACAAGAATATGGCAGTGTAATTAGTGTTGACTGAAAGAAATGAGACTTCTCTCCAGTGGGAGTTGAACTCAGACCACAGCCTGGATGAAAACCAGGATGCCTATGAGATGACCATATGAGACCTCTGTCTGTCTGTCTGTCTGTCTGTTTGTCTATCTATCTATCTATCTATCTATCTATCTATCTATCTATCTATCTATCTATCTATCTATCTATCTATCTATCTATTTCATCCATCCATCCATTCATCTATGTATCCATCTATGTCTTGTAAATTCGACTGACATAAACAGTCATGTACACATCCCTATTATAAGCTAGTAAAGAGGAAGGTGAAGGTAGAGTGGAGAAGTGTTTGCTAGTACATCAAATTTTTAGTCATACACACACACACACACACGCTCACACACATATATAGGAACTCGACCATGGGTTACAGTTGACCTAAAATTGAATGCTAACTCTGTTCCACCATCACATTCATTACTCTGTCAAAATTGGATGCCTAGGTTTACATTTCTGCTTTTTAGTCTCAAATTCACAAGCTAATTTGATAATTTTTTTAAATGCTCAGGTCACAAGAATTGAAAAAATCCTCCAACAATATACTTAGATATATCTACACATAAACTGTTTTTCTAGCTTAGTTAAAAACCAACCTCACCAGATCAAACACATATTCTGCACACATGCACAAGTCGTCAGTGAGTTCTTGGACTAAATTTCAATTTGCTGATTAAATCCTTTGGGGATATTGCATAACTTTAGCTAGTTGGCCCTAATTGCTGACGACCCAAATACCATATAAGGTGTAAACTCTGTAGCAGCAACATCAGGTGTAATTCTGTAAAGAAGAGCATGTAATTAGAAACAAGTTCTTTGACGTTAAGGTCTAAGTGCCTCACAAAATAGCTGAAGAAATCTGAGCAATCACCAAAAGTGCAGGCACAACATGTTCACCAACTGTTGGTTCAAACTGGGTGAACACTGTGTACCAGCTCTGAATCCTTCCAGAATTTGTATCGAATACATAACGCCTTATTTAATTGCATCTCAGGGGAGCATTGACTCATGCATTAAAATGGAGTCAGTATTGTGAATATGCAGCTAAGTTTGTATCTGGTTATATGTCATGAACTATTCTACACTGTGTGTTCAGCATAAATTAAATCAGAAAGACCTGCACATATTTTATCGTTTTCATGACATGCATTCACAAACCCGCCATGTACAAACCTTTCACCCCCATAGCACAAATTTATTTTTTATGTTAATAATTAATTAAGTGACTCCATGTAATGTGACCGGGTAATGAACCAACAGACAGTTATCACCCAACTCTGCGGCTCCAAATTTACTGCATAGTTTAGTTTCAGTGCTCTATTAACCCCATTTCCAGAAGCAGCAGGCAGTTTTGTTTTGTTGTGTTTTTTTTAACACACAAGCTCTGACAAACTGACTATGCACTACCTGCACAGTTCACAGTTGGAGATAGGCTTGTGAATAAAGTGGGATGTGTAAGAAAAAGAGACACACATTCTTCTTAAGACTTATTGGAGACCAAACCAGAGATGATGTCCCCTATTTGGAATGTTTTTGGTGGATGTTTTTCCATCAGGTCATCTCTAGTGTTTTAACCTGTGCTATCCAGTGAACCAACCTACATTTGCACCAGTTTTGAGACAAACTAACATAGGGATTTCAGGATATGTCATCAGCACAGGTTCATACTTCAGGTCAAGGAAAACCTGCTGTTTTCAAGCTGGAAACAAACTTTTTTGTGTTCCAGACCAAATTTGATTTTTTTAAATAAAGTTTAGTTTAGTTCAAACGCAGGAACCTGAACTGAAATGGAACCAGCTCCGTGTTGGTGGAAAGGCCTGTCTGTGTCTATAGCTTCTTTT
>JAPZDV010000021.1:3992563-4004867 GCA_029814665.1 Acanthurus lineatus
TTAAGTAGAATTCTTCTGTTGAATTTTGGTGGGGGCGGCGCCCCAGCGCCCCCTATTGACAAACCGCCACTGGTATGTATGTATGTATGTATGTATGTATGTATGTATGTATTTATTTATTTATTTATTGGGGGCGACTACATATTAATAAACATTCCTGTTAAAATCGCCGGATGTAAGATGGTAGCCTAAAATCAAGTAGAAGTTCATCATAATAATAGCCCTGAGATATGTCAATTACAATAAAAGCACAAACTGATAGAACAATGGACATTCAACAGTTGGGAAAAAAACTATAACTAAACATATTTCTAAGGAACAAAACTTGGTTAACTTTTGGGGCGTTTTGGCAATATAAAATTATTCTGTATACCAAATTCAAATGTCTTCTCCTCTTTTCAGGAAAACTGTACATCATCAGTCATGGCCACCATCAGCAGCTCAAACACAAATTTTGCCCTGGCGTTGCTTCGCACTCTGAACCAAATAAATCCCAGTGGAAACATCTTTGTCTCCCCGCTGAGCATCAGCTCAGCTCTGGCTATGGTTTACCTGGGTGCCAAAGGAGACACAGCTGCCCAGATGGCTCAGGTCAGCACACTGTCTCTTATAATATGCACTTATAGTGACATACTTTTGTAGAACATGGAATAAGTTTTGCAGTTCAGACTATAAAACCAGGTGTGTATCTCAGTACAAACTGAAGAGTGTTTCCTCAGACAGGTGCAGTCTAAGACACCTGTACTTTGACCTTCTTACACAAGTAATTTATTGTTCGCTAAAAGCAGAAGGTTGTAAAAACTGTCAGCTGCACCTTGAGTTGGCTTCAGTTCATGAAACCTACTTTACTTTCAAAAGGGAACAGTAAATCCTCAGAGATGTGTTTGTTTTTTTTTTTGATTGATGATTTGTGTATTATACAGCTGTAGTTTTAAGTTGATAATGAGCTCATGAATAAGCTCTCAAAACACACCTGTGTATAGAAATACAACTCTTAATACTGTGTAAAACATAAATAAAACACAGAATACAGTTGTTTGAAAGCAAACGTTTGAAAGTGATTATGAACAGCAGTTATAGGAAGTGTTCCTGAGCCCCATGCAGTAATATCCAGAATGCAGTCATGTGCTTCATAGAGTGGTGAACCTTGTCCCATCCTTGCTTGCCAGGCACTGGGCCTTTCAAGGATGCTTCTTTCTACCCAATCATAACACTATCACCTGTTACCACTGAACCTTATTACCTGTGGAATGTTCTCGACAGGTGTTTTTGGAGCATGTCACAACTTTTACAGCCTTCTGTCGTGCTCTTGTCTCTACTTGTCTAAAACATATTGCTGGTATCAAATTTTGGCATCAAATAAGCATGTATTTACAAAAATCAAGAAGTTGATGATGTAAAACAATGCATTTCTTTTCTTTGTACTGTCAGTTGAGTTTACGCCAAAAGTAATCATATTCTTTGTTTTATACAGTATGTTATACACAGTGTCTCAACTGTTAATCAATCAATCATTGTAAATAAATTTAGTATATTTTAAAAAATATATGCTGAAAATATAAACATTGCAACCACATTTCAACCTTTTTAAAAAGGTTTTGGTGATAATATTACAAAAGCCACCTCTTAGCAAGGTGTAGCTGGAGCTATACCTGTCTGCATACTTTTGGCCTTATAGTATTTAAATTAAAGCTAGAATATGAAAACAAGAGATTCTTATGATCCATTGATTTAAATGTTTTACTCTTCAGTGTTTATTACTTAAGAAGAAGTGAAAAAGTTTTACCACAACAAATTTTTCTAAGTTCCTGAAAGGTTGGGCAAATAGAATGATACAAATAGAAAGTCGGATAATGTTACTTAATAGTTTAACAGCAAGAAGTTCACCTCAGTGTCTGTCCTGCATCCTTACATTTTGCAAATCTCTTGCCAGTGACTGACAGCCAAACCAACATGCAATCCTTCCTCTCATTCAGTCACTTTTTTCCCTTCTTATCACCCTCCATCAACATCCTTCTTATCATCCTCCATCATCATCCTCTTCTATCTCTTTGTCTTCTACTTTTGCCGAGGACTTAAAGCCAGTCAGACATTACTCTTGTCCCACTGACTTGCTTGGTCACTTTATCTTTTTCTCTCCTCCGTCAACCTCCTTTTCTTGTTCTTCTTCTGTCTCTCTGTCATATTAAGGCTGCTGAGCCCGTTTGCATAGCTGGTTTTGCTGACTTCAGTTTTATTGTCCCTTTTGCTTTGCACCCATCAGCATTCTTTTCTGGGTTCCCTCTCAGTCTCATGGCCATCAGAGGCTCTTGCAATAGAGTATAACTAAAGACAAACTTTTTCTGACGATCCATGCAGTCTGCTAGCCACACAGCTTGCATAGCTAACTAGAAGCTACAGCAGATACAGGTTACTTCAGAACACTGTAAATCACAGAGAGTTTAGGCAGAGCAGCTGGAGAACATCAGAGGCAAAACCAGAAAACATTTTCTCCATATTACAGTTTAGTTTCAGTTTAAGTTTGTGAGACAGAGTGTCAGAAGGTTTTGTGCCATTTCACACCTATAAATTCTAATATTAAACATATTGTTGCTTTAAGTCATAAAAATCAGGAAAAAACCTATTTAGAACAGACTTAAAAAATGGATCATCAAATTTTAATGTTTCACTTGCCCCTCAGGGCTTTCCTAATTGGCCATTACAGCAGCAAGGCTTAACACAGTTTAAAATACTTTTTTGTGTTGCTTTCATCATCACTTATATTGTAGAATAAAGTCTGTTGTTCCAAACTTTTAAACAGGCCCTGTCATTCAGTTTTGGTGAAGGCGTCCATGCTGACTTCAAGACACTTAACGCTGACATCAATTCACCATCTGCATCATACATCCTGAAACTAGCAAACCGTCTCTACGGGGAAAATACAGCCAACTTTCTGCCGGTGAGTTTTCAGTTTACACTAACATCAGAAGACAGAGTTACTTATATTGAATCAGTAACTGTATTTGATCAAATTAAAAATTCTCTGCAGCAATTCCTTGAAGCTACACAGAAGTACTACCAGGCAGACCTGAAGGCTGTTGATTTCATGGGGGCTGCAGAGGCGTGCAGAGGGGAGATCAACAGCTGGGTTGAGCAGCAGACAGAGAGTAAGATTTTACATCTTAATTGGACGCAAAATCATCCTCACACCTAATTGCATACAATCATTCAGCTGAGAATCAGTGCTCAGTGGTTGTTCTGTCTATGTGGTTCTCTTCAGATAAGATTAAAGATCTTCTGAAACCAGGAACAGTCAGTACCATGACAAAATTGGCCCTAGTTAACGCCATCTACTTCAAGGGAAACTGGAAGAACCGCTTTGATGTTGCAAACACCAAAGAGATGCCCTTTAAAGTCAACAAGGTGAAAACTATGCTGAAGTTTGACAATGCAGAGACATAAAGTTTGTTTAAAAGAAACAGTCTAAGTCAGTCACATGTGCACCTAAACACAGCCAGAAACTCGACACAGACTTTGTTATGTGATCTGATCTCTTTGGTTGTCTATGTTTTTCCTGGGTCAGAATGAGAGCAAGCCGGTCCAGATGATGTACCAGATGAGAAAGCTGCCCTACAACTACATTCCTGATCATGGTCTGCAGATCCTGGAGCTGCCATATGTGGGTGAGGAGCTCAGCATGTTCATCCTGCTACCTGCGATGTCCGATGATGGCTCTGACCCTCTGCTGAAGGTACAAAACCTACAAACAGCATCCTCCACAGAAAAGGCCGTTTTTGCTTGTTCACCTTGGGTCCTGAAAATAGGCAGTTACTACTCACTTTATACAGTCTGAAAAGCTTTCCATCTGAATTGGGCCTGAATTGGAAATGGTTTACTGAAACACTGGGCATAAATATCTTCAAATGAAATAAGTGTATCTTGGAGCTTGTTGTGGACTTCTGCAGCCTCCTAGTGGTCATCAATAATACATGAATGCAGCTTGAAGCAGACCAGGTTTCCATGTGATTCAGTACAGCTGTAATATAGCTGTAATACATAGCCCATTAACAATTTGCTCTCTAATAACTAATGTTTTAGTAATAATGACAGAAAATTTTAAAATGCTTTTTTTTATTTTATAGAAATTGCCTACAAATATCATACCCACTATGTAAAAACTTGAATGTCTCAGCCGACAGACTAGTTTAATGCTTTTTTAAAATTTTGAATCTATTTAGTGATGTCTGTGATTGGCTCGGATGCTATGCTTTTATTTTTATTTGGCGAGACAACAGCAATTCATGTGGATTATTACAGGGTTGAACACGCATCTACAAGCTAATATTTTCCGCCGCATAGAATGAATATGAAAATCTGTGCTGGAGATATAGTACAATCTTTGTGATCTGTTATAGCTGCAGAATGAGCTAACAAGGGAGAAGCTGGACGAATGGACCAACAGGGAAAACATGGATGTCTACTCAGAAGTTATTGTTCACCTGCCCAAGTTCAAGCTGGAGGAAGACTACGAGCTGAACGAGCCTCTGACCAAACTGGGCATGACAGATGTGTTCTGTTCGGGGAAGGCTGATTTGTCTGGCATGAATGGTGATGGGGGACTCTTCCTTTCTACAGTGGCCCACAAGGCCTTTGTGGAGGTGAACGAGGAGGGGACAGAGGCAGCTGCAGCCACGGCAGGCATGGTAGCATTTTGTATGTTGAGGGAGGAACACTTCATGGCAGACCACCCCTTCATCTTCTTCATCAGGCACAATAAGACCAAGTCCATCCTCTTCCTTGGCAGGTTCTCGTCTCCTTAGTAGATAGAGCAAGCATAGGAAGGTGTTGGACCAGTTCAAATAAAAAAATATACAAAGTCCTTGAAATGGAGGCTTTATTTTCTGTGATGCCAATTTGAAGAACTGCATTTTGTGTTTGCCTTTGCACTGAGATTATAATATAGATGTAGATATTCAATTAATCAATGGAGTCTGAGTCTTTTTGTTTGTTTTTTTGGTTTTATTACTGAAATTAATTCAACTGATTATCTGTGTAAAAAGAACATAGACTTTTAAAATTATTGTCAAAAGGGCATAATCAGAAGGAATGTCAGCACAGTAATTCGAATGTTATGGGCTCACAACGAGGGCCTTTAATTTACGCAAAGAAATCGGGAATTTCTTGAAAAGCGAGTTTTTTAGGGATGAAAAACTTTTTACCCTTTGGCAAAAATCGCCACACTGAACCCAAAATGGGTTAGGCCTCTATGTGTGAAGGGGAAAAGAGCGAAGACTGTAAAACCTCTTCACTAAGAGGTCGGTTTTACCTGCTCACCTGACTTAAGGTAAGGACCTCTGACAGTAGCCTTTTGATCACGTTTATTGGCTTATGCCACGATGTAATGTCAGCGTTTCCGGGGTTAGGGCTTTGAGACTACGTAGCCTACCGACTAATGTATTGACCCGATGGATCCATGAGTTCGTTATTATAGGATGGGTTAGAATAAGCAGGGTCAATACTATCATAAAGATGAGATTTCACGTCACAACGTGATGAGTGTATTGTTCAAACAATAAACTTGTCACGGTGTAACGTGATAGGCCTGGTTTATTGTTTGAACAACAAACATTTCAAGTTTTATCATTCAATATAATGTTAAAACAATACTTATTACGTCATAACGTGATTTTTTTGTAATAGCAATATATATACTGTTATGATAATAAACTTATCACGTCTTAACGCAAAACCGATTCAAGTTTTATTGGAGTGGCAGCAGAACTCTAAGAATTATTTCAAAATCTGAGTTAACAAAATATCTCCTCGTCATTTTAAATGATGTAGATGATGAAAATAAAGTGAACGAAGAAAAATGTTAAGGCTTTTTTCCCTATATATCGAGCTGTGTAGCCTTTATATTAAAATGATGTTGTCTTATAAATTCAGTACCTAATTTTTCATATTTAAATGTTGTTGCGTAACCCAACGAAGCTCTTAAAATCTTGGGGGTCAAACAATCAAACGAAACAAACCGATACGATTCTCACAAAACATGTTCCCTAATACAAACGAAATTCTAATGATGAAAAAAAAAAATCCATGTCAAAAGTCTGCCTCTTCTCTACACTGCTTGCAATAACTTCTAAGAATCACGATGATAAAGTAAAATTAAGACTTAATTGTGCTGTTTTGGCCCAATTATGTGGGGTTTTTTTTCGGAAATTTAAAAAAAAAAATTCCACATCATAGGTGCGAAGCTGGTTACATTGTTCTGGACAGGTCTGTTCCCACAAAGTCTTATAAAATCAACGACTGTTGTGTTAGAACAAACAAGTATGAACTGAAAAGTCTTACAAAATATTTTCAGAAAAATTCTTGCATTGATGATAAGGACTCGTGGGTGTAGCCTATTTAAGATACAAAAGCAAAAGTTACAAATCGCATCAAATACTGTGCGAAAATAAGTGTTGGGATAAAGGTTATAATTTTACGTCTATAAAGTGCTTTTCTACTTTAATCATAACTAAAACTCTGTGTTTGATGTGTATTTAAGAATTTAAATGACCCACATGTGCGTCAGTTGAACTTTATTTTGATGATTGTCACCGGAAGCCAGCTTAGTTTATTTCCTCTGTGCCATTTGTCAAGTGAAGCTTTCGGCCAACCGGTGAGAAATAACTTCCGTGCAGAGGTATAGAGCTTAGAGTTAACGGTGGTGTACTGTATTAGAGTGAGACGCGTACTAAACACTGTTATTTAACACACTTGCATTTTAATCGCCGCATTCGGCTTTGAGTTTATGTAGCTGTGTAAATGTTAAACTAGCCTAAATGAATGAACGTGACAGCGCTTACTTGCTAGCTTACATCAACTTTGCCTGATAACGTTAGCTCATTGGACTGTTCTTTATGCAACTAAAACACAGTTCTGCTCAGTCAGCTCACCTCTTTTGACAAGTAACAACTCGACCTTGAGACACCGTTATCATATATTAACCCGAAAACACAGGTAAGCTTACCAAGTTAGCTGCAGTAAGTGAGATAGTGTCAGTTTTTTGAGTTCTGCTTGATATACAACAGTTTGCTCAACATGGCACTAGACATGTCAAAATCTTTCCAGTTGTTTTGATTGGTAAGGAAATTGTTTTAGCTTGTAAGAAATATAGATCCACTTCACTGAATAGCTGAATGACGTGGCAGTTACCTGATCATTCAACAGTGCTTACGGCTCTGTAAAACTGCAGCACACCCACCTGTCAACAGGTGGGTGTGTTGTCACAAAGCCATCAGTACCAGTAGCCAGTGAAATAAGTTATGACAATACTTTATTTTTTAAGGTGGCTTTGGTTCAGTTCACTCATCTAAGGTTCTTTATTTACTCAATTCTGGTCACAATAAAGGTGCAGCATGCCTGACCCTCAGGTCACATTCTAGTTGGTGACGACTATGATACCAAACTGGCTTCAAAATGGAAATCCAAAAATCCTTTTCATCAGACAGTCAGTCTTGTATTTTAGTGCCACATTATTTGCTCCTTTGTGTCATGAAATAAGTACTAGCCCATATAAACATTACTATCTTTGTATTATACTCATGCCTCCTTTAGTATTTTTGTGTCTTGCTCTTTCTAGATGAGTTCTCAGGGTGATCACACAGTTCCCATGAGGGTGGTGGTGACTGGAGGGTCTGGCTTGGTAGGCAGGGCCATACAACATGTAGTCAAAGAGGAGGGGGCAGCCAAGGAGGGGGAAGAATGGATTTTCCTCTCCTCCAAAGATGCCGACCTCACGTGAGAACATACTAATATTTACTTATAAGATGCAAACACATGTTTTGTTGCTGACACACAAACATGAGTACTGTCTCTGCATTTTTCTTACTCTGAGTTATTTTGGCTTCACCTCAGTGATGTGGAGCAGACAAAGGCGGTGTTTGAAAGGCATCGGCCAACCCACGTCATTCATCTGGCTGCAATGGTTGGGGGACTTTTTAAGAACATGAATTACAACCTGGACTTTTGGGTATGAAAGTAGCACTTCTTTTATCACTGTAATTTACTTAGTATGAATGTTTGAAAAGGTTGTTGGTCTTGTATTAAAAGTAGAATTTGATGACATGAAATTGTTCTCTATGTTTTTTTTGTTTTTTTTTTTTTTAAATTAACAGATTTGTCTTTGTTGCTATTGGTTTGTGTGTCCCCTCCAGAGAATCAACATCCAAATCAATGATAATGTGCTGCAGGCAGCACATGCAGTTGGTGCCGTCAAGGTTGTTTCCTGTCTATCCACCTGCATCTTTCCTGATAAGACCACCTATCCCATTGATGAGACCATGGTAGGAGACCATGTGTTTGCTCTTGGCTGGCGTGTCATCAATTTTGTAAAGGGCTACTAACTTAGTGTTATTTCTTTGTCCTAAGATCCATAATGGTCCACCTCATGAGTCAAACTTTGGCTATTCCTATGCAAAGAGAATGATTGATGTTCAAAACAGGTGGGAACTCAATTGTTGGCGTGTACCAGCACATGTTTAGTAAGTTCATAATTCCACATGTTGTGTTTAATACTGTGTGTACATTTCACAGGGCGTATTTCAAACAGCACGGGCATTGCTATACAGCTGTGATTCCCACCAATGTGTTTGGTCCCTTTGATAACTTCAGTATAGAGGACGGTCATGTGCTGCCAGGCCTCATACACAAAGCCTACACAGCTCAGAGTGAGTTCCAATAAATTAATTATTTTGGACAATATCAAGTATCATCAGTGATATTTGTTTGTTTTTTATTTAAAATGTGTTCTAGATCAGTAATGAGACTGAAACTAAACACCAACACTGTTGAAATGCAGACTTTCATATGTTCTTCTTTTAGGTGTCCAAGTTGCATTAACACATTTTTTATGACTGTAAACAGTATTTGCTGTAAATAAGATCCATTAAAGCACTTTTCAATGTATTGGACTAGCCAGGAAGAGTCAAGAGACATAAAACCATATAAGTCTTGAACTCATTGTGTCTTTGCTTAGAGGAGGAGAAGCCCCTGGTGGTTTGGGGCTCAGGCAGTCCCAGAAGACAGTTCATTTACTCCTTGGACCTTGCTCGTCTCTTCCTATGGGTCTTGAGAGATTATCCAGAGGTCGATCCAATCATTCTGTCTGGTGAGTACTCATACGCAGCATATCAACCATGAATGCTTAATTAAATTTATGCTTTAGTGACGCCTATGTCATGTCCATTGGTTCCAGTTGGAGAGGAAGATGAAGTGTCCATCAAAGAGGCTGCGGAAGCAGTTGTGGAAGCGCTAGGCTTTAAAGGAGAAGTGGTGGTATCCTTTTAATTATGATGAAATAATTGATATCTTCACAGCAAATTTTAAAAGGCATTAAATTTAAGCAGGTTGTTACTTCAGTCTGTGTACCAGATTTGAGATTTGTAATCGAGATGTACACAACAATGTTTATTTTTTTTTATTACAGGTTCTGTTCACATTTTTATAAAATAGTGAAATGTGATTGAGTGTTCTGAAGGGTTATACTGACCTTTTCTTTATAAATATTTTACATTGTTTAATAATCTTATTTTTAATGAAAAAACTTTTACTCTGGTCCTTAAACCTTTGTAAATGAATGTTTTTCAAATGATATTTAGTAATCTAAAGAGTTTCATATAATTTCCTTAACCTTTAACATCCAGTTTGATACCAGTAAATCAGACGGTCAGTTCAAAAAGACAGCCAGCAACGCAAAGCTACGCCGCTACCTTCCTGACTTCACCTTCACGCCGTTCAAACAAGGTAGGTCTGACTACTTAGTTATGTTTGCATCAAAGCAAAAATTTTAAATACTTGTTAAAGATGAGAAGAAGTACATCCGCTGCCTGTCTTCACTGATTCTTCCTCACTCTGACTCACAGCTCTGAAGGAAACCTGTGACTGGTTTGTTGCCAACTTTGACTCAGCCCGGAAGTGAAAACTCCAGTGAACAACTTGGTATGAAGTCTGTTCATCTAAGACTCGTTCTGTTGGAAGAGAAGGTCATTATTGACATTGGTGATTGAGGAGATGAAGAGCACTGGAAGAAAACACGATGGTTCCTCTGCACAGGCAAATGATGTCTACGTAATAATCAGTCTATTGTATTTCTACTATCCAAATGTAGGTTTTTTTTATATATAGTAGGGTCACTTATTTGGATTGTTTGTTCGACTGCCTCAGTCTTGGAATCTAGGTGCTGGCACAAGTTAATGATTTCAGTAATTATCTGTTTTAGATTTTCTAGCAATTCAGCATTTCATTGCTGAATTCCCCTCATTCCTCCTCATTCTTGAAGTTTTTGGGATTTGGATGTTGAAATGATATGGCCTTGATTTACTATATTTATGAAACAGGAGTACAGTTAAGCCTGATTTATGGTAGGGTGCTAAAGTTTTGGTCAAGAGAAATGAAAATCTCTTGACATCTTCAAATTGTGCCTTAGAGGAAAATTTTTTAGCTTTCTCCAAGCATACTAGAGAGTACCTGCTTTTCCAGTCCAAATCTATTTCTGTCGCATTTAGAGAGACGTGATCTTTACACACGGCAGCTTAAATTACACAAAAACACCACTTTATTTGCTTTCAAGTAATTAATTATATCTACACTGATTAATTCAGGCTCACAGTCTGTCTGTGAGCTTGTCTGTTTTTCCCACAGACAGATTTACTTACTGCATTGGCCATAGAAATAAAAACTAATGCTGTTGGCTTCTCCCTGTGGAGACGACATCAAAACTATTTTGCTTCAGTAAATTTCTGTCGCCATTCATCCTGGTAAAGGTTGTTTGGTCGGACGCTGTCCTCTCAGCCTCTCAGGAGATGCTGCTGATGTGCTGAAATCAGATCTGAGGTTGATTGAAAAGTATAATCTTTATATTGTTCTTCATAACAAAACCCCAACATGAAATTCTCTAGATGTGCAACATGACAGGAAGGTGCTGTGCAACATTCTTCAAAGTAGTGCTCTAGCATAAATCAGGCGTTATAGTGTGTGTGGTCTAACTGGTGGCCGGGATGTTTGTAGTGTACTGGCAGCGGGAAAAATAAATGTTTTATATCTATACTATGTCCTAGTGTCTTGCCTGAATATTTACATTCTCTGATGACACATTCTGAGATGTGAAATGTTCTTGAAAATTTTGTACAATTGTATGTCACAGTAAGATAAACATAAAAAAATTCTAATGGTTGAATTTAGCTTTGGTGACAACCACTGCTAATTCTGAATACACAAACAGACATTCACAGATAAAGAAATAATTTATTAACTTAAAGTAAACAGTTAAACAGTATAATAAGAATATAAAAGATTTTTAAAAAACGTAGTGCTCATTTAGCAAACCTAATTTTCAAGCAAAGCAGACAGGACCTAGGACATCACAGTAAGAGCTGGTTACAGTTTTTTGGCAGAGACGGCCTGGCTCTAGCAAAGAAAAACTGCACAAACTGCAAAGCTGAGCATTTCCTTAGTGAACATAAGACGTGTGCCCTCCTTCATGGACTCTGCAGTATTCCTGTCCTGGCACAGCTCTCTTCTTACAGGCCTTTCCTGTTTTTGTGATTCCACTGCACAGCTGACGGCCTGACAGAGAACTGCCATGGAAAAAAAAGAGAGAAAAAAGTAATCATGAACAATCTATTGAAAAGATGTGGCAGTTGTCAAAATGTCTAAAATGGATAAAGGCCTAATTGATATAAATTAATGAAATGCTTGTTTTTATGTTTAAAGTACTTAAGGTGGTCATAAAGTCTGAAACCCTGACCTGTTGCTGACCAGTGAGGGGGTTGGACTTGCACTTCGTGAGTCATTTGCCAAATCACAAGAGTGATTCACAGCATCAAAAACACCTGCAAAGATCCTTGGAGGGAAGTCATCATCCTGTGCCTCAAAGAACAAAACCACAATATTCATAATGATACCTGTTAGTGATTCATAACACTGAAAATACATCTTTAGTTATCCTTCATATGACTTCACTCAATCTGCTTACTGCTGAAAGAACTGGTTGTTGTCCGTGCCTGGGAGTGGAGTAGCTAGGTGTGCCAATCGGCATAAACCTGGATTCTAAGACTGGCTTCCTGTGAGGGGGAGACACTGCTTGTATGCCAAAGTTACCTGTGTACAATGACATTAGAGAAAGTAAATATGATCAGACTGAATCTAGGAAAGTTTTTTTTTTTTGTTTTTTTTTTTTTTTATTAAGGAAGTGAGGTATAATTTTTTTTACTGAGCCGTTTCCTTTTTTCAAAGCTGAGATGGAGGTGTGCGGTTTTGGCAGGTCAGGGTGCTCGCC
>JAPZDV010000021.1:4004967-4041182 GCA_029814665.1 Acanthurus lineatus
AATTACTTAAATTAAATTTTAACATAATTAATTTATTAAATTTTTTTTTTTTTGTTTTTTTTTTTTTTTATTAAGGAAGTAATCTATAATTTTTTTTACTGATCAGTTTCAGTTTTTCAAACCTGAGATGAAGCTGTCCGGATTTAGCAGGTCATCTTGCTCCACGAACCCCTTCTTTTCATCTCTGAGGACAAAAAGAATTAGACTGACTATATGAAAATATAAAACAGAGAAGAAATAAGACCACTTGTTTTCCACATCCTTGCACATTTTATTATTTGTTTTAATAAATGCAACTTTTAGCAGCTTGAAAACAAGATCTACATCAGAATTCACAATCACGGTAAACAATAGAGCTCAAAAAAAGTAAAAGTAAAAAGTACTAAGACTAAAAAGGGCCCTTTTAAGAGGCTGCAGTAGAGCTTTTAGGATTTAATAATCAATTGATTAGTTGATCAATGTACAACTAATCAAAAACTTTGATAATTCTTGGTCTTAGTCATTTTTTTAAGCCAAAATGCCACACACAAATCTAGAATCATTGAAATATCTTAAGGTTATGGACTGTTGAACCAAACAAGACATTTAATGATGGTACCTTGGGTGCTCTGACATCATAACGAGCATTTTTAACAATTTTTCAGGCATTTCATTGTCAAAATCATTAATCAAAGAAAAAAAATCAGGCTTTATAACTCTGTAGGTATATAATGAACTCTATGGACTCACTTCTGTGGAGTAGAAGACTGTGGATAGGAGTGACAGGCTGAAACTTGCAGCTTTTGTGGCTCCACAATGTCACATGGGGCCAACGGTAGAGGGGCAGCTGGCTCTCCTCTCATCTGGAGGCAGGTCCACAACTGATTCATGAACCAATGACCTGCAGACAAGAGAAAAACACTGTGACAAATGCAAATACTGAATACTGAAGACAAAGAATCGTAAGCAGCTTGGAAGTTATACCTAGAGAAAGCGTGAACAGCAGCAGGGTGAGGCTGGCAAGATCCAGCGCCGGCTGCTGGTTCACCTCTGCCACCGCATTCAGAGGCACAGTGAGCAGCAGCAGGGCTCGAGAGAAACATGAACAACGCAAGAACGTCAGCAGGACTGCACATAGTATGAAGTAGCCCACGTGTGTGATGCATGTCCACATGGCCGTGAGGGTCAAGCCTGTAATAACAAGAAGCACAAAGTAAACTGAAATTAATCCACTAAAAGAAGACAAGACAGGCAGTTGTAGGACATCTCTAAGGGTAGGAACACGTCAAGCCGACGGTCGGCCTTCGCTCTTCGTCAGAGCATCGGTGAGCGTCGGTGACCCGCCACAGCCCACCGTCGGGACAAGCGACCACTCAGATTGGCTGGTCAAGCGAATCGGCGCATAGGAGTAAAAACGGAAGTTACTAAGATAAATAAACAACGGAGTAGTGTGGCGCGAACACACAAGAAGAGCTCTCCTTGTTCTTTCACACCATCGCCTTCCTCCAAGTAACACGATCGAAAGGGATGGCTGTTTGGAATCAGGACACCGAAGAAGAGATGATCAACCTGGTTCAAGAGAGGCCAGCTCTGTACGACTTAGCTGAAAAAAAATTATTCCAACCGAGTCGTCAGGGCAGAGCTCTGGCGTGAGATTAAAAATATACTTCTTGTACCTGGTAAGATTTTCTTTTCGGCCATCGAGTTTTTCGCTATGTTTTTTTTTGTTTAAAGTTTTTTTTACGATGTAAATACAACCTGTTGTGTTTGCCAAGTAAGCCAGGAGATTTTTGGTTAGTCATTACGCTTTTTAGCGCCGTTTTTGTGTCGTCATTGTGTAGTAGCGGGCTAATTAGCTTCCAACTGGCATCTCATGTCCTTGTTGCAACAAAGAACAGAAAACGCAAACAGTGCAGTCGCCGCCTGATGAAACTTATTGGAAATCCTAATTAGGCACTATAGTTTAACTTTGTTACACTTTATTTTTCAGAGAAAGAGCTCAAGAAGAGGTGGATGTCACTGCGAACCCAGTATACCCGGTACCGAAAACTTGCGCCTTCAGGAAGTTTTGGGGCACCGATGACTGACAGACAGGAGTGGATTGTGACTCCAGTTTCTGGAGCCACATTCAAAAAGGAAGGAGAGCACACCCCTGCTCACTCTCGAGGTAACACAAGTATTTTGTTTGTTGAGTAAAAACATCGTTTCAGTTGTTGTAATGTTGTGGAATAAAAACGGCACGCGCTTCTTTTTCGCACCCCCCCGGTTTTCCTCTTTTTGCTCAGTAAATGCAGACCACCGACGCCTGCTGGTATGGAGAGTTTTAACCTTTCGCGCAGGCGCAGAACGCACGTATCAGTTGGTGGTTGACCTTCGTGGCCGCGACGTGTGCGTGGGGCGCTTTTTGTCCGGACTGGCTCAAACACGGGCCGATGTAGGCAAGGCAACAGTCGGCCTGTGTTCTCCGACATCGGCCGACGTCGGCTTGGTGTGTCCCGGCCCTCAAAAGGTTGATGTTTAGCTGATCTTTGGCTGATCCTTTCATAAGTTGCGGGAAACAGAGAATTGTTGGCATACCTATTGCCTTAAAAACTAACCAAAATGGTGATGAAAAAAGTTTCTAATTCATTTTCTGTTGATTATTTAGTCCTTTGATCATACCATTTGGTAAAAAATTGGATTTTGACTCCAGAAATTATGAATTATAATCAGTGTTTGCTGCAATTCATCGGTGTAATAAAAGGGTGAGACCAGAAAAACATACATTTTTCATTTTTTCTGTATCAGTTAAAATGATAAAAATGGACATATATTGTCACTGCACTATGGATCTAATGTCTCACCTGCCCAGCCAAGGTAGCCCTGGATCATGTGAAGTTTTCCCTCAATACGGCTCTGCATGTTATCAAGGTAGTGCAGCATGAATCCCAGGGTGCTGTTCATGCGCTCCAGTTTGTTCATCAGGTCAGAGTAATATTGGGAGGTCTGGTCCTGGTACTGCAGAAACTCCAACATACTGTTGTCTGGAAAAAAAAGAAAAAAAGCACTAATTTGAACTACATGTTTCAATGTGTAATGAATTTAGATTTTTGACTCCCAGTTTTGATTACCAATTTTGTGGTAAATGTCCTGAGCTTGATGTCTGACATCTGCAAGGTCTTGAACAATCGCCTTGTGGCTGTCTTGCACCTCTGAGCCTTGGATCTGCAGATGCTCACTCACATTCTCTATAAGAAGGACAGTTACTGTTTCATTCCAGATGAAAGGACATTAGCTGGGCTTACTTGGAGCATTGTAATGAATAACAAATGACAACTTTAGCTCTATATTTTATTCTGTTCAAATGGGTTGAATAAACCCTTTCAAAAACTCATTCAAACCATCATCTATCATTCAGAGACATCTTTGAAACTAACTCTCTTTAAATTATATCCATTTCCTTCTGGCAATTTTTCCCAAAACATGATGTTCAGTGGTTATAGAGATAATATATCATCATATTAAATAGCAGCTGTAATAATACAGTTCTTTGAAGAAAATCAAAGCAGTAATTTTAGAAAATGGCACCAAGGGCTACAGATTAGTCAAAATCCTTGTGATGGAGCTGGACACCATTTTTAAAGATTGATTTTTTTTTCATTATTTGTGAGCCAGCAGGTGTTGAAAGGCATTTTTTAAAATCTTTTTCCAAATGCCCTTGTCACAGCATTGTTGCCAGGCACTTTATTTGTTACTGACATTTTGTGACTGCTGATTTATTAACATCTGCATTTTTTCTGCAATTAGTTTACTGCTAACCTTAGCACTTATACAGCTTTGGGACTGCATCTTGCAGGGTTGTGAAAATATTGCATTGAAAAAGTCTGTCCATCAATGTATAAACATCTGGCATCATCCTGCTACAATAAGTGTCTAGGACCATATTTTACCAAGATTACACACATATACACATACACAGACTGAGAGGATGACAACAAAATACCAGCCATGATTTTTGCAAGTAAATATGCTAAATGCTTGATAATTTCAAAAAATACATGAATATATGATACCTCTTACCCATTTTCTTTGTAATGCCCTTAATGAGCTTGGCCACCAGTTCCTGTCCAGAAGCAATGAGGGCCTTCTCCTGACCAAGACGCTCCAGGTTGTCTCTTAGTGAATTCTCCATTTGCTCCTGACCCTCATACAGTTTCCCCTGTTGGGCCTGCAAGGCCTTGTGACCATCCATCAGCTTCTCCAAGGAGGCTGCAGTCAGTTCCTTCAGTTCCAACTGGCCTTCCTAAAAGACAGAAAGAAAAACAACATGATAAACAAACACTTAACGAAACAATATCTAATCCTTTCGAGTATATTCCACACATGAAGGTGAAAAGGCAAATGAATACTGAAATATACCTGTAGGTCTTTCATTGCGTCCAGTTGGCTCGTGGCTGTGGAGATAAGAGTGTTGACAGTGTGCTCTGCTCTGCGTCGGAAGAGCTGCTGGCGAGTTGCATAGCAAACTGAGCGTGCTCTGTTGCTCATTATGTGGTAAGCATTCCACGTGTCTGAATCCATGTCTGCAGTACAGTCTTTTAAAGTCTGAAATGTCAAAATGAGATCAACAATAACCCCAAAAGAACAAATTTTTTTTTTTTTAAATAGTGATTTCCTTTAATCATCTCTTGTGTTACCATTTCCTCTGTACATGGGTAGGTGCGGCGCCCCTCACTTTCTGCCTGGCAGTTAAACAGTACGACACCAAGCTTTGCAAGCTGCTCCTCTGACAGACTTTCACAGCTCACCTTAAGCTGTGCAACCACCTACAATGGAGCACAAGTGTACCAATATTAATGACTTCACACCAGTGTTTTTAAACCTCTTCTGGGATATAAATGTGTTTATTGTCCCAAAACATTTCATGACAGATCTCAGATTGCCCCATGTTTTGAGTCCACCACAGTTTTAGCAAAAATCTCAAACAATCCCATTCAAGCTGATTTACAAAAATGTAAAGATTTTCTTTTCATAGTCACTGTGAACAGGATCTTTTGGTGTTTTGGACAGCTTGTTGGTCAAACAAACAAGTTCAAACATTCACATTGTGTTTCAAATGTTGTGATGGGATTTCTCTGCTATTTTCTCACATTTTATAGACTAGTAAATTTTATCAAGGATGACTCTGTTAATTGCAGCCTTGCATGTAACCACATTAATAAACATGTTAGTCTTGATTTGAACCTGTTTGCAGAAATGACGGGGGGGGGGTCAAACCCTAAACTTCAAGGCCCAGAGGCTCAGTCTTACCCTATAATGACAGCTGTCTAACTGGCTGATCTCCAGATGCTTGGCCTCTGCTAAAAACTTCTCATCAGCAGTTGCAATCTCAAATTTAGCATCTTTTGCAAGAAGTGCTGGGACAACAGCTTCTGGTGGAGGTGCTGCTGGTGCTGGAGGTGCCTCAATCTGCCTCAGCCACTCAAACAGCCCACTGACTGAAGGACACTGACAGACCAGCATGACGATCTTGAGGAAACATAGCTTGTGGATCAGGGGTTGGCCCATGTCTGAAACAGAACACAAAAAACTGTATAATGAATCATCCCTCAGCTTTTTTGTTTCTTATCATCACTTTCAAGAGATTTGAAACATTATATTATATCAGCTAAATACCACTTTCAGCATTAATATAATAATATTAATATAATCACCTTTATTGATTTGTTTGTAGCTCTGTTTGGAACACAGAATTTCTGGGTTTGTATAGGATAATGTTCTGTGATTAATTATAAAAAAGACCCATTTTTCTTACTTCATATTTGGCATATGCGTTAGATTGAATTCCCTCCTTATCTGTGACTTGCTAAATGTGTAGTGGCCTCTCTCTTATGTTTTGCCAATTACTATCTGAAATCCCAATTTTCAAATATCTCAAAAACTCTAAAATCGTTCTAAAACTCGGTTTAAATTAGCAGGAGAAGGTGTAATATCCAGGTTGTCGCTAGATGGCGGCATCAACAGCCACAATATAGGGATGATTTCTTGAAAATATATGCATCATTCTTAGACTGGCTTTGGAAATATTTCATTGTTTCTTTTCGGCCTATGTTCGATGGACAAAGCCGTATGCATGATAGTAAGAAAAAATTCATTCAATCATTCATTCATTCATTCATTCATAACGGTTTGTTTTCCAAGGACCGTGGGGCTTGCCTAGGCATGTCTCCTCTGCAGCACAAGCACCTCAACACATTACCTGCTGTGAACCACTAAAATCGTCATTTATTTGCAATTGAAATACTTTTGTTTTTACTTTATTATACAAATTGAAAAAATATGCATAATTATATAAATAACAGCTTATGGGATAGGAGGCACCCTAACTTGAACTTGAAATGCAAAAAGACATTACAGTAAACCAGAGCGCTTTTAAAAGCTGTAGCCTCTTATTCCTTCTGGTTTAAACACTGGAAAGTGTTGCCCGTACTTTAATTAGAGTAGCTAAAACTTAAAATAGGAAACAATGAAACCCTGACAACTTCTCAAGACTCATCTATACAAGACTTAATTAATAATGCAAACCTGTTGCAACAATAAATGCAAGTAATAGAGATACATTACCTTGCCACTTGACGCACGCTGGATTAAACACACAAATTAAAATATTTCTAAATACCTGTTTAATTTTGCAGGAAAGTCCTTAGTAGCAAATGTTCCCCCTCACACAGCTGATTGAAATGACATCCAGATTTTTGTCAACCGTCTCTCCGCCCTATACGACGAGGACTCAGCCAACAGAATTCCTCGCATTTTGTGGGACGGACTAAGGGTGTGTTTGATTTATTTCACGGCTGAATGAGAAAAATGTATGTCCTCAATGTGTTGCTGAGGTTGTAGAAGGCACCGCCCACCACGCAGAGCAGCGAAGGAGTAAAAACCAAACTTATCGATAGTTCCCTTGAACTCAGCTGGTCGGTTTGTGGACGGTATGGGTGTATCCGAACTGTCAGACGATTAAAATTTGACTTCAGTTTGATCTATACAAAAGGTTGGACATCAACAAATCTGAAAATATCAGGTGAATAAATATTACGCCACCAACGTTTGCTGGTGTTATGCACAGCATCGTCTGACATCATGTTTATGTCACTCCGTGATATTTTATGATTGTCCAGTCTACGAGAAACACGTGCATTGTATTTGTAATCTAATCTGTGGATTATTTTCCAGGCCAGCTATTCCTAGCTTGATGCAGGTGCTATATTTCTGCTATAGTGGTTTTTATAGACAGAAATTTAACATTTTATCGTCACGGTTTTGACGATCTACATGCTTACAGTAGTGTAACTTTTAACTAGAAACAAGACAGCTTTGCCGCTGCCAGACATGCTAGCATCTAATTAGCCACAACCTAGCCGGACGGACGTGTGGGCTAACGTTTAGTTACGAGCTACCGAGGCTACGTTGCCACAACAATGGACGACTCTGGGAACAAGAAGCAGAACTGGGACGTGAAGGAGACGGAATTATTTCTGGAGATCCTCAAGGAACTAGATATGAAGAAATGCCTAGACGGTAGAAAAGTGAGGAACAACAAACTCTTTAAGGTGGCACACAGGAGAATGACAGCAGCTGGTTATCACAGATCTGTGGACCAATTAAAGTTTCGCTGGAAACTTCTTAAAAGTGCGTATTACAAATGCAAGAGAGAACCGAACTCTCCGGGCCCGACCAGAATTCAGGGTTGGTGGCGGTACGAAAAGACAATGATAGCCATCATGGAGTCCAGACACCCACTGGTCGCAGCTGGGGTCAACTCTGACAGAAATGATGAGGTGACAGAAGACTCGGATGGAGAAGCATCAGTGCTGCACTGGCCTCAGCCCTGCCCGGACAATTCAACTCAGAACCTGGATTTAATTGTAGGGGTGATGCCGTGGATGCGATGTGTCTTTAGATAATAACTGGTTCTAATTTATTTCATACGTAGTCGAGATGTATGCATTCATTAGCCAGCTGTATGCCTGCTGTGAGCATGTGTTTGGGTAGTGTTTTGGCATAAACTCGTTTGACAGGTAACATAACGACTGTAGTAAAACAGTCAGTAATAAATTCTCCCCTCATAGCGAGTTTAATGTTGTAATGTTCGGTTAAAGAGGTGTTGATGTCATTTAAGAAATTGTAGAAGCGTGTCAAATTTTATTTTACTGTAGTGCAGGTAATCTCACTGAGAACAAGCTCTCCTTTCAAAAGAGAATCTGTGCTCAAGAAAAACATCTGTTTCACACCTAGAAATTCACAACAAAACACATTTATGTACAGCACACACTGTTTTACACAAAACTAGAACTATATGCCTCTGCGAACTGTTCAGTTGCTGAACTGTCAAAGTACAGTGAGAAGTCTGGAAGACAGGCTGTCTGGTTTTTGTTGTCTAGATGCATGGTTTGTAACAAACATTGAATTGAAGAGCTATAGTGTAGGCCATAGGAAACAGTGGAAATTGTTAGTACTGGCAATGAAAATAAAGGAGGCAAATGGTCAAATAGAGGTGGTGAAGACTGATGTTATATAAATCTTACAGAATGCACAGCCAGGTCACAAGCTTTGCTCACTGCACACAAAAAATTCACAGGAAAGTATTTTGTTGCAGCAGATACATCCAAATCAGTGTTACTGTAGAGCAATTGAAAAAAAACAGACTGAAAAGCAAAATCTAAAAGGCCATTTCTGGTAGAAGACAAACCCCACCCGAGGAGACAGTGATTTTAAAAAGGCAAAACTAACAAGCTGCAATACAAGTGCAAAGTAACTTTGACCTCAAAATAAGTAAGACCACAGTAAGCTTTGACCTCCAAAATCAAATTAGCTAATACTTTAGTACAAATTGATGTTTGTGCCAAACTGGAAAAAAAATCCCTATAGGTTTTCCCAAGATATTGTGATAAAAAATTGGCCTGAAAAATTGAGGTCTCATTTACCTTGACCTTTGACCTATGCAAACTAATCTGGTCATCCTTGAGTCCGAGTGGACCATTGTACCAGTTTTGAACAAATTCCTTTGAGGCATTCTGGAGTTCACATTCATTAGACATAAAGTCTCGGTGACCTTTTACCTTCAAAATCTATTCAGTTCATCCTGAAGTCCAAGTGGACCTCTGGACCAAATTTGAAGGAATTCTCTTGTGGCGGTCTTTAGATATTGCGTTCAAAAAATGTGAGGTCCCAGTGATTTTGACTTTTAAACCCCTAAAGAGTATGTAATATTTTAAAATGAGAGAATTCACAGCAGCATAAGCCAGAACCTCCACAATGTCCATTAAATTTAATCAACTCCATTTCATTTAAAACTAACCAGAACCATTCATGAAGATAAGATTGTTGTTGTGTGTAGCTGGGCTAAAGAAGGGGTGTAAGCAATGTTTGCTGCAGCAATGTGGCCTTACACTACTCTAGTACAAATACCTTGAGAAGTTTTCTTTTATATCTTATTAATCAGTAACATTTTTCCTCTATTTGTATTGATTGATACTTTTGTAAGCCAATAAAATGTGAAAAAATGGAGAGGAGCTTATTAGTCCTCAAGACATTCTGTTTGGAATCATCTAAAACCAAGAAACATGCCAGTCCTTACATTTCACAAGATGTAAGAGTTTGAGATTCCACAAAGACACTTGATTTCTTATCAGTCACAATCGTCTTTGATAAGTTTTCTGTTATTTGCCTGATTCAAATATCACAATGCATTCTCTCTATACTGTAGATGCATGACAGAAATCTTATTACTCTCGGCTTTTAGCAGTAACTGTCTTTCTTTGAACATACTGAGGTTACAAATTTAAGGGAGAAATCTGATTTACTGGTTTGTCTGCTACAGAAACAAGCTTTCTTGACTCTGCAAATTCATAAGTGGGTTAAAGACCCAGGCCCAAAAAACCCAGGACAAGGAATCTACACATCAGTTAATGGGTGTTGGGAAGAAATCTAATTACTGAGCAACTGCCAACCAGGATTTCTCACAGTTCCCTCTAGACTCAATTGAATGTCCTAGTGCATCTTACAATTGTTATGTGGTGTTGATGCATTGGCATCAATGTTCTTAAGCCAATGTTATTTAAAAAAAGATCTCAAAATTACATATTTTGCTAGGTTAAACACCACAGAGATCAATCACAATACTTAATTTCTGTAAGTATTTGGATGTCTGCTGTAGTGTTGTAAGCATATGGATAATGGATTAGGTATAGTAAACAGCTGTTACTTTGTTCTCTGTTTCACTTGATTTGCACAAGTCGAAATTATGTGGAAAACACTGAGGCATGTCTCCTTGCCTCATATGGTTGTTAGGTCTCGTTCTTAATGGTAGTTCAGCATTTTCAAAGTTAAAAAAAATATCACCCTAGGGCAACTCTTACTTTCTGCTTATTAAGATTGTGATCAGAGAGGATTGATTATCCCAAGACAATTTTAATTTACAATAAGTCTGATGACTATTTTTTGACTGTTAATCTTTTTTCTATAAAATGTCTGACAATAGTGAAAATTTACGATTAAAACTTCTGTCTTTCAAGGCGATGTATTCCGATTGCTTGTTTCATTCTACTAAAAGTTGAAGTAGACAAAGAAAAATGTCAATTCTTCACCATAGCAAGATGGAAACAGAATTTTTGCTCCATTTACTTATAAAATGACTAAAGCTGTTGCTGCTAATGACACTAGTTTCAGAATAGTTTTTCAGTAAACTGACCCACCAATTAATTGACTAATGGTCATGGCTTTTGTTGTTTTGCAGTATTACAGTATATAACAACATCTTGATGTATATGTGTGAAAATAGGTGATACTCACTGTTATTGTGGAAAACATGTAATGATGGTATGGTATTGTAGGTTGTCATGTGATTTACACCCTTGTTTTTGCGATGTTAGCACGTAAATGTCCTCACTGAAATCTGTTCTCTCCTTTAGATCAAAATGGACCCAGAGATGGACTCACAGCTGAAGATTGGTTTTATTGGTGCAGGGAACATGGCCTACGGCATCGCAAAGGGAATCTTGTCTGGTAAGTCAGGTGACAGTTGTTGAAACCAAGTACAGAGTATTTAAGTAAAGGAATTAACGGTCTGTTGTGTCTCTCCTCATCAAAGGAAATGTTCTTCCTGCCAACATCAAAGTTAGCGCTCCATCCTCCAGAAACCTTGGACGCTTTCAGGTGCTTAATCCTTTATCTTTACTTTTCTGTCAGTTCTCAGTAGGATGGGTTGGATTGCTGGGCAGTGACCAGATAGGATCATGGTTACTGTTTGTAAGATCAGGTTCCTCATTAATGGATGGTTGTCTGAAAACCGATCTATTGTAACGCTAACCCTGTGGCAACTAGTCTTGTAGATATCGGCTTTTTCACATCTATTTAGTATAAAATAGTAAATAGTAAAATATTAAATTTAAGGTAACATAAGTAGCTGCCTTGCAGGAGTTACCAATTTATGTTCGCAAATTGGAAAATTGACATTTTTTTTCAACTCAGTAAAATATTTTTAAAAGATGTCAAGTTAATAGAATGTTGTGTTGAATTGGCAAAAACAAAGTACATATCCAGTTCCATCCAAATATTGACAGTGTTTTTGGGATTCAGCAGATGATTGTTTTTATGATCACTAACTCTGGCCATTGTTTTCTTGATGCATGATATGCTATGTTGTCTATAAAATGTAAAAACAATGCAAAAGACTTTGTCTGACTGACAGTCCATAATACAAAGGTGCAAAGGCGGAAGTCCTGAAAATTCCCTGGAAAAGGAGAGACAGTTGGGTCCTTGTACCGTGTTGGTGGTGAAATCAAGAAGTTCACCGCTGCTCATTTATACCAACGCAAACTGCGTTTGTCTCCGCAGCCTGTGGGTGGGACGCGTGACTGGGCGATAACTGACTGGTGACAAATACAAGCCTTTATACTGAGAGACAGAAAAAAAAGCCATGCATGGCTGCGAAAATGTTTGCACCATTCTGCGTGCTATAGCTGTTGATTTGGAAAGCATTATAATTTTGTTCTTTGCTATCTAATGATTGCACATGGATGCAAACTGCACCCTAAACTTTTTTTTTTTACAAAGAGTAACAAACTGAAAAACAGCACATCCTGAAAATGGTGAAACTGGGACTGTAGAATGATTAGTTTTGCTTAAAAATGATAATGGAACAGTCATAAAAATAGTTTCTAATTAGTTTTTGTAGATCAAATAATGATTAATCAGCTAATCATTTCACCTCTAACCCAGATGATATTTAGAAGAAATCGACCATGGCCTGACACATAGCAGTGTGTGTGTGCACCTCAAAGCTGCAGCCAATGTAGCATTTTAACTGTATATTTTCAAAAACAGTTAGGGGAAAAGTACCATCACGAAGGCAATAATGCAGTATTTGGTTGAAAAAATAAAACTCAATCTTAAAATAGAGGCACTTTAGTAATAAAATACAGCCAGTAACCTGCTGGCACAGCTTTGGATGCTTTTCCCCAACTGACCAGTAGCCTGAACATCCCGTAACTTCATTTGGTACCATTACAATGACCTAACTTGACATAAATTGATGTCATGAATTAGTTAGGGGCATTTGTGCTCATGGATGATCTAACCCCTGCCTATTTGTAGATGTCCTTTTGTATGCTGTATGTTTCATTTGTACCATATCAAATAAAAAAAGGTGAGCTGTATATTCATCTTTACCTGCGGGCACGGACTGATTTTGTGAGATCATTTCTACATTCACATGAGCATTTGAGTCAGTAACATCTCCTTCGTTCTTTCAGGAGCTTGGCATTCCCACCACTCACTCCAACACAGAGGTGGTCTGTGGCTCAGATGTGGTTTTTGTAGCAGTCAAACCTCACCTGGTTCCTCTAGTCCTCACTGAGATCTCACAACACGTCACTGACCGACACATCATTGTATCTGTAGCAGCAGGAGTAACACTGTCAACTCTAGAAGAGGTAAGTGTAAAGTTTTTTGCATTAAATTATGTCTGTGGTAATCAAAAGATGAGTAATGTTCTGTTTACCTCTTTCAATCCTCAGCTCCTGCCAGAAAATTCAGTTGCCATCAGGCTGATGCCAAATCTCCCATGTTTAGTTCAGGAAGGGGCTCTGCTGTTTGCACGGGGATCCCATGCTAAACAGGAGGATGGAGCATTGCTTCGCTCCTTGTTGCACCGCTGTGGTTTGGTGGAGGAGGGACCTGAGACCTGGATTGACATCCACACTGGACTGAGTGGGAGTGGAGTGGCTTTTGTGAGTGTTCAAAGATTGATGATTTATAACTACATTCAGCCCCTTAGACCTCTTATTTCTTGTCATATTAATTTAAAAAAACATGTTGTAGGATTTTAGATTTCTGATTTCCCTCCTTCTTACTTATGGAGACTTGAAAGTTCTATAAATCCCAATCTTAAATCGGATGTTTGATACCCTTGAAATGCTGGGGGATGAAAAAGGGGACGTATAAATAAAAGTCAAGTCACTTTTATCATTATTATTTTCTAGCTACAGTACGTAAACAGCTTAGTGGGGTATCATCTTTTCAGAATAAGGGCAAAATCTGGAAAATTGTGTGCAAATAAGAGTTGTCATTGATGGTTCCTGTGTTGTTTGATGTGTTGAAGTTTTAGTAGGTATCAATTCTCTGAAACAAAAGTTCAGAAAGTAGTTAATTAACCAGAACATTATGAAGAACTCAAGAACTTCAGTACTATACTTTAAAGGCATCAGCACTTTTGTGTGTGCCTTCTTTGAATGGAACAGCAAGTAATATGACTTTGTTTACCTCTTTATTTTAATCTATTTGATCTCTCTCTTTGCAGGTGTATTTGTTTGCTGAAGCGCTGGCAGAAGGTGCTGTCAAAATGGGAATGCCAAGTGCTTTGGCACACAGTATTGCATCTCAAACTGTTCTGGTCAGTTGCAGTGTTTGCTTTGTTTCACTGTAGCCACCTGCTGATGCAGTAAGAATATGCTTCATGTATGCAAGCTTAATGTCTGAACTCACCTTTATTAATTTGATTTCTTTTCCATCTGTTGCAGGGTGCTGGGAGATTGTTGCGGGATTCAGGCAAGCATCCAGCTCTGCTGCGCTCTGAGGTCTGCACCCCAGGTGGAACAACCATTTACGGGCTTCACACCCTGGAACAGGGCGGTGTGAGAGCCTCGACCATGAGCGCTGTGGAATCTGCCACCGAGAGAGCCAGGGAGCTTGGCCGAAAGTCAGCAGCGGGATGTAGGAAATGATGGCTTCTTCTGCCTTTTTCCAACCACTCAGTGGACCTTATTCAAGCCTAACAACAGAGTGACTCTCTTGATCAGCCAACTACAGTGGAACTTAAAGAGAATACTGGACTTGTCATGTTGTTTTATTTAATTTTCTCCCTTTTACTTTCCCTCGAGAGAAAATACTGGCTTAATCTTGACATTGGCAAGTAAATTATTTGAACATGAGCCTGTGATTTATTTGAAAGAATGGCTATTTTTATGTGCACACTAGTTATACAGTCTTCGCTGATTTTGGCAGTAATGCAAGTAAGATGAAAACAAAATTTTCTTTTCTGTTGATATTACAAGATGGCACAGTACTCCTGTTTTAGCCACATTTGAAGGCTGTCTTAGCCTGTGAGCTTGAACACAGAGGAAAACACTTTTGTTAGGAAGTTAAGTGAAAACTTCAGCCATGGACCAGACAGTACTCTGTAGCATCAATGAGTCCAACAAGCAACTTGTACATGTGTCAGGGTTGTAGTAATGCATTAGTAGCCACGATTGGTTTATTATATACATGCTAAATTGATCAAATTATGTTCTGAGATATAAGTAGATGAGTTTTATACTTTTTGTTTACACTGCTACCACATTTTTTTTACTGGATTTATATATTGTGTAAAAGTAAATCACTCTTGTGATTGTTCTGTAGACCTGACCATAATTTAAAAAAAAAGCTTCAGGGCTTCAAAATAGCAGCTCTAAGAAAACAATCTGAAACAGAAATGAAATTTATTTTTTATTTTAAAAGAGTGAATGATGAGCTAAGAGTCATTACTCAGTCCGTCACATTACCAGGTTTAAATACAAAGGCAACGTGAACTCCCCCTCCCCCATCCTCAAAGATCACACAATCACTGCTGCTCCTTCCTTCTCTTCCTCCTCTTCCTCCTTCCCGTTGTCACTGACGGCTGGAGAAGCACACGTTTTATCCACCGGCCTGCTCTAACACCGACAGGATAGAAACACAGCAGTAAGTAACGTTTGCGCTGACTGACAGCCGGAGTTTTAGTCGGGGAAATATGGTTGGGTCCCGTTTAAAAAACATTTCGGGAAATGAATGAATGTTCAGTGGTTTACAGACGGCTCGAGTTAGCCGATGTTAGCTAAAGGCTAGCAGCTTGCTCGTGCTAACGCGGCTGTCACGCCGGCTGGACACCGGCTTCAGTGGCACCCTTTCTTTATACTGACATTTCACATAAACGTGAAAACGAAAACAAAATGCTTTAGTGTCACCTTTACAACAACTAGTCTTCTTTCGGTGGACCATTAAGGCTAACCTCCTAAGGTGCTAGCATTTCCTTTTAGCTTGGACCTAATTCGTGATGAAAGATGGCTAATGTTAAGGTTAGCAGGTCATATCTTTTGATGATGACAGCCCTGCCGAAGCCCCTGCCTTTCTTTTATTGTTCTGCTTCTTGCACATTAGACATGTATTAATGACCTAACACATTTTTGACCCTTAGCAAAACTGATTTCCAGTGTGAAGCCCTTTGAACAGGACCCTGATATCTCAGTGTACTTAAGCTGATAATTTAAGGTTTGGTGTTGAGGATTGCTGAGTTGTGTTAAGACGCTGTGGGTATCATATTTAACCTGAACTTTAAAAATAAATTCACGCTGGATGACAGTTGCATACGGATCTGCCTTGCCGGACCTGTTCTTGAGTAAATTACTGTACCCCACCCTTCCTGGGTTTTGGTACTGAAGCTAAACCTGCAGTTCATGCAGTTTTTGTTTCTTGTGAAGCATGTAACCTGCCTCAAAGTATCAGTGGGAAAAGACGGTATGGGTAAAGTAAATGGTATTTGATTGAATCGGCCTGTAGTATATTTAGGTAACGTTACTCCAAACAGTAAGCAAGATTGAAGACATATTGCAAAGGTTATTTGAGGTGACTTCCCAAAATTATGACGTAATAGGGATAGTCACTTACTCGTACAATGAAGTAAGTGCATATTCTTGAGTAAAACATATTTCTTAAGGGTAACACTGCTAATGGTTTTTACTGTAGTCTTTTAATCATCAAATGTAAAATTTCAAAACCAACACTGTACTGACCCCACCAACGTATGTTTTCTCCAAAGCCCAATATAACATAGAGCTCCGTTAGTGGCTAAAACTGTTAAAACACACCAGAAGTCACACCACTGCACTCCTTGACATGGTTTAATTACAATTTACATGGACACTGTGGTTATTTTTAGTCAAACCCACATTCACCATCCTGCTGCCAGAAATACTCACTAGAGCACCGAATGTGTATTAATATGCTGCTTAAAATAGTCCATTGTTTCTTCTTGATGTGCATAACATCTGCTTAAAACCTGGGATCAAGCTATTAAAGGAAAATGTTAAGATTTTTTTGTAAAGAAAAGTAAATGTATGATTAGGTCCAATTTTATTTTTAGTTTTTAGTTTTTTAGTTTTGCTATTTTACAACACTACAGTGGGTTTGAAATGAAGTAACCAAGATGTGATTTAAGTGTAGACTTTCAGCCTTAAATGAATGGTTTTGACAAAATTGTTGGAGAGCTTACCAACACCAAAAGGCCTGAAGGAAAACAGGAAATTTGAAATGGATGATGACAGAATCCCTCTTGGTGCAGAAAAATCCTTTCATAACTTATACCTATAAGATGGGCAGAAACACCAGATTATGTGGTGGAAAATTCCTGTACATCAGTACGCTTGCAAAACACTTGTGTAAAACAATAGCACATTTATTGTATTCTTTCTCGTATGTCCTCTAATGTCTCTTATATGAGATAGGCATGCCATTGCCATTGTCTACAGTCAGGGGACACCTTCATTCACTAATTACAGATGGTTTTCGACA
Source organism: Acanthurus lineatus (assembly GCA_029814665.1). NCBI lineage: Eukaryota > Metazoa > Chordata > Actinopteri > Acanthuriformes > Acanthuridae > Acanthurus > Acanthurus lineatus. The sequence continues at coordinate 4,022,071 of JAPZDV010000021.1, forward strand.
AGGTGCAACCAGACTGATGGACAAGAAGGATAGATTAGACTTTGCCAGAAAACATCTGAAAAAGCCTGCCCAATTCTGGAACAAGATTCTTTGAACAGATGAAATCAAGAATAATTTTTGCCTGAATGATGGGAAGAGGAAAGTCCTCACTTACCAACTAAGCAACGGCTCATGATCCGAGGTTTCCTATATCCTCTGTCATACATGATGGAGGCTGCATTAAGTCATGGGCATGTTTGGCTGCTAGTGGAACTGGGTCACTGGTGTTTATTGATGATATGACTGCTGAAAGAAGTAGCAGGATGAATTTTGCCATGGTTGAGCTTTACTATCTGCTTAGATTCTGCCAAGTGCCACAAAACTAATAGGACCACGCTTCACAGTGCAGATGGATAATGATCCAAAAAATACTTGGCTACTGCAACCCAGGAGCTTCTTAAGGCAAGTAAGCAGAAAGTGAAGAAAGATGCAGTAAATCCTTGGCAAAGTATCTCAAGGGAAGAAACTTGGCGTTTGATGTTGATGGGTGCCAGACTTTAGGCAGCCATTGACTGCAAAGGATTATATTTCATATTTTTACAGTATTTTAGTTTGTCCAGTTATGTTAAAGTCTATGAAAATGAGGGGACTGTGTAAAAATTCCTGGTCTGTTTATGCTTATTTTTGTTATATCCGTCGAATTAAAGCTCAAAGTCCACACTTCAATCTCATCTTAATTGTTAAATGTCATATCCATTGGGGAGGTGTAAAGAGGCAAATTTGCTAAAAATGTGTCACGGTCCAAATACTTATGGGTCTCACTCTATGTGTGTGATCTCTTTAAAAACACAACAGTATGAACAGATAGGATTGGAGTGCCATAGAGATGGAACTAAAACATCGTTGGATCTGATGCTTCCCAAGGGACTTTTTGACAGAAATTAAAATATAAAATGAAGGATCTTTTATCTTACTATCTTTTAAATGTTTGTTTTTTGGGTTCATACAATGGCTTTCAAAAGAAAATAATCAAAAGAGATGCATCCTAAAAATTCCCCTCGAGAAATTACAAGAAATGATCAGTCATGGCAAATCAGTGGATTACATGTATGCATGTGTATTTTCCAGCATGGGTTGTAAGTCTGCATACAAGAATGCTGCTTCTAGCATCCCCGCTAATACGCCTGACTGTCTCATTAGATTAAAAAATTTTGAATGTTAAATTTTGATGATGATGAGTAAACGAGATTGTCCCTTGTGTTTCCATTTGAAGAAAGGAGACATAAATAAAAAGCTGTGGGAGGCATACGAGTTGTTGTCTAAAGATGTTGCTTGAAATTGGACCCAGAGTTCAATGCTGAGGTTTTTATTTCAAGGAAATGTGAATGTATAGCTTCTCTCTTTTTATCTTGCATTCAGAATTTAACAAGTGAGTATTCCTTGTAACATTGACATTTACCTTCTTTGGTTTTTGTTGGGATTGGTCCCTGTAGCAGTTTGTTTTCCAAGTTGGTGACTGTTACTTTCCTTTTTCAATGGCTTGCGGTTAACTGGATGAAAAGAACTCACTGAGCATTTGACTTTAATGCTAGTTTAAGCTCAACACCTTTACCAAGGAAGGTGAGTAGTGAGCTTGAATTAGATTTTCCAATAAATAGTGAAAAAGGAAATGCCTTCTGAAAAACACTGCCAAAATCTATTTCAGTGGTGTTTACTGTTTATTAATGTTACTTACATCCACATGGTGAAACATTAAGAGAAAGCATTTCCTGAATTACTACTGTATATTGTAGTGTCATAATAACTGCATTGCTTGCCTTGTGCAGTATTTAACAGAGCAAAACCTCCACACCCACTGAACTTGAGAGTTTGCTTGCATGAGCATGCTTTTCGCATTTCCATTTTTGTCAGTGTGTTACCATTTATTTATCTAATACACAAGCTTTGATATTTTTCCTTGGACCTTTCTCTCACATATCTTTTTTTCAAGTTCTCATGTTATTGTGTCATGATTTGTCAAGTCATATCTTTTTCTTTAAAGTTCAAAATTTAAAAATATTTTTAACAAATAAAATTGTACAAAGGAGTTATGGTGAAAAATAACTCAAATTTGACTGCAGTTGTATGTTTGGATTAATTAAGGAAACCTGGTTTTCAGGGTTGTCAATGTTGAGTTCAAAGCATCTTATCAAACCAATATTAAACACAACAGATAATATTAACTGTACTGCTGTAAAGAGGCATGTACTGAATGCAGGATGGCCATGAGGACAGTGGGCTATAGTGTTTTTATGAAACTGCAGAAAGTTTTGTGTTACTAAAAAGCACGCAGAGTATTATAAACTCAGTTGCATGGTGCATGAATTTTTCCATCTGACTTCATGTAGTATAATAGCTATATCCTATTTCCATATATAATTTTGTAGCAATTCATGTTAAAAATGTACTTAAAGCAATCATTACCCAAGTTCTTCAGATAGAGAACAGAGTCACATCTTTGCAGGCAATTCTGTGGTATTCAAGGATTTATTTATTGGTTTGAGTCAATAATTGATGTTTTGTTTGTCAGTTTAGAATAAAAAGCTGCAACCAGATCAGAACCTACATTCTTTACTTTTGGCTTCACTACAACAATCTTAAACAATCATTAAGACTTTAATGTAAAAGCCATCTAAATTTTCTTACTTACATCTAAAAGTTTATACCACATGAGCCTGGCTCACTGTTGTAGGACTCTGTACTTGATGCTGACACTTGACAAATCACCAACAAGTACATTCCATTCACTAAACATTTAAGTACATCTGCATGGGTTTATGTGTAATTTCTTGCTTTTTTTTTTTTGCATATTTCAAGGACTAATATGTAGTCTGTATTTTGACCAATTCATTTGTAAAACTGAGTCTAATAACAATCCTTTTGTGTCTCTAAACCTTCCTGCATTTCTCTGACTAATCCAAAAGCTTGTACCTGTTATTCTTTTTTTTTCCTCCTTGCAACGGATCAAAGATGATGTCTAAGAAGATCCCCCAGTGCTCTGCGGTGATTGAGTCAGAGCATGATCAGCCTTCCAGCAACTGTCTGGTGGACCAATCTGCAAACGCAGCACTGGGGTGTAGGAACAAAGCTGAATCAGGTCACAGAAATGGAGAGACGGTGTCATCGTCCCCAGAGAGCGGAAGCTTGAATGGAGATGGAAAGCGTAGTGGCAAAAGTCGCCGCCGCAAGAAACGTTCATCCAATTCCGAGAGTCGCCCTGAGGGGAAGGCCAACGGTAAAACCAAGAATGAAGAGAAGCTAGACAAAAAGGCCAGCCAGCCTTCTGACCCACGTGCTGGACTGATTGGCCTGCAGTCGGAGTGTGCTAACGTTTGGTTTGAGCGCAGCACCTACGAGCGAGCCGAGAGCCTCTACCAGTGCTGGTTGGCAAGCTCCTCCAATGGGACCACACAGTCAGTCAGTTCATCTTCAGCCCCAGGAAAACACTCAAATTCTCCATCCACCATGGCTCCCTCTTCCTCAGGACTGGTGTGCCATCATGGTGAACAGGTGGCCTGCCACCATGTCGTCCAGGCTGTGTGGGTAAACAAGACAACCTTTGACCAAGCAGAACGCCACTTTGTTGAAGAATCCGTACCATCTGTTCCAAACTCTCTGGACCTCCCATCCCAGCCTAACCGTTCCATCCCACCCAGAACACCTGATGAAGGCTATCAGTCTCTAGCTCCGACTCCTGTCACCCCTGTCATCCAACAAGCAGCTGTCACACCCACCAGTCGACAGTCAATTAACGGACTGCCCCGCATTTCTGTTGAGCTGCTCAGGGATGTGTGGCTGGAGAAACCACTCTATGACCGTGCTGAAGCAGCCTTCTACCAAAACCTGTATGGTAACAATTCTTCCAAAAGGTCCAGCTGCACCTCAACATCCAGAAGTAGCGACCACCCTCAAAGCCTTGTAGAAGAAGAGGAGGAGGAAGAAGATGAGGAAGTGGTGGCAGGCAAAAAGCAGGTGGTCCAGCAGAGTAAAGCCGAAGTCTTTCATGCTCTGCTCCCTATCCAGGAGGAAGAGGAGCCAGCTGAAGTCCCAGAGAAGGAAGAGGTGTCTGTGGCTGGGGTTTGCTACTTTGTTCACCCGGACAACGAGAGGGTATGGCTGGACAAGTGGCGATACGATGCTGCAGAGAGCCGTTACCATAGTTACGGTGGGACTGAAGCTGTGGTGGTGAAGAAGGGTCGAAGGCCAGAGGCAGCTTCAGTGACCTCCACCGCCCCACTGAGGGACAAGTATGAAAAAAAAAAACAGGAGAATGGCGCCACTCCAGATGTTTCACGCTTATCTTTCATTGTTTTTTTTTTTTTTTTAAATGTACTCATATTTTTTTATTCTTTTGAATGTTTGAACATTTTTCATTCTCTTATTCATTGCATATTTTCATTTGTCCTCGTTCATTGATTCTTTATTTGTTACTGTCTGTTCCAAATTTTCCTTTTATGAACCATTTTGCCAACTTGATTTAAGTTTGTTTTGTACAGTTGAGTTGGGGTTATTTGTTGATGGGAACTGTAGACAAAAGAGTCCATATTTCAAGCCATTTTACAGCTAACATTTTGAATAGAGATCACATACTGTATCAGACAATTAGTAGTACAATTATTTTAAGTAATAATACAAAGTTTTTTTCTTGTGTCCTTGACCTTCTGTGTTCTGTTCATATATCCCTCTCTTGTCCTTCCTTGCTCTCTCCTCTTTAGCACCATGAGTTCAGTGGACTTTTTTGCACAAGAAAGGATCTGGTTTGACAAACCCCGCTATGATGAGGCAGAAAGACGCTTCTATGAGCACATGAACGGCTCCCCACAACCAACACAGGTACCTGCACTGTCTCAGAGGTTCAGTTCAATGTGTTTTAGTCTTCACTTCTCTCATCTGAACTGGCAAAAGATTGCCCCAACTATTTTACTGTTTTTTTATAAATACAAACATCTTACATAAGTATACATGTAATATATGTTTATGTTATATGTTTATATATCATTTTTTTATATTATTATTTAGCTCCAATCCAGGGCAGTTGCTCTAAATTTAAGTTGTATATCACCATAAAAGTTTATACACTTAAAAAAGATTGATATTATATTTGCCTTGGCAAGTGAGACTTGAAGTTGGTTAGATTTTGAATATTGACACTTGAAGCTGTCCATCCACTCTGTGCAAAAATGCTGTGGAATGAGGTGACAAAGCAGCTACATAGAAACATTAAATCTGATGAGTTGTTTTGATAATTCAGATTGTCTAAAAACTGAAATAAATGATGAATTAATCTTCTATCCTTTTTTTAAGGATGTTGGGGCTAACAGCATTCTGCAAGACATTGCTCGAGCCAGAGAGAACATTCAGAAATCTCTAGCAGGAGTAAGTACATGTTACTTGTGCTGTGTCTGTCTGGTGTTTCACATTTTCAGTTTACATTTAAGCACTATGTAAATGTGTAACCTGTGCAGTCTAGACTCAAAGTATTTATGGGACATTTGTGTAGATGTGGTTTATTTTTCCATGAATGTGATAAAAATCTTTCAATCATTTCTGTTACATAGCAAATAGCAGCCCTGAGTGAGTCAGATTCAGTGTGCATTGAGTGTATTTTTGCTCTGAAAGGATTTTGTCTGCCACCTCTTGATGTCTTCAAGCTCCAGCTCCATTTGGAAATGTCTCAGAAACATTGATTAGTGATAACGTGAACATTATTAATATTAAAAGACCTGCTTAAAAAAGGATCAAATTTACTTGCAGATGCAGAAATGTGTTTCTTGCTTGTGTTGTTATCATATAGTTTGAAAAGCTGACCTGATGAAACAGTAAGAAACCTGTAGCACAATTTTCTGCTTGCTCAGGTTAATGAGCTTTGCTGACCTGATCTGAATGAACAAAAGCAAGTGCATAATGTGTTGTCCCTTTTATCATAGAAGGTGTTTCTTGCACCACAAAAATCCTTATGTTTTTTGTTCTGCTAGTGACAAAAAGGGTTTTCTTTTTACAGTTATCCCATTGACAGGTTTAATTAAAATGTGAACTGATCTTGTAAAAGAAATATTTGTACAGCTATTCAGAAGTGATAAGAAACTAATCTTGGCCCATATTTTAACATTTGTGGAGCCACAAAACCAACTTGTCTTATTTTTTGTTGTGTGTTGTAGGTGCTTTGAGGCTAATAAAAAGCCTTGATTGCTTTGCGTCTTTGTGACAATCTGTTAGGAAACCAACAACCAGTTGCCTTTTTCTTTTTAACCTTTCATATCTGGTGGTATTGGTTTGGTTGATGATAACAGTCAGGGTGGCTTTTGGTATATTATATTGGTATAATATATCTGCACAGGCTTATGATTTGCTTGCCTGATATGTGCTTGTTTTTTATTGTTAATGCTGTTATTTAATCATTGCCAGTAGGTTAAAATAATTTGTGTTATTAGATTCACTTTGAGTTCAGGTAGAAGCTTGTTGCTTAAGCAAAAAAACCTTCCTCTACCTGCTGTTATCTTCCTTCACTTCCCTGCTCTGAGGCGTTCCTTGGTTGCCCTGTTTGCTTTCTGTTTAACACTCCCTCCCCATGTACTTCATTCAGTTCTCTTCCTCCTTTCATCCCTTTTTTACGCTTTGAATCCCCTCCTCTCTCCCAGCTGAAGAGCACACTGTGTAACAGAGGGTCTGGTCAAGCTTTCCTGAGTCAGCAGTCTCAGTTTGTAAGTGCCACCAAGCCTTGTGTGTCCGTGGAAGCACCTCGCTGACACCTGCTCGAGTTTGAGTTCAGTAGAGTCTAACATTGTCTGCGTTAAGATGATATTTTGCTGTGGAGTGTTGCAGACCAAGTCGCTGTCAGTCACTTGTTACTCTGTTATCACACTGTAGATATTGCCGAGACACACTGACTGTGTGTTGTGTGTTCACCTTTGGTGTCTGTCATAGTCTTCAATATGGTGAAAGGACAAATGCTCTTGTTTGTCTTTTGGATGCTGCTTGCGGTAAACTTTCTCTCTTTGTTTCCTGTGCAGAGCAGCAGCAGTGCAGCTGATCAAGGAGAACTCGTCTCTCGCATCAAGAGCCTGGAGCTGGAGAACCAGAGCTTACATAAAGGTGAGTGAATGAATGAAATACAGTTGCACATTTACGAGCTGTAGCTGTACCTACAAATATGAGGTGATTGAAATTAAAATATTATTTAAAAAAAACTAATTTGCTCAATTTTAACCTTTTTTTACAGTGTGTTTGTCTGTTTTTCTCCATCTTTGTGTCTTTTGTCACCTAGAATACATCATCATTTCTATCACATTTGTTACCTGATGTTTTTTTCATGTATGTGAGACTCATTAACTCTGGTCCTGTTTCTTAGTGGTGGATGACTTGAGGTATGCACTTTCCAAGCTTGAGTGTCGGGTAGCAGTGCTGGAAAAATCTCCTGCAGCAGTGACCACGGCTCCCGCTCCTTCAGTTCCCTACACAAATGTGAGATCAGTCACACTTCTTTTATTAAATCAGTTACTTTATGTTAAGGTTTAATCATAGCTCCAGTGCATTCCCAGACACCCCTGTGTAAGCCTGTGTTTATTTTTCCTCTGTGCAGGGCACTACCGTCCAGCAGAAGAGCAGTGTTCCTGTGAAAGAAGAAGAGGATGATGATGATGATGACGATGATATTGACCTGTTTGGTAGCGATGAAGATGAAGAGGCAGAAAAACTCAAAGAACAGAGGTTGAAAGAATACGCAGAGAAGAAAGCCAAGAAGCCCAGCATCATTGCCAAATCTTCCATCTTATTGGATGTCAAACCTGTAAGTCTGTTTTGCACTGATTTACTAAAAATCGATGCCTTAAGCCAGTGCTTCTCAAATAGTGGGGGGCACAGTGAAACACCAGGGGGGGCACGTGTGACCCCAGGAAACATGCACGGCGAAACTACCGTTTGCTTTTTCATTGCTGTACCAGAATAAAGTGTAATTGCACATCCGCTACAGTAGGTGGCAGACACACTGCTGTGTCTTGGGTGATCACTGTTTAGCACAACTTTCTCTGCTGTTGCTGCACTGAAGACAAAGTACAGTTCCCAGCTAAACATTGAGCATTGAGCTGAGAGTTGCAGTATCATGCTTCAAACTTTACTTTGAAAAGTTGTGCAGTGCAAAACATGCTCATTGTAGCCATTAATCCTGACTTCATCATTTTGCTAAAAAAAAACAGCACAATTTGTTTTATTCATTTTTGTTTTGTAGGTTAAAGTGTTTTATATGTTGTGCTCCTGAAATAATGGTGCTGATCGATTTTATTTTTCATTATTTATTAACTTTATTCAAGTTTATATTTCAGTATCAAATGGCTCAATTAGTTGGTTGAAAAATGTTTAGAGTTTACATAAGAATTTAATTTTGTTGAATTTAAGGCAAATTGATGCATTTTAAATCTTTTCTGGTTCAGACAAAAAAACAAGGTTAATCAAGTTATTCTTTGTTGTAAGTGGATTTATATTTCTTTCTTTTTTTTGGTTTTCAATGAACGATACAATGTTATGCAGAAGTGTACTTGTAACAATTTTATAGACAAATGATACTATTTCTAGTTGTGGCAGAGGGTGGGGGGGTGCAAAACGTTTTCTTCTTCCTAGGGGGGGCTTAACAGAAAACAAATGAGAAGCACTGCATTAATCCATGATTACCTGCTTCTAATGGCTAAAACAATAGAATGAATGATAATTTTCCTTTTAGCATTAAATAGACTGTAATTCCTAAAAAAAAAAAATCTAAAAGTTTGTTGAAAGGAATGTAGATTTCAGCAAATAAGGTAATTAAAAATGTGGTTCATATTAGAGGTTCTATTTATCTATTATAATTTCTTTATCATAATAAAACAAAATAACATGAACTTCCTGTATTGTGCAGCTCTTGTTTTGTGTCAGTGCAGTCACACTGACCTGAGGCTGTGCACTGCTGCTGGTGGTCGGTGCGTCTCTTCAAGAAACGAGTGATGAACATCTGAACAGGGAAAGCAGGGTTGGAGGTGCTGACCTCGGCAGTGAGAAGCTGGCGGACACTTTCAGTGATCTCAGGCCTCCAGCCTGAACCCTTCAGTAGGAGTAACACAATTGTTACGAATTAAGTCTGTAGTTAGATTCCAATATAGCTATCCATAAAGAGTGTTCTTGTAGCATCACTACATCTGGACACGTTGTTGGGGGGTTTTTTTCTTTTGGTCATTTTTACAAGGTATAATCAAAGTACATTGCCATCCACATAATGCACAAAATTATGCTTTCTCTGTATAATTTTGTTTAAATACAACATAGCTATGCAAGCAGACAAGTAGTAGCTGTAAACTATACACATATGATCTGAAACAATGAAAGAACAACACATTTATCTAAATACTCCAGAAGTAGACGTGTCTTGACCTGGAGTTAACCTTGAATGCTCAGGGACAGGTGCAGAGAGAATAACGTCATTAGAGCCATTGCAGCATCAACATACCCGCTCATAAGAGGCTCTACAGGCTGGTTCTGTCTTTATACACAGGGAGCCACAAACAGATGGAAATGGGTTGGAAGTTTGGTACCAAAGCTCTTTCAGATGACACAGTAAAGAAGATTCTGGCCACAGTAGACTCCAGAGAGGGCAATCTATCAAAACACAACAAAAATATGTTTTAGCAGGCTCCTTTGTTTTATCTGTACCCACAAATTTAGTTAAAATGAGTACGTACCTAACCCTATTGGATAACAGTTATGGATGACATACTGAGCTCATTCACTTAAGTTAAAGCAGCTATACCACACTGTAGATCTTTATGAGTTACTGAAGTATAAAGCTTTTTCGCATCAAAATACATTTAAGGTACCTGCCTAATTACTCTAGTGGGGAGGGTTCATTTCTGTACACACTGTCTGGTAGCTCTGGTAATTTTACTGTATTTATATCAAGGAATAGCCTACCGTTTGGTGGTTGCTTCATGTGTATAACTGGTTGAAAGGAGGAACAGGAGAGAGAGTACGCCTCCTTGGTGGCAGCTGTCCTGGCTATCTGTTTCCTAAAGGACTCGGGCAGACCACTCTTCAAAAACTCTCTGCGTGCCCTGAACTGCTCATCATCCTGGGAGTTTTCAGAACCCTCACGGCTGCTGTCATCAAAGATTGAAATCACCGTTGACACCTTCCGAGCAGTCTTCTCTTGGCACAGTGAGGTCACTTTGCAGCCTGTGAAAAAAGAAATACAGCACTATTAGCTTAAACTTAAACAAAACTCTACAGAGTAAATGGTTAATTAGAGTGGGACAGACTACCTGATGTCTTGATGTCTTTTCCACCAGGTACGCTCTTTCCCAGAACATCATTTAGACTGCGTAATGACTTTTGGGTTTTACTCAATGGTGGAGTGGCAGTCTGCTCCTCCTCCAGGCAGATGACAGAATCCTGACAAAACAGGGAAAAGGTAAATACACAAAATAGGTTTGATCAGACCTAAACTTTTGTGCTTCATTTATAAAATAGTCCATGGTGCCACAGCACTGACTTCCATTGGATCCTGTGGAGAACATATTTTGAAGTCCTAAATAAGAGGGCAACATTTTTTCTACATTGTATCATGAAAAGCTGCAAAGCAGCTGAGGATGGACTGAGTGCATCTGCTTATCATTAAGTTTGCCAGAACACTGAGGAAATGAGTTCCCAGCAGTTTAAAGAAATATAAATTGTGCATGTTGCAACAAGGTCTGTATGTCTATAATAAAGGCTTGACCAAAAAAGGAACATTATGTAAGTTTTCACCTTAAATTAACAGCTTTAAAATTTTTTTGATGGCACACAGATAAAAATATGGTGAACAGTGTCTCTGTGTCAGTCATTCTGTGCCCTGATCCCCAGCGTACTGAAAGTTTTGGATGACAAGCAAGAAAATATGAGGCGAAACTCTTCACTGAGCTCATGTTTATACATCATAAAGGTGTTACAGCAGCTCTGTTCCTGTAAAATTAAATCCCTTCAACACTGTGAAAATTTGTGATTTTTCTCTTTTTTGCTGGTCTTTGACTGTACCTCATCTTCACAGTATCTTTTCCTTGTGAAAGCTTCAGCACGTGAGGAACGCCTTAAGGTGCTTCCTTCCTCGACAGCAGCTTTTTTATTCTGCTGAATCACTTTGGCTTTCTCCACCAACTTCTTGGCCTGTTTCCTTTTCTTGGACTCATTTGATGTCTGAAAAGATATTAGTGTGAGAATATGAATGAGGAGTTCATCATCCACAGTCCTAATTATGATAATTTTGAATTTGTCTAATTTGAAAAAATATCACACTTACTCTAGAGGACAAAGATGTGTTTATTCTACTGCCACTTTCAGCCTCGGTCGTGGAAACATTTTTACGAATTCTAGTGAGTTTAATCCTTATAAATAAGAAAACATTTCAATAAGAAAATGAAAAATATTGACAAGAACCATAAATTTGTATACTGAGCTGCCAGTTAATTTGGTACACTTAGCTAAACTAATGCAGTATTGTACAACAATCCTACAATAAACCAGCTTTCCTGAGGATGATAATGTTCAGTAGTTTTTTTTAAACCATTTAAGAGAAGTGTTTTACCTGTGTGGTCATTTTGGATAAAATGGGTTATGGTGCTGTTGAACTGTACTGCATCTTGTCACTGACAATCGTTTTGTCCAATTAATATCAGAGGATAGACTAAAAAACATGAAGAAGGATTTATGGCAGAATAGTTGTATTTGACTACATTTGCTTTTGTTAGTTGCACCTAACTGACTGGCAGCTGATAGTATAAATGCACCCAAATTGCTTTTTACAGTATGTATAATAGTATTTGAACATAACTATAAAAATGTGTCACCTGATTGGACTTTGTTTTGCATCAGGGGGGCTCACAATCTCTGCTACAAAGAATCCATGTTTGGACTTGCGTATCTTTGGTGTGGACATCTCTGCAGGGCTGTTCTTAGCAGTATCCTTTGACTCATTTTGTTTCCTTGTTTTTCTGATAGGAGTTGTTGGGGTAATGGCAGCCTCGGGAGTTTGCCTGACTACAGCTTCTCTTCTAGACCTCCTTAGTGCTGGGACAGAAGGGGTTGAGGTAATTGGAGGCTCTTCTGTTTTATCATCAACCTCAACAATTGTGGCTTCTATGTCTTCCACAGGAGGAGCAGCAGGTTGAGAGATGACTGCTTCCTCCTCTTTTTTTGCTTTCTTTTTGCCTCTTCTCCCTGGTTTCTTTTTAGCTGCTTTGATTTCCTGAGAGGCAGCAGGGACTTCCTCAGCGGAAGGTGAAATTTCAGTGTTCTCTTCAACAACTTTGTCTGCATCATCTGAAACCTTCTCTCCATGTTGCTTCTGTTTGGCCTGGCTTTTAGCAGGCTTTGTTTTGGACCCATCCAGATTCGGCTGTTTGAAAGCTGCCATAAACTGCTTCCTCTCTGCCTCACTGCACTTAGGTGTGGATTCACTTTCAAGTACAGCAAGCTCTAGATCTTCCTCTTGCAGAACCACATTGGATTTCCGCTTGACAGACAGAGAGTTAGGGGAAAACTGGTGTCCAGACTCTATGTGAGGAGATGACACAACCTCTGCAGGGCTCTTTGACCCTTTCCTTTTGTTGAAGATAGAAGCTAACTTTCCTTGGCTGACTGTCTTGGCCTCCTGTTTGGGTGAGATTGCATGCACCTCAGCCAGGATTGTGACTGTTCGGGGTGAGACTCGGAGAAGTGGCTCCCCAGTGCCCCCACTTTCTTCAGCTTTAGGGATGTCCAACTGGTGAGTGTCCATTTCTTCTGACTCTGTAGTCTTTTTACTTTCATTTTCTTTGCCTGGTTTATCTTCTGTATCCTCTTCCCTCCTGTCCTGGCTCTGACTCCGCACAAACTCCTCAAAGGAGATTGTGACTGTGCTGCTGTTTAACTGAGAGGCCTCATCCACATTGACTTCCATACTAACATCACATAAGGAGCTTTCTATTTCTTTCTCCTGTGGTTCTGAATGCTTTGCCTCCTGTTGCTGCTTCTTCCTAGAATTTCGTGTAACAGTTTTGACTTGTTTTTCTTTATCTTTTGATGGTGCAATAGGAGATAATTCAATACTATTTAATTCTGTTTTAAGTTCGAAATTGTTTCCACATTTGGAACCATCCTCATAGTCCTCTGGGCTGAAGGTTTTAGTGCCATTTGTCTCTGATTTTCCTGTTGTCATACAAGCCTCAGCACTAAGCTGGGCCAACAGGGCTGCTGTATCACTGCCAAGAACACCACAGCTGCCAATTACTTTAGCTGTCAAATCTCTGTTATCATGTGGTTCTTCTGCAATGTCCTCTGTGGAGCTAACAGCTTCAGCCTCCACAAGTTTCCTTGCCGCCTTGCTGGTCTTTCTATTTCTTTTTTGAGGCGGCTGTTTCACTGCTGCTGGTCTGGCATCTTTTTCTGAGAGCTGAGTCTGACAATTCTCTTTTGACTGTTCTGGTGAGCTGCTCTTTTCTTTGGAGGATGGAGCTTTCCGGCTAAAGTAGTCCATGATGTTGTTGGTGCGGGGAGGAGAAAAGGGTTTCTCCACAGGCTTAGGCATAGGAGAAAAATAGTTTGTGATTGTCTTGACAACAGGACTGTCACCATCTTTGCGCGATTTCTTGCAGGGCTGTAAAAACAGCGGCAGTTAATGAAATATGAGAATGCAAAAGATTGAAGAAAAACACTTGCAGCAGCTACTGCATACTAAATGGCACAAATTAGTGTGGGAGAAATACCTGAGTGTCAAAGTCCTCAATGATAGACGCCATAGCCACAACACCAGCCATCCTTTTTTGCTTTATCTAAAGCAAAACAAACCGAAGTATTAACTGGTGGTTCACTGGTTTAAGCCTCAGATAAATTCCTGCGAGGAAGATCATCACATACAACTTTCTATTCAAATCTTTCCTGTCACATTTTAAGATAATTTCTGAATGAAGGCAAAATATCCAAAACTATAGTCTTTATGTATGACAGGATAACATGATCAAAGCCAAATTAAGTGTAAAAACGCAACAACTAGCAAATAATTACTTGAATGTAACTTTTAGCAAGTGATTAATAAACTCGCGTCAAAGATTAAGTTTAAAATCACTACACCTAATGTCTCTTAATATTTAAAAAAATTATGTTGTGCAGAATTTATATAATTTTGTCATTGGCAACCGCCAGCGTCTGACATTGTTAACATTGTAAACAATAACTTGAACAGTCGTGTACAACACAGAGTACCCTGCAGCATGAAGAGCATACTTTGCAAGTGAAGAAAATCCCGTATAGAAATAATTACTATTTACGAAGCATAATATAGAATTAAAAAAATTTCAAGGGTCAGGGACAGCCGATGATATGAAAATTTATTAAATTAACATTCAAATTGACATGGCGTCCAGTAGCACTTCGCGTTTGGTTGCCAAATGACAAACTAGCAACAAGAAAACAAAGGGAAAACACTCACCGATAATGCTGAACCGGTAACTTGAGCCGCTTCAGAGACTGTCTTCCTGCCTTTTATTCCTCACTTACCCATGTGTGACAGAGTGAATAAACACAAAGGCAAAGTTCATTGTGATAATGAATGTTTGTTGCTACTAGACATATACATTTCATTGTAAAACAACAAGCTAGCAGACTTCACGAAATGCAACTCTAAGAGCCGCTCCACTTCACAGGTCCCAAAAGTAGTCCAAACATTTTCCACGAGTCAAACACGGATATATGGACAAAAGTGGAAAACGTTACATCGATACTCTCCAAATTCTTCTGAGTAGAAATTCAAAATACATGTTTCTTGACGTATGTTGCGCTTTCAAAAACGCGCCAGACTGGTAGAAGATGAAGAGCGCCAAATAAAGGCGACCTTTGGCATGACGGCATTCCACCAATCACAGGAGAGAAAATGCTTCCGTCTACAGATGACGTGGTTCGCCCATAACAAAGATGGCGCATTCTTTCTCATTTCATGGAGAGGTAAAAGTGACAGCTACCTCTGCTGGCTGCCACGATACAACTTGAAATTTTGGCTACTTGTAAAAATGTGTATATGAACAAGAGGTGCAAAATTTTTTCGGATACATCAAACTTAAACTAAAGCATTAAAGGTTGTCTCTGGCTATTTAAGTGACTGTTATATCTGCAATTGAATTATGCTTTTATATAAAATTACAGCCCCAACTAAAAATTATCTTCATTTTTATTTTTAGTATTTTTCATTGGTATATCTCTTTGGGAAAATCGGTGGCCCTCATGATATCATGGGCTGGCAAGAGGGAGCAGGAACTAAACTAGACTGGAAAGCTATTGCACAAGAACCCCATTAACCACCTGTACCACCTGTGAAGATGGCAACTAGCATGGATGGAGTCATAATTTCAAGCAGGGAGTATGATATTTTTCAATACTCAATGGCAACTTTACTGACAGTAAATTGAAATGATACATACATTGCTGCTGTAAATGACACTTAATTTCTGTATTCAGTGAGTGAAGGTTTTCCCTCAGAAGCTGGCACATTTTGTTATTAAAAAGCTTGTGCCAAGGTGTCTGAATGGCCGAGCCTTAAATTTAGGGACTCCGACGTTACCTCTGGGGTTGGCAGCATAAGAGCCTCAGCCAGTTATGTGGAAAAGTTGGAAAGCAACCCTCCACCGGATGAAAGTCATCAACCAATGAAATGTTTATTCCCAGAAAAAGGCAGAATGAAGTTGGACACTGCTCTTCATGCCAGCATCTCCACAGGCAATGTTGAAAGCAGTCACAGGTGCTCATTTTAAGAAAAACTGTTGTAGAACCTGAGCAAGTTGGGAACTACTGGTAAGGTACTTACAATAACAAAGTACACAAAAGGAGGCTTTGGCACTGTCAGTAATATGAACATATATATATCCAGAAATAGTAGTTTCTAAAGCCGGAGTAGCAAATTTCCTGATCTTTTGCTAGGCATGAATACTGTTAATGTTATGTTCAAGTGAAATTATACAAGTGTCGAACAAGAAATCAAAATACAAAATCATACTTTTCTATCAACCTAACAATCCTAACATGTAAAATCTACATATAATCATTTAATTGTACAGGCTGTAGAAAATGTAACGTAAATGTAAACTGGTCATATTCACACGTTGGAGTTGGAGGACTTACAATGCTATCTGGGCTCATTCTATACCATGACTAAACATGTACTCTTTATTAAATCTCTTATAAATATCAAGAGTTATCTACATTGTTTTGGTTACTGTGTAATTTCACCATTGTAACTCCTACAGAGATGATCTCAGAATTATAAAGTAGAGAGTCTTTTAGCTAACAGACCTAGCCCATTGAACATGATATCAAATCTGAACCACATTGACATAGTGAAAGAAAAGACAATTTAAAACAATTTAATATTACTGAACCAGATTTCATCCATTTTTCTAGTCTCAGACATTGGTGTACATGACTCTGGCGAATATAAAAGTGTCTCCATATACTTTATGCTGATGTCGTCTTGAATTGAACAATCAACGACGTCATATTAAAGAAAATAGTAATATTAATCGGCATTTCCCTTAGTGGCGTTACTGATTCGGACTGATTGCACAGAG
This sequence comes from Acanthurus lineatus, assembly GCA_029814665.1. Taxonomy (NCBI): domain Eukaryota; kingdom Metazoa; phylum Chordata; class Actinopteri; order Acanthuriformes; family Acanthuridae; genus Acanthurus; species Acanthurus lineatus. The sequence continues at coordinate 4,038,675 of JAPZDV010000021.1, forward strand.
TAAAAAGCACGCGAATGAACCTTCCCGGCTGCCGTCTTGTCTCCGGCGCTTTCCTTGCCCCGTCAGTTTCTTGACTTTTCTTCTCACTCCTGCGCAGGTCTGAGCTCGGTTTTTCTGCTTTCCCCCGCCTGTCTTCAGGTCAACATGTCGGAGTACAATGCGGTGCCACCACCCGGATCCGGGGCACCTCTCGGCGGACAGGCAGCTATCGGGAACGGCGCAGGAGGAATCAAAAAAGATGCGTTTGCGGACGCGGTGCAGCGGGCCCGGCAGGTGTGGGATGTGTCAGGCAGGATCACGTTTGGAGGGAGGGCTAGCTAAATAGTTAGCCCGAGGGCTAACATTTTTAACACAGTTTGTCACATAACAGAAGGATTAATACATATTTGCATGTATTTCCCAGTTAGCTATTTCTGAGATACGAGAAAGCTAGTTGACGTTGCGTCATGTCACTGCTGGTTGGACATTAGCTAGCTAAAATATTACGCTTGCCCAAACAAACCCACTTAAATAAGACGTTAGATAAACCAAATTCTTAAGGTTTGAATAATTTCGATCTCGATTAACGAACATAAGAATATACGAGTCAAGCAGCACCAGCTTAGTTACCCTAGTTTGTACTGTGGGGGTGGTTGATATAAGAGTGTTAAGTAATGCAGGTGTTTGTAAGTAGATTAAAGGCATCAAACTGACCAGAAAAAAACAGCAAAAAAGCTCCAGTGTGTAAAATTCAATAATAACGGTCTATGCATTTGTTCTTATATTGGGATATCCATATTGTAATAACGGATCTCTTAGGTTAGATAAATGGATGCAGGAATGGGGGGTTCTAAAGGAAAATAGGGTATTATTGAAGAATAGTGACTAAAAGCAGGATCTTAATTTGAAATATGCACTGAATGCAGATTTTACAATGACAGCAATAAACTGTCATGTACTGTACAATCAAGTGGAGCCGGCTGAAGACTGTATATTTTTTTTCCTCATGCCATTGTGAAGCTTTAACGTGGGCACATTTGAGGGGCAGTGTAGTGCAGTCAATGTTTCTCATAACTTAACTCTTTTGTGGTTGTGTATCAGATTGCAGCTAAGATCGGGGGCGATGCTGGACCTCCACTGAGCAACAGCACTCCATCAGATGGCTTTCCCTTCACTGCACAGAAACGACAACTTGAGGATGCAGGTAATGGTCACTGTCACTCCCTGTGGTTCGAAGTATGCCTTATTCGTATGTCAGTTTAGACAAAATTGTTGGCCAAATTGATAAATACACACCACAAACACCTATTAATTGCATGCTTGATTGTAGCTTAAGATTCAGTTCTCACAGATACCTCAGACAGGCACCCAATTACAGTAGATATGTCGCTCTCACATGGCAGATGAACCAGAGAGCAAGAAGCTGGCTGCACAGAGTGACATGGATTCAGCCAAAGCACTGTGTGAGTTCATCCCCTTATTTTATGCTCTGTTTGCTTTTTGCTTTGTGATGGCAATAACTCATAGTTAACAGTATTTATAAACTTCGAGTTGTGCAGTGTTCCCGTTTCAGCAGTTTGCCTCTGAACCCTTGTGTGTCCGTGCCCTCTCTCCTCTATGTGTTTGTCTCCCAGTCCATAAGTAATCCAAAGCCTCTCCCCTGCTCTGATTTCTCACTCTCTCTTTCTCTCTGTTGACGTCCCATCTCAGCTATTGGTGCACAGTTAGCTGCTCTTGCACAACAAAGGTGAGATCTCATAGCTTTCAGTTGATTGTGTAGAATTATGAGGCTTAGATATATGAGAATGTTGCAAAAATGCATTAAGTCTATCGATGTCTGATTTGTTGGCACTTTTTCCATCTCTATCATCCACACTTGCTGATGGTGTCAGGCCCACCTCCACAACAGAGGAGTACAGCGTACCAGACAGCATGGTGGGACTCAGTGAGTGCAGCCCAGCTATGTTTAAGCACACATAAAGCCACTTATCTGTCATATTAAACACAAATATATGCCACTATTGTGAGTGTGATCTACCAACATCACACAGTTTGCTCTCTCCTTGTCCCCAGTCATTGGCCGTGGAGGTGAACAGATCAATAAGATTCAACAAGAGTCAGGTTGCAAGGTTCAAATTGCTCCAGGTATGTTTGGAATGCTGTGAAGTTATTGTAAACCATAATCCATAGTTTTACATTTTTTTTTATAGTTTACTCTTTTATTTTCCTTTTTTTGTGTTAAACTTAATGCAAATTCCTTGTGCGTATGCAGACAGCGGAGGCCTTCCAGAGAGGAGCGTCTCTCTCACAGGCTCCCTTGACTCCATACAGTAAGTTTTAAGTTTTAGACTTCGTACAAATAGTAAAATAAATCACTCATGATGAACGATTTTGCTCTGCGTTGTTGCATCAATTCCAGTCACAAAATTTTTTCATTTTTTTGAAAAATAATGCTTTTTGTTTGAATGACCTTGGTATTTCATGTTTGTTTTTAAACTTTTTTATCTTAAAACACCTATCACTCACACC